>LUVW01000001.1:575855-616694 GCA_001661515.1 Capniomyces stellatus | reverse complement strand
TGCTATCCAGATCATGCAGCAGCTGACAGGAATCAATGTGATTATGTACTATGCACCATCAATTTTCGAAAATGCCAACATTGGAGGAAATGACGCAGCTATTCTGGCTCACGGAATCAACGGAATCGTCAATATGTTGTCGACCATCCCAGCAATTCTGTTTGTTGACAAGTGGGGCCGCCGCAAGACTCTGATTATTGGAGGAATAGGATGTGGTACAGCATACCTGATTATGGCACTGACAACAGCCATCAACGGAACAATCACTACATCGGCTGAAGGCGATAGGCTTGTGGTGATGGGATCAACGGCAGGCTCGTACACAGTGATTGTCTGTGTTTACCTGTTTGTTGCGTCGTTTGCAGTTTCATGGGGACCAGTAGGGTGGATCTACCCAGCGGAGATTTTCCCAATGTCAATGCGTGCCAAGGGTAACTCGATGACAACAGCAGCAAACTGGATGGTGAACTTTATTGTTGGCCTGATTGCACCACTGCTGCTCAACTCGATTGTGTGGGGCTTGTACCTGATATTCACCGTTTGCATGTACGGGTCAATTGCACTTATCTACATGTTCTTCCCAGAAACCAAGAACAGAACTCTTGAGGAGATGGAGGTTATATTCACAGGATCAGTCTGGGCCAACCGTGATTTTGCTCGTATTGAACAAGAACTTGAGTTGCGTCGTGAAAAAGCTTAAGCATACCTGCCTCGCAGTGATTTGCATACTTTTATCTTGCGTTTTTGTGTATGTGTGATTTAGTTTAATAAGTCTTTTTTTGTTTAGTATTTATCATCAATAAATTGTTTTAAAAACGTTTAAAAGAACAAGGTTTTTGTTGAGAAGCAAGATTATCTGAACACCAACTTATTTATAGTTCTTTTTTCCCTTTACTTTTCAGTTTCTTTTTGTTGATTCATATTTTCTTGTGGGTTGGGGGTTGCCTTTGTTTAAATGTTAACATCAAAGATATCCGACAAATTTTAATGGTAAAATGAAAACTTTTACTTTTTTGATAAAATAAACTAAACAGTTGCCAATAAACCACATAAAAAAAACAAAAAAAACGGATCAAGTCAGCATTTTAGTACAATTCCCAGATCATTTGTTTTTTTTTAATTTTTTTTTTCTAAAACAGAATTTCCCTATTCAGAACCATAGTTTTATTTATTTATGTCTTTATTGGCTTCTGGGAGAGGAGTTAAATCAATCAACCGCCAAAATTCAAGAATCCTGATGGCTTTAGCACCAAAGCGGTGCTGATAACAGCGTCGTTTTTTGGATGCCATCCACATGCCCCGCTACCTGATCCAGCACAGGCTTAATGCAGCACCAATCTTCCTGAACCAATGCCCATCAGGCACGGACGAACTAATTTATCGAAAGGATATTGGCTAACAAATTCGTTAATCATGTCAAAATAGCAATGCTTCATAGTATTTTTATAGCATAGTTTAATATTGTATCTTTTGCTGTGTTGATTCTGTTGCCAATAAATCACATAATTTTTTTTTTTTTACTGCCAAATATAATTTGGCATTTAACAGACAAAAAAAATCGGGATACAAACTTTATATAATTTGTATAATATTTGGCATAGCAAATATTTTTTATCCATTACCATAAATAGGTTATTCTTTCTTACTATACTTGGAATATTCAGTGCACATAATATATTATACTTATTTTTTAACTTGAATGATCTTGTTTTTATGCCTGAACAAAAAGTTGAGCCAATAGATACTGGGTTACTGGATTTCGATATTAAGTGAAAGTTGTAGGCGTTTTTAAATAAAACGGTGGGAGGATTCTAGCGCGTGTTATTACTTGGTCGAGAAAGCCAAAAGTCAAAAGCCAGAGTCAGAGTAAATAAATAAATGGTGTGGGTAGACATTAATTGTAAACGCACAAGAATCTAAGACTTGGAACAGAGGATAATTGAGACGTGGATAAAGAGTAGATATAGATACATAGGAATACGATGGGCGCTTTTGAACTGGAGTCGACACCAGTTAATGAAACGATAAGATACGTATCGATGCTGCTTGTTGAGCTAACAGAGTACAAAAGCAGATATGAGTCAGAATTAGACACACTGTTAGAAGTGGGGCCTGGAATTGGGATAGAAACGAGACTAGAGAGCAGAAGCAAGATCCTTGATGGGAGCATGGTTAATGGTAATAGCGAGGGTGGCAATTCGCCAGCAAAAGTAAATGCGAAAAGAACGAGCAGGGACATTGATGGTGCTTGCGAGATAGATAGCAAGGAGATTGCAACTGAAGAAAGTAGATCAAAAGGGATTGATTCAAAAATGATTAAAACTAAAGACAGCAGCAAGGTGGGCGTTCCCCAGAGTGCCAACATGTCGAATGGGGCAGTGGCGATGATAGATTCAAAGCTGGATGTATGGTCAACATTTACTGCAAAGTCGATTCCAGAAATAGGAATAGCAGAGTATTTGATCAGGATTCTCAGGTATTGTCCATTCAGCAATGAGGTGGCACTAACACTGGCAGCACACATACTTGGACTTGTGGCAAAACGAAACCTATTTTTTAAGGACAAGGTTCTGGAGGCACAGAATCAGATGTATATTGAAAGGGAGCTGGAGCTAGCTTTAAACGAAGATATTCAGACCGATCCACTTGGAGAGTCAAGTGTACCAAAAGAACACACAGTAGCTGAAAATGGGGACGTGGAAAAATCAGGCATAAGCAATGGAGCGATACTAGACAATGTAAATTTGAATTTAAGACATACTGAGAAAATCAGGAGGCGAGTCTCTGTTGATATGTTTACGATCCATCGGCTGATAATATCGCTGGTAACAGTTCTGTCCAAGCTTAGCAGCGATGTATTTTTCAGCAATCTGCGATATGCCAAAGTGGGTGGGCTGTCACTCAGCGAGCTGAATAGCTTAGAGGTTAAGATTTTGATTGCACTTGAGTTCAAGCTGTTTATTCCATTTCCCAAACTCCAGATATTGGGAAACACGTTGGTTTGTCGATATGCTGGCCTAGTCCGAGCTGAAAGTCTGGACACCTTTCTGGAAAAGTGTACAAGTTTCTGTGAATAAAATTATTTTCATGTCCTTTTTTTTTTCCACATTCTTTCTATTGCATAATACCCTGTATCGGATTGTTTATTTAAAACTTTAACTTGGCTTTTTTTGCATATAAAACCAAGCCGACAAATTGTATGTTTATACCTTTCATTAAACTTTAGTAGTAATAAAATCATTAGAATCGATATTATTGATATTATTGATAGACTGGTTGTCAACTGTAGAAAACTGGAGATAGAAACAATCAAATTAGAATAAAAGCAAAATAAAAGACAAATAAATAAATAAGAGCAAGTAACAAACCATCAAATTTCAACAAAAAGTAAATAAACACCATCAACATCAACATCAACATCAATTTCGAGGTGTATTTTGTTTTTATTGAGTTATATTGCTATCGACGGCTGAGAACCTTCTTGACATTCTCTTCCACCAATTCTGGTCGTTTTGTTTATCCTTCGGATCTAAAGACTTTTCTAGTTGCATAATGTTATTTTTGTCATTGTCAGCGTTTTTTTGTCTTTTGATGGTAATGACGTTTGAAAATTTTTCGTTTCTTATGCCATCTTCAATCTCAGACGCCAAATTTCTGGTTGACAAGTTGAGTGTAGCATTGATTTTCAAACTATTCCTTTTACTATTCATCTCCAGCCTCTCAAGAGTTTTAAGGTTTCTTGAGGGGGATTTCAGTTCAGTTGGGTTATTGTTGATCTCTGTATTATTTCTAGTCAAGTTTGGATGCAGACTCTTTGTGGCATAGGATTCGCTTTGTTTTATATTCTTGCCGTTGCTAAGCATGAACTCCTTGTCCAACACATCCTCTAGCCCACCCTTCTTTGTTATTATCCCCATCAGTATTCTGTTTATGTACAAATCTGTGGATTTCAGGTCCTGGATTAACGCCTCATTCTCCTTCTGCAGCCTTGAAACTTGAACTTTATAAAACTCTATTCCCATTTCGGTCTCGTTTTTTCTGCTCTCTTCATTTCTTTTTTCTTCAATCTCTTCGCCCAGATTCTTTTTTGGCGCTGAAATCGAGTATGTGGATATTTTGTTTTTTAGTGAAAAGGTCCCTCTCACGCTCTGTAGCTCCAATAGACTCTGGAAATGCTCGTTCTCATTTCTAAGGTTGTCAATAATATCCTTCTGTTCTTTAACCATTTCCTCATATTCTTTAATCGACGCTTGTTGACCCTCGCTAATGCTGTACAGGTTCTTGTTTACTTCGTTTAATCTCTCTATTATGCTATCTTTAGTGTCCACATCCTTTTTATATTCCTCTATTATCTTATCCTGTTTCTTTATATAAATTTCTTGACCTACATCTCCTACAATGTCCTCCTCTACTGAATCTTCGGTTATCCCCATATTTTTTCTAAAACTCTTTCTTTTCTCATATTTTTTGTCTTTTGTCAACTCTCTCTTGTACTCGTTCACTTTACACTCCAGATTCGCTACTACATTACGGAGATTTTCTATGGTATCCCTATCCTCCTTTATTTCAACTGTACGCGAGTGCCTCATATCAACCATTTCTTCTTCTCTTTTTTTCATTTCTTCATTCAAATTCTTCACCATTTTCTCTAACACCATCTTTTCTGACAACAAAGTCTCTAGCTTATTTTCATTAGTTTTTATGTTTATTTCAACAAATTGATAGTCCTTTTCCAAACATCCAAACTTTGCCTTCAACATCTCGTATTTCTACCCATTCACCAATAAATACATACATTAAGAACACAATATAGCACACATAAACACACACATAAACACGCACACACACACACATAAATATATATATACACCATTTACCAGGTGTATCTCTTCTTCAGCAGAATTGGGAAATTTATCCAAGTCCCCATTTTTTAATCCCGGTCTTGTCTTGTTCTTTAGCATGCCCTACATTATTATTTAGACTCTACCATCAAGTATCATCAAGTATTATACGGCACATTTAGTCTAGTGTATCTCATTGAATTTAAGAGTACCATTTTTGGTCCTGAAGTATCGCTACCGTCGTTCCATGTCATTGAGTCGCTTTCACCGCATTCCTTTGAATTCATCGTTTTTTATAACTATGCTATCTGGCTTGGTAGTCAGTACTTGTGCGTTTGTTTTCTTGAATAAGAAAGTAATTTATAAGACTATATTGAATTACAAACCAAGGTCAAGTTACTTTGGCCTGAAAGCTAGGGTTTTAATTCACTTGGTATTTAGTGTATCACTTTATGCATTATATATCTAAACTTTTTTTTTTGTTTACATACTGGGTTAATGACGTTAATACACTGAATGGCTTCACGAGGTAATTCATAGTGTTAGGTATACCTATAGCAAACAAGTACCCGCTTATTTTACTAATTGTCAAGGTGTTTATTAGAGTTATTCAGTGTTCATACTAATATACCACCCCACTCCACCCCAAAAAAAAGTTGATTCTACTGCCAGTAACTTCTAATTGATTGTATACATTGCTTCATGGTAAGACAACCGGTACTTTTGATAGTATAACACATACAGTGCAATAATGGTTCACTTGTTGCTTTTAAAATTTTAATCATCAGAAATGCTGTATTCGCAGCTTTTATTAGTGCCATTTTAAGCAGATCACTGCTTGATAAAAGTGTTCTTGATATGGCATTTACTCAGAATCACAACATGCTCAATTTAAATCGCGTTATTGTTTGATAAAACGGTTTGGTGTATGCATTGACAAGTACAGTTCTTATTTTTCCTACCCAACTTATAGTCCCAGTTCCACTTCTGGTTATATTTACTTTGTGTGTTTTATTACTATATCGAATTAATTATTTTTTTATATCTATTTTGGCATCTAGCCCTGTCATTAAGCTTTTGAACTTTTGACAATCAAATATTTCATGTCGATTGGGTCAATAAAAATAAAACATATATTTCTTGTCGATTTGTGCACTCTTCAAAACAATATACACAATACTTCGATTATATTCCGCTTGCTTGATCAATTATGCCAATTCATTATCACAGCACACACTCTATACCTTTTATCCCATTTACAGTGTAGTTTATCCATGGCCTTCTATTTCTTTACATGAACAGACTGAAATATATTTTTATTGAAATGTTTCTCTTTATCCACAACCAAGAGCAATGCTTTTTTTTTATATCGAGTCTGGTGCGAACCAATACGCATAAAAAAAGGCCGCCATCAAATAGCTTGGTTTAACCCATTCTCTTTCAGCCAACTAATAGCTGAAAAGTTCAAGAATGGGGTGCCAGGTTTTATAAACCAAACAACAAATTTTAATTAAAAAAAATGGAAATTTTTTCAAAAAGGGAGTTGATCGTTTAAAAAATTTAACCCGCAACCAATATACTTTGCGCGGGTTTTGTTGAATCGCTATTGTATCCTATTGCGCTGTATTCTCAGCTATTCTCTTACTTTGTTGAAAGAGATTCAGTCTGCTTCCATTTACTGAAAATATCCTCTGTTTTCTTTGATTTTGAATAACTATTATAAAATGACTAGATCTGTTATTATATTTATTTGACTATTGAATACATCTATTGAATACATCTATTGAACGTATCTATTGAGTGTATTTACTGAATGTGTCAATTGAGTGTAACTATTGAGTATATCTATTGAGAATACTAAACACATGCATTACGCAGCGTAAGATCATTTGCGTTATGGCTGGTCATCAGTTGTAGAGAAAGTTACTAATCGCATACAAACGAGAAAGTGTCACCGTCTGTGTATTATTTACTTTGGTATTGAGAAAAATGGGCAAAGTCTGATTACACTAAGTTATCCATTTTTTTCTATTAGAAAACACAAATAAATCCATCAAATTTTGTCAATAGATGTCTTATTGTGCTGTCAAAGGGTACAGCCTATTGAGTAGCGGTGAAGTCGTTTACAACCATCACAAACGATGGTGTTTTTTTTTTTTTTGCCTTAATGGCGTGGTCTATACAACTATTATCTCTCAGTTATAAATACCGATTATACATATATACTTGCATGGTATTCTCACACCATACCATTTATTTTAAACCGGTTGACTATCGCTTTACAAACATTTGTACTCTATCAAGCCGTTTATCGAGAATGCAGATGTTTAACAAGTTTCAAAAGTACATCTGCGCGTATCTAATACCGCAAAACTACAACACAAGACCATAATTAGTGCTGTTACGCAGTTTATTTATATCAAGAATTGTATATGCAGCCTGGTTGACTCAGAGAATGTGCCAGTAACAACAGATAGACAGGTAAATCTGTAATAGCCAGTGTACCAACGCTTTGATATCCTCCCGCCTCCGTTTGCTACCAAATAGCAGGCATATCTTGATGATTGTTGGTCGTTCGAGCATTTTTCAGTTTTGTTCAACGTATAGCTGTTAAGTTTATAGAACAATTTACGTATTTATTTTTCTATTTTTACTTTACCATATTTATTAAGCAGACAGAGCTAACCTGCGTGTTTATAATGTATTCTGCTGGGTATAATTTACTACTTTCTCAAAACCTGGCTAAATAAATTCGATCTACTTACTTTCTAATATCCATTTGGCCAAGTTTCACTTTTTGATCTATGCAGTGTTTGCAAGTGAGCCAATGAATGCATTTGATGGCATTTGATGGCATTTGGAATAAAGTAGACATCTTGTTTGCTGCTTCACTTTTGTCCACAGGTCTTACATAAATACGCAGAAAAAGTTAAAAGACCTTGTACCCAGTTTATCTTCTTTTTTTTCTCTCTTCTTTTTTAACTGATGTTTTCTCAAGTACAAAATACTGCTCATTGTTATTTATATTTACCTTAATACCGAGTTTAAGAAAGCAAGGATAAGTTTTACACAAGATATCTTGAAAATATAAATGGTGAACAGTTACAAAAAATCAGCAAAGGATTAGACATAGCAGGTAAGCCATCAGAGCAACAAAAGGCAAATTGTACTGCCAGCAATGTACTTTTACAGATTATACCTTTACATTTAACTTGTTTTCAAAAAAAAGATGTTTATTGAAGTTGGCTAAAGACAATTAGCGTAATTTAATATATTTATTTTTTGTGTTTATGGGGAAATATAAGCCAAAATAATTAAACAAACCCGATTTAGGATAGAAATCATAGTGAAAAAAAAAACCAAGGCTGCGATTAACAAGCTCGTAATACACAATACACATACACCAAAATAGGGATATCAAAACAGAAACGACAAGAGCGCAAAGGTAGTATCCAAGGAAAAAAAAAAGATAGGAATGAGCGGCAAATATGGTGGAATTAGGTATAGCTGTGCTGAGAATTTAGGAATCGATGGTTCAGAATGGGTGTTGGTGTCGTTTGACCTAGTCAAATACCTGGAGTTTTTTGCTCTTGTTGTTGTGGCGGGTCCACTTTGCTATAGAATAACGGCTTCGATGTTTAATTTGGAAAGACATTACTTTTCAACTGTTGGGTACTTTAACTTTTTTAAACAAAGCTTTTTGCTGACGTACTTGCTGTTTACATTGGGAAATTACGCAAATACTTTTAACTACGTAACTGTAGTGTCGTACTTTTGTGGGTTGTTTGGATATACGGCGCTTGTTGAGCTTCCATTTTTGAAGGTTAGCATTCCTACATGGAGATCTTGGTCTAAACCAGCATGGGTGGTGCACATAATTGGGCTGCTGTTAGTCCTATCCTGTGCTGGGTATTTTATTTACCAGGCTGTTATTGATGGCTACGTTTTGGTATACTTGGCGTTTTTTCTGTTCGCAGTGTCGTTCATAGTCGTTCCGATTCTTGTCAACTCGATCAACTCAAAGATTTACGACTTTTACCCCGATGGATATCCTGTGTCCAGATTGCCTAGAATGTTCTTGGCGTATTTAAAAGCCAAAAAATCCGAAACCGACAATTCCAACACGAGAAACAGCAGCATAGGAGCAAATGGGGGTGTTAGTAAAGATATCAACAGAGTTGGTTCTGTGAAGACAAATCTTTGCGAGGGTACAGGCACGGGTGCCAATGGCAGCAGCAATCGAAACTACAATAATAATGGCACTGGTGGCCGATCTTGCTCCGAGAACGAGGCGTCTGGTGTAGCCGCTTTGGCAAAATCAAACAGCACGATTCATTTACTCTTAAGCTCATCCTCATACAAGCAGCTCTACGAAAGGTCAAAACCCAAGTACTTGGGCATTTCAGCTGAAAACCCTGCTGGGAAATCAAAGTACTATGTACATATTCACCACTGGCAAATATTCTACATTCTTGCCTTTTTTACTAGATTTCCAACCACACTTTCAAGGATTTGCGGCGGATTAGTGTTGGGGATCTATACTCAGGGCACAACTGCTTATGGCCACGGAGAGATTTTAATACCTGTCGAAACAAGTTCCTCGCGTAGAAGCAGCCTAGAGAGTAGTGAAGACGTCCGAAGCCAGTAGTTTATTTTAGCTTTTGTATAAACCTTATCATCCAATTTTACTTTACCATCTCTATCTACCTTCCCTACTTTTTTATTTCATTTATTTATTTCATTAAACACTATTTGATTTTTTTAAATTTCAAATTCTTGCTTTGACACATATATTTGCTATAGTATACCATTTGATAATAGTAATGCCGGGCAATGTATTGACCCCATTCAAGGGTAAATAGCATTGAATTTTTTTTATTTACCGAGTAAATAACAATGTTTTTAACTTTTATAATTTGTTTTTATTGTTATTCGCCTTGTTGGCACCTCAGATTCATTAAAACACGGTTATAAAGTCACCAAAATTATTGATATGTCGCGCTATAAGAGCTGAGCGGAAAGAATGTTGTATTTAGTGGTACGGAATTGGGCTATTTAGGCTACTAACAGCTATAACATTGAGTGAAAAAGTCACAAAGAGTCAAGTTTGGAGTGTTTTTTAACCCATGCTGACTGGTGGAATATTCTTTCAATCTCTTCAAATGTCTTGCCCTTTGTCTCTGGATAGAAATAGTACACTATAAACACGCTTATATACATAGTGATTGTGAATATCAAGTAGACGCTCCACCCCATAGAGTCCATTAACAGCGGCGAAACAAGTCCAACCAAAAAGGTCATTGCCCAATTGAACGCTGTGGTCAACGATGTCCCTTTTGCTTTCATAGACATGGGAAAAGTTTCAGCTGGATATATCCATCCTACGGGGCCCCAAGAAAAAGCAAAAAAGAACACAAATATATAAACACCCACGATAGAAAGCCAGGCCGCCGGCTTTGAAGTGAATATTGCCTCAGTTACTCCATCAGAGATAAATTCCTTGCTTGATCCAAATGCAATCGCAATTGATATCAATAGCTGTGCTGTTCCAGTTCCCAGAGCGCCCACAATCAAAATTTTTCTACGGCCCAGCTTGTCAATAAATAATACAGCAGGAATTGTCGACAGAAAATTCACAACCCCGCTGATTCCTTGCGAAACGAGTGCGCCATTTGATCCACCGATTTTGGTCATTATAAATATCTTTGGTGCATAGTAAATCAAAAGATTTATTCCAGACATTTGTTGGAAAAACTGGAGCCCGATTCCTAGCATCAGCCTTCTTTTAATAGGAAACAGGAAGAGCTGCCTGTAGCTTGACAGCGAGGTCTCTCTCTCTAGACAAATCTGAGCTTTTATCTCGTCAGCCTCATCCACGATTGCCTTGGACTCTGGATTTCGATTAGACCGGAGTGTTGCTAGAGACTCCAGAGCTTCACTATACTTTCCATGAGCAATCAGCCACCTGGGAGAATACGGCATATGTACCATACTGGCTATTAGTAGTATGCTTGGAGCTATCTGGATCAGGATCGGCACTCTCCATTGGTAATTAGAGAGTCTAATAGAGTTGCATGCCATGTCTGTCCAAAAGGAGACCATTATTCCACAGGTAACAGCCAGCTGTTGAAGCGATATAAGCCTACCACGAATACCCGGGTCCGATAACTCTGACTGATATGTTGGGACCGTTGCAGATAGTAACCCAACCCCAAGACCGCTTATAAACCTACCAGTTATAAGCATTCCCAAGCAGACCGATGTCCCTTGGATCGACGATCCAACTATTATTATTGCTCCGCCTAGAATAATTGTACGTTTGCGAGAAATCCGATCTGAAAGCTGCCCAGCCATCAATGATCCAAAAAAGCAACCCAGTGTTAGTAATGACACTATAGCACCCTTTGTAAGAGCTTTTGGGTAACCAAAATACTCATTAAAGCTTGACATTTCTAGAATTGATGATATAACACCCACTTCATAACCAAACAAGTATCCGCCTATCGAAGCGACTGCAGCGACTATATATGAAGGTCCATGTTTGTGCATGATCAGCGAGCAAAAGTATGTGTTTTTACTATTTATATTGTGTATATTATTTATATTTTTGTATTGTGATCAGTATTAATTCTTTGTTTTGCAAAAATGATATAACTCAATTTATGTCAACCAGAGTCTATCTAGAGCAATGTTTGTTTCTTATATATGTCTTGGTCACAACTTTCAAACCGAAAATTGTTATTGTTGCCAGTATGCCACTAGTCTATAGCTAAAGTGTATACATTATATATTCCTCGGCATGATTAGCTTGGCTAGGCTGATCTTAAAGTCGGCCTCTGTGCACAGTCTTTTTTTATTTTATTTTTTACTCCAGTTATTAAAACTGTTGTTTGTATGTTTTATTTTATTTGTTTATTCGATTCTTGTTAAAACTAGATTTTGTTGTAAAGGCGATTTTTTTATATTGATGTTGTAAAGGCAGCTTTAGTTGTACAATTTCGGCTTGGCCAAGTCGTTGACAACTGTTTTGCTAATTTGTACATAAGTATTGATTTGCTAATAACAGGTTTTAGCAAACAACGTGACGCCGATTTTGGAATAATCGAGTTTAATGAAAAACTGAACCTACAAAAGTACAATTGTTGGACCACTAACACTCTAGCCAAACCAAAAAAAAAAGTAAAAGCATAACAGTACAGCAGCAAGTTTGTAAATACTGTTCTTGATTTTCTGGTAATATATAACTGGTTAACAAGTTTTTTTTTAATATATGATTTATTCCAAGTGCTTTGTGTACGAACGGATAGTCATTTATCAAGCTTGGTCAAGTGATGGTACTTTGTGCTGCTCAGCAGTATTTTCAAGCATATACCAACTAAAACAGGATTTTATATCTCAGAATGCTGTTTCTCTATCTATAGTAGTATCTAATATGTATTTTCGGGCATAGGAGTGGTCCACGCACAGGTGTTGTACTTTCTGACTCCAATACACTTAAACTGGAGTGGTAGTTTCTGTGAAAAATATCTACATTGTTAATGTTTTTTGGCCAAGTTAAACCCCTCAAATATTTACCAACTTTAATAACGTTATTTTTCTTATTTCAAACTCAATCAAACCGGAAGTCAATTGAAACGGAAGTCATATACAGGATTTACGACATACCTATCACACCGCGTGCGGTTGGTCAAAATGCAATTTAATATACTGAAATATGACCGTAAGCGAGTTTTTTTTTAATACAATATGCGTTGTATTATCGTTAATTAGACCTATTAGCAACATTCAGAGTCTCTTAAAGAAGGCCATATTTGGATACAATGAGATATCTATCATGATAGTGTATTTGTAGGGCTTTTCGTGCTGTACACCAATAGTGTGGTTATGGTGTGTATAAGTCTGCAGCAGACCCCGGTCTTTGTAACTTGGGCTCCAAACATTTCTCATGCTTTTAGGGTTGTCAATATATCATGCCTTACTTAAAAAGATGCAACACGGAAATGTTTATAGTTATATTCGGCAAGGCCAAAGCAATACGACACAATTTATTTTTTTTGAAAATGTTTTATCAAACGCATGTTATTGACCAGATATAAAAACCATATAAGAAAGAGAAGGTGTGGTGAAGGGAGAGGCTTGTAAAAACAAATGATTTAGTTTTGGCCGGACAAAAAAGATTCCAAAAACTTGACCTTCTTATGAGTTTGCTCAGGTTTATTGACCAGATCAAGCAGATGGTTGGTTTGTTTCCAATTGTTTAAGGTTTCTTCGAATTCGATTCGTCCTTTAAAAAGAGCAATGTTAATTGCACCGACGTCTTTCATACTGCGATTCTTTTCAAATTCGGTCCGGATCTTTGTTCGTAAAACAGATTGAGGATAATTAACTCTATACTCGGTCATGATTGTAGGAACCTGGAATGGAAAATAAAATATTAAACACAAAAAGTATATATATTAAGCAAAATTCCATCATACTCAACTAGACTCGATTTGAAACAAGCCCAAACCAACAGCTGAGATATGTATCAGTCGCGACTGGTGTTATAAATTGGCTGAGGAAACATAAATAATCGTATTGATAAGGATGTTTGGAAGAGCTTACTGATTTTTGCCAATCACGGTACAAGGCAATGGCTCTTTTACGAGTCTCGGCCAATGTTTTGGAATACTTTGTCGAAGCTGGATGAACTATAGGCATCTTTGATTATTTATTTTTTAAATTAGAGCAGATGTTTAAAAGAAGTGTAGTACCCGTTGTTAAACTAGTGAGGCTGGCTAGTCTGATGCGGAATATGATGGAATGAACGAGTAATAGCGTCGGCTTTTTTTTCAATTTTTTTTTTAATAACAACTAGTGTTTAGGTTTTTAAAATCAGCACAAATGACCCAAGAAGCAATTTATTCGAAGGCTCCAGTTTTTCATATATTTTTTTTGACTTGAGGAGCAAAAGTTTCGGATAACTAGTGTGAGAGTTAGAAACTAACTAAAAAAATAAAACACATTAGCGCTATTGGCTATTAGAACAATTCTCGGATTCTTCTTATCGCAAGAACCTATAAGCGGGTTTAAAAAAAATCATTCTGGTAAAGCGAGGGTTGATTAAAATATATTCTTTATCGCAACTGGCTGAAGCGATTAAGTGTTATTAAATAGCCAATATGGTGGGCTTCTACAACAGAACTCTAAGCTTGTTGCAAACAAAATACATTGTTGATATGATCCAGCTGTGTGGGATTTGATCTAAAGGCATCGAATATATTATTTTTTTATTGAAGTCACCAGCTTATAGTTTAAAGCTATTCTTTTGGCTCGAATTCCAGTTTAAAGGGTACAAAAAAGGAAGCTACTGGTATAGTCCTCCATTGCTTCACCTTAGTTCCTTACTATTCACTTTCTTTTCTTTTTTTTACTTGGAATATATTCATCTTTTAAACCAAAAGGGATTAGTTTAAAACACGAATTGTCACAGGATAAAGTATGACTAAAAGCAACGACAATAACGGGCCTGATGCAGGCCTGAATAAAGGCAATGAGTCTGTGTTGAATGATTATATTAAAGATCTAGAAATTAATTTAGAAAAGTCAAAACTAGAAATAAAGATTCCTGTAAATAACGCTGGGAATGAAGACAAGGTGAACCTCAAAGATGCAGTTAAAAACAGTTCTTTGATTAGATACTCCAAAAAGGAAGCGGAGCAAATAGCATGCGAAGAATGTGCAGAGTTCGAATATAATTTCAACAAGTGTTTACGGAATCCACCCAGCTGGAAAGAGCGAGCAACGCTATGTTCAGATTTAAAAAAAGAATTTTATAACTGTAAACGCGAGCAGTTGAAGCTATATGGCTACGAGATGTAATCCGTAATATTGTCGCTTCTGCATAGTGCTATGGTATGGTGTTCTGGCTTCATGAAATATTTAAATCAACATCGATAATCATTCTTTACTTTAGCAGATTCTGATGCTTGGTGGGTTCTTTTTTTTAAAAAACATTTGGCTTTTCTGTTTCTTTTCTGTTTATAACTAGACATCTACCTGATATAAAATGTGTATTTTTCAATATAATAGCCTTTTTAATACAATATACATTTTGCTTGTGTGTAGTTGATACGCTCTGTGGTTGTTTTGAAACTAAAAGCACCGAGGATATCGACCCGTTTTCAACTTTTAATAAAGCGATTTAGAATCTGTGTGTGATCATTCGATTTTCTATAGCTTGGTTTTCTACACAAAGACCATATATCAAGTATACCTGTATAGACACGCTTGTATGCCTTGTAATGATGAGTTTTGGATATTTCTCTGTGCTATATCGAATAAAAGAAAGTTGAAAAGAAAACGCCTGTGATAAAAATCGGCGAGAAAAAGCAAATGTAGTTGGTTAAACAGTTGTAATAAATAGGCCGATGCCAATAGCCAAGGCTGTTAGCAAGCTAGTTCTAGGACAAAAAACACGGATATATTTCAAATGTTTGGCTCACTAAGTAAAGGTAAAAAAGGATTTCGAGTTTTCAGAGGTGATTTTCAGCGTTTCATCAATGGACCAGCCTTTCTGTAAAGCCACCCACTCACAAACATACACCATTGCATCCTCGATGCGTGAGAATTTATCAAGATCAGATTCTAACAATATCCTATTATCAGGGACTATTTTGCAAACTTTGGAGAATTTATCGGATCTTGAGCTAATAAACTGAGAGAAGCTGACATAGAGTCGAGCAGAAACAATCTTGGGAAGATTAAACAATAGCACAAGAGACTCTTTGGAGCCCGAGTACGAATGTAGCATGATTTTAGAAGGCAAGTTTGCTGGCGGTGTGTTTTTTAAAATTTCATATAGGTTGGATTGTGCTTTTACACAATGCAGCGAAATTGGCCGACCCTTTTCAGCAGCAATCTTGATTTGCAACAATAAAATTGGGACTTGAAGTTCCCACGGGAACTTTTTTCTTGTTTTTAGATCGACAGCAGACTTGTCCAGCCCTATGTTTATACAGTTATGTTGAACGTTTAGTCTACTGCTGCTACATTTAGCCAAATAACCATTCTTTCCTGGCGCACTTCAGTATATTTTTTTCATATTTTGCTTGGGCGTTATGCAGAATCTCTGGAAGAAAAAAAATAGGAAAACAGAAAACGCATAAAGATAGTATAAAAATACACACCGCATTCGCCAACAATTGAATTAGGAAATCTGTCCAAGTATTTCACAAGTTCATCCTCCCAATTACTTGGAATCGTAAAGGCTTTACTATTTACAACAGAATCAGAGTTTAATCCCAAGTCGGTTTTTTTCATTGTTGGCTTTAATCCATCTGCTGCCTCGACTTGTTCAACAAACCAGGGATGGATACCAAATGCCGGGACTACTATTTCTGGGTGCTTGGAAGCAAGCAAGGCTATATTCTCCCAATCTGTATAGTTCGTCCCCATGATACATATCTTCGACACCTTGCTTGAAGAAAATACAATATCTACATTTTCAGGAAAATCATTTACATGGCAATGAACATCAAACATGCTTTCATATTTCTAACAGAATTACTATATTCAAGCTTCTACTAAAGCAGAGTTTTGCTTTGCTTTTGCCTTTCGTTTTCGTTTTCTGCTTTTTCTTTTGCTTTTATTTATTCAGTTGGTCGTACAGTTAAGTCTTCGGATTTGATATATTCTTTCTTTAACTGTTTTATCTTTCTCACTTTGCTCTTTTTTTCTACGAAAAAAAAAGTGTCAACTATTTTGAATAATCTTATATTTTGAAAGCTTTGGACCTTTGATGTTTATCAAAGTGTTTTTTTTCAGGGGAGTATTATGTTAACTACCAACAGATACTAGCCATGCCTTTTTTTTCACCTTTGATCTACAGCCATGGTACAGATAATTACACCAAGTTTCGATTTTGCAGGTTTGTATTAAAGCAAGGTTATCCAAGTATTTTCAGTAAAAGTATTATAATGCTATTTTGGTAAAATAGTTATCTTAAACTTTTTTTACAATAAAAAAGGTAGGATAATTCTTGGAAACCTTAGAGAACCAAGAACTTGCTTGGGCATTCAAAGTATGCTTCTAAACTATAACCAAGGTACTGTTTGATGTAACACGATTTTTGTGATATGAGGTGGTGTTTTTAAACAGTAGAGAGTAATCAGAATAAGTAAATCAACCTCTGTTGACTAAATAACTGGTGAAGTGATCTTGGTTTCCAGTAACAGTATGTGTTATGTATCATTTGTTCATGTGTTTGAGCTACAATCGTTGCCAATCGACCCACTCTTGAGATTTTGAATGTTTCAGGAGCTGGGCCAGCTACTTGTGTTTCATACTTTCTTCAGATGTATATTGTTCATACCCACAGTCCAAATATCAATGCTTTGTTGTCTTTACCTTGGATGTCAGCTATTTAAAAGTTGACATTCGGTCACGGGTACAGGCCAATGTGTTTATTAGTCGACTGGTACAAAGGTAGCAAGCACATCCCGGCTATAAGGTCTAAGATGTCCTCTTAACACCACGGAACCTTAGCCCACTATTATTTACACATTCACTATATCTGTTTGGAAATGTGAGAATAAAACACCATTTTTTTCATTTCAAGCGTATCAAGTATTGTTTATGAATTGCCTGATTTAAGCAAAATCATTGCTTTGCGGGTTATTTCTAATTTGACAAGATTAGAGTAACAGCCGAGTAAATCGTAATCAAGGCGTATTGGTAAATAAGCCGTGAAATAGAGAATCAATCAAAACAACCCAAACGGGGAAAGACCTATTGGATGATAGACTTATAAAGTGGAGCAGGTCTATTAGTTGGCAATAATAGTTTTGACTACATAACCGCAAATCAATGTTTGAACTATATTAAAGTGAATAGGGGGGGGTAGGATATTAAAGTTAAATGGCTGAAACTTCTTTGGTATATTATTTTTTATTATTATTGATTGTTTTTGACCAGCATGAGTAAATTTTAGTTCGTTTGGTTTTAAGTCGAGAGTTCAAAATCAGGAACTTCAAACAGTAAATTACATTTTAATCAGGATTTTGTTAACAGAATAAAAATAGTTGCTGCTTAGCTTCAATAAAAATAACTGCTAATTGAAACATGAGAGAAAGCGTTTGGATTTCAACCGAGCTTAAAATAGGTTAAAAAAATCACGTGTATTGACCAACATCAATGGTGTTACGATTCCAATTGAAAGGTGGGTCAATCAAATACCTAAAAGTCATGCAAAATGAACTAATTGAGCCAAATTAAAAAGGAGGAAATGAGATGAAATTTTGAGATGTGATAAATATTACGTGAGAAAATAAAAAATGTAAAATGCAAAGCAAGTTAAAACTAAAACAAGTAAAGCGGGTTGTTTTAGAAATCCAAGATAGATAAAGTAAATTAGTAAATTGGTGAATTGACTGCTGTTTTAGTTTTCATTGTTCATCAAGATAAGCAAAAAATAAAAGTAAAACTGTTCCAGTCAGTAATTTTGATTTCTATTGATTAATGTGTCACCTTTCAAACCAACATTAGCCGTCGAAACGTAGTCAAGTTTGGCTAATATTTTTATTAAAGAGAATAAAAGATACGCAAAAAAATAAATAATAGCGAACAATCGATAATCAGACAGTCAAATATAGCGTATAAATAGAGGGTTGGAGAACACAGCAGCTATATTTTACGTATATCAACATTGCCGAATTAGGTATTCTATACAGATAAATAATCATATAGATACCCATAATTAAAAGTGTACATACAAAGGCAAAAGCAATCATAGCTATATATAAAAGGAAATGAGTAACCAGGCCGATTTGGAAAAAGATTATGTGTGCGCAAAGAGTCTGTTCAAGTTATCAGAGCGACTAGGCGGTCTCGGCTCGGAAAAGAAAGCCGCAGTTCTGGAAAAGGTAATTTCAGTTTTCACTATTTTATCGACAGCACGAGTCCACAATATAGGACACTTGAAGTACAATACACATACCTGTATTATATCAACAGTGTGTTAAAAAAAAAGCAGTAATGATGAAGGGGAAAAAGAAAGAAAGGGGTGTATGCATGCAGCTAGAGGCGAGTTCTACAATATACATATATACATGTACAAACTTGTGGTAGGTAAACGGCATATTTGTTTTTGAGGTTAGGTCAGTAAAGACAAACAAAAAGTCGTACTGGTCACTAGACTTGAAAAACACGCCACAGCTTGCTTGCTCAACAGCAGATGCACAAAGGTCGCTTAGCTTGCTGCACTCAAGCCCAGTGAAGCCGGATATTGTGATGATTTGCGACGACGTTACTCTTGACAACATCATTAAAAGGAAAACCAAAGCCATGGAGGCGTTTATTTCAGGGAAAATGGAAATAAAAGGTGATATGACATTAGGGTTGCAAATCCACAGATTGTTAAAGTATTTGGACGCAAAAAGTGTTGGAGAAGGAGACGCGGGTGTAGCAGAGAATAAGGCTGTTGATAGCGAGTTTGAAAAGACAGTAGCTTTCTTTAACCAGATTAAGCAAACAATTTCGGGGCAAAGTGATTCAAAAAAAAAGGAGTTTTTGGATGAGGTGAATTCTGTTGTCCAATTCAACATTACGAAACCGGAGCAACCAAAACAATTCATAAGCTACACGCTAGACCTGACTAAAAAGAATACCGGCGAGTATGTTCTTGAGGGAACAGCAAAAGAAAACAACCGAAAGTATGACATTATAATAACGTGTAATAAAGACGATTTTGGGTTGTTAGTTGGAGGAAAACTGAGCGGCCAAAGCGCATTTATTAGGGGCAAATTGAAAATACAAGGCAACATTGTTGCTGCAATGTCACTCGACAGCGTGTTTCAGTTGGCGAAGCCAAACCAGATCAGCTCCAAGCTCTAGATTTATTTTAACTTGTAACGTAGTTTATATATTTTGCAGATATGTTATGTATCAAGTGAGGGTTTTTTTTAAATTCTTTTAGAAATGAGTGTTGCAGCGATACTATACTATTCTACTTTACCACACTTTATTTCGTTGATATTAATTAGACAGAAAATAAAATAAAATAAAATAAAAAACTAGGCGCGTAGAATGAATATGTGGGTACTGAGTAGAGGTGTATTAAAAGTCCAAATGTTTCTTTGTCCATTCATACGCAACAAAAGTAGCAGCATTTGCAGGGAAGGCTCTCAAAATAGTAGGGCCAAATCCATTTAGGTATATCTTGTACCCCATGGTTCTGGCTTCGTTTTGCAAAGCTGCAATGCAAAGTCTAGTGCTCGAGTATTTGTAATCCATTTGCAACCGACTCTTTACAATGTCTTGGGGGTAGGCTACTAGCCAAGCAGCGATTCCGCTGAAACCACCAGCCATAAACATTTCAAAGGCAGTACTAGTATTTTCTTTGACAGAGCTGGCTGGCCTCATATAGATAAACAGTTTCTTTAAAGATTCGTAGCAACCAAAATAGGCTGTATAGCTTGGTAATTCTCTTAAAATCGTTATTCCAAGTCCTCGATACAGCCCTTGTATACCGCGCTCTTTAAACGTTCGCACGCCACAGTCAAGCACGCCTTTATACCTTTCAGCCTCGCTCACAGCAAGAGACTGTGTTTGCAGTTTCACCTTTAAAAGTTCAACAGGACAATTCAAAAAGGCCATAACACCTCCAGCAAGACCTCCAGCTATCGATTTGTCGGTCAAAGACAGCTGTTGCGACTTGCGAAATGTTTTGAATTGCTGCACAAAAAATCCATTTGCTGAAAAAACTACGGCATTGCAAAATCCAATTCCCATCATTGGCGAGGCTATCCCCTTATACAAACCCTTTACCTACAGACCCCGCATTTGTCCATTCGATTTTATGGTTAGAAAATAGCAATACCAAGATCAAATACACCGATTTCTAGCATTGGTAAAGTAACATGTGAATTATACATACCCCTTCATTTTTTAATGTACTTTTTAAACAATCCATTGAGCTATTGAATATTGGTGGAGATGGCTGTGTTTGCATTCTAACCTATTAACATCAATAACACCATTACTACTATTTCTAGCTTCACAAATCTAGCCCATTCAATCTACTCTTTACTCTTTAAATAAATGTTACTTTGAGTAATGTATATATATATATATATATACACACAATGAATCATACTTTTAATGTGTCAAATGGATGTCCAACTACTACTTGTGCCCATCCTCCCATCGTCCCTGACATTAGTTCAATCACCCCAGCCGGTAGAAGTGTACTTTTTTGTTCGATTTTCAAAGACATTGTCGATTTAAAGCTAGGCCTTACTCAATAGCTCGAATGCGGCTTGTTAAGGATATTTTACTTAAAAATTAAGCAAAAAGGGAAGTGACTGAAAGATGCTTCCTAACTACACTACATTACACTTTGCTTTTTTTCTTCAATTCCGTTTACCTTTGTTTTACCACTGATCTTTTTTTTCTTTTTTTTCTTTTTTTTTTTTCACCAAACTTTTTTTGTTTAAATGTGAATTTTGGCGTATCAAGTTTTTCTCTTTATTGAAGCGTATTTAAGTCTTTTTTTATTGCTGCTTTGTGATTGAACTCTTCATTCGACTAGATTTTTTTTGATTTTAATTTGCTTTTTGCTTTTTTTTCTGTCTTTGGTTTTCTTTTTTTGGTTTATTACATCAAATAACTCTTAATGTGATTTCATTAACCCATTATTACCAATTAAAGAATCTTCAGCAATTTTCTAAATGCCTAATTAAATATCACTCTGTTGCCTCTATCAATAGTACTATTTTTTTTGGGGTTCTTTAGTTTTGGCAGAATTAGATTGTGATTATCCAAAGTTGGTTCACAATCCCTAAATGTCTTTTGGTCTTTTCGATGGGGTTGGGCTTTGTTTCGCTATTTCAAGTCCGATACAAACCAATTGTTGATGTCTTGAAGCTATCTTTTTGGACTTGAGTTGGTATTCTTTTTTGGCTAAAATCCTATAATTTATTTCGATAAACTATGACATCAGTTTCAAATTAAATTCACGGCTATGCAATGGTTATTATGTATGTCGATGTAATCCAGTTTAAGGGGAATATTGTCCAACATTCCTCAACATCAACATCCTTCAATGTCAACATCAACATCAACTCACAATATTCTTTTTCTTTCAAGCAGACAATAACCGTTAAGCCCCACAAAATGGTGCATCTCTGTCTATATATCTGTGGCATATAAGATACACATGTTTCGGTACTAGTAGAGGCGAGTGAAAGGGGCCATCGATAAAATTTGGAAATCAGCGCAATTGTCGATGCTTTGAAGCATACAGCGATCATTTTTTTTTTTTGGATGATTAAATGAATTCACGTCAGAGTGGGGGGTATTTTTTTCTTTCTTTTTTTTTTGAAAAATAGATATTTCTGTTTTCTGACCCAAAGTTGAAAAAAGCACAGACAAATAGCTACCACTAGTTGTTTTTTAGTAGCAAGTTTTGTAAACAATATTACAAGTTTATAGGTTGAAATAAAATATTACACAAAAGGCCAACTATAAAGTAGCTGAAGTTAGGCAGAAATTAAAATGATAGGGGGTATTTGATACAAACCAACACAGTCGATGAAACTTGGTTTGATTTCAGTGAGATCGTTTTAAACTTACGCTTAGTATGCCTATATTAGAATTCTTTGGTATTTTAATATTCATAAAATACAAACTTTATGAATTGGAGGCGTGAGGTCAGTCAAAATGATGTGAAAGCACCTGAAACAGTAGCAGAAAAGGCTAAATGCTGAACTCAAGGCAATTATATGTGTTTGATATACCAATTTAAATCAGTGACGACAGTAAAATTTACAGTTTTGGTTGGATTTTATGTTTCATCAGTTGCAGTTGGTATAATGTTAGCGTTGTGTCTTGTATCACCATCTTTAGAGTATGTTTCAAACCCAAGCATGCGAAAATATTGTTTTTTTTTCAAAATGTGTAATTTAGCTGAAAGTAGATATAGATGGCAATGTTTAATATTTTCTTGCTCAAAAGTATAAAAGTGATGCGGAAAGTTGACAAGAAAAAAAAGGCATTGACATATTGTTTTTAACTTCAAAAAAGTTCAATAAAGCATAATATATACAAAGAAGATAATGACACAAGAGACAGTACCAGAAACAGCACCGGTCAAGAGATTCAGAGAGTACTTGAGAATCAAGACAGTTCACCCTGAGCCAGATTATAAAAGCTGTGCAGAGTATCTGGTCAACCAGGCTATTGAGATAGGACTTGAGCACCAAATTGTTGAGGTATGCACGCTGTTCATTTACAAAGCAGTAGTTGTTTTAAAAGTATTATTTCTATTTGCTTATATGATTTTTTCATATTTGCCTAAAAACAACTGAAGTACGTTTAACAACAACAGTAACAATAGTATTATTAATACCATTAATAATAATAATAACACCAATAATAATAACAATTATTAGCCAGTACAAGGGAAGCCATGTGTAATTCTAAAGCTCGAGGGATCAGACCCAAGCCTAAAGTCCGTATTGTTTAGTTCACACACCGACGTAGTTCCAGTTTTTGAGGTAATCAAGCAAATAATAGAAAACCCAATAGACTTGGAGAGTACTTATTCTATTTTTATTCGATCAGATGTAAATCTAAGATTGCTTGCTAAACTGGACGAGGTTGCTATATACACATAGGAAAAATGGAGCTATGATCCATTTGGTGCTGAAAGAGTAAGAATGGATGATGGTAGTTATCGAATCTATGCTCGTGGATCCCAGGACATGAAAATAACTGGAAGCTGGTAACTGCTTGATATATAGATAGTAGCAAATACTTGGATTTGAATTGTGGAATTCGGCACTTGATAGTAAAATATGTATATACTTACTAATTACAAATATAAAAATAACACCAAACTCCGCGAGTAGCTATTTAGAGGCATTGAGGGAAATTAAAAAGTCAGGGAAGCAGCTAAAGAGAAACGTATACTTGCTATTCAACCCAGACGAAGAGATAGGAGGCTTTGATGGGGCTGGTGCTTTGGTTCAAACAGAAGAGTTCAAGGCTTTGAATGCAGGGTTTGACATTAACGAGGGATATCCATCGCCAGTCGATAAAGTTTTTGTAATTAACGCCGAAAGAATTAACTGGTAATTAAACATAGCCATATACTGGGCGGATAAGCAAAAAATTTCAAGTTTCTGAAGGACTTTAATACTAGCAGCTTGGATTACTGACTAGTTAATTAACCGATAAAATAAATAAAACATGTAACTTAAATAATAACCACAATTAGTCCTATAAAGCTTACAGCACACGGAAATACTGGGCATGGCAGCCAGTTCATTGAGGGAACAGCAATTGAGAAATTGTTACCAATAATCAATGAGCTTATGGCTTTGAGAGAAAAGTGCTATGATGACCTTCAAGCTCTTGGGCCGGCAAAGCTTATAAAACAAGGCGAGATTACAAGCGTAAACTTGACTGTTTTGGAGGGAGGAAAGCAGCAGAATGTTGTTCCAGCAACCTACTCTGCGGTATTTGATATTAAAGTTTCACCAATCACAGACATTAAAAAGTTTAGGAGTTGGCTTCAAGAGCTAGCGGACACCAATGGCGTTGAGTTGGAGTTTTTCAACCATGAAACGTCCAACCCTGTAACCAGCATTGATGATAATAATCCCTTCATTAATTCGCTCTACAAAGTCCTGAAGGAGAACGACATGGGCTATTACAACGTCACATTCCCTGCGACTACTGATGCCAAGCATTCTCGTAGAGTGGGGATACCCGCCATTGGATTCAGCCCAATAAGATTCCACCCAACATTGGCGCATGATCACGATGAGTATATCATTGAATCAGAGTTTTTGTTCGGCATCAGCTTCTACTCAAGATTGGTTGAGGAGTTGGCCAATGTATCCGACTAATTTATCTAATGTAGCTTATTTTATAACGTGTTTCGACACTGCGTTTATTTAACTTCCGTCTAATTAGCTCAACATCGAGCCTCACTATCTATAAAGCTTACGGTACTTGGAACAAACAAATTGATTGATTTAAAAAAAACATTGGTGCAATTTTTTTATAAAAAATAGCCATCAAGCTATCATTTTTACGTCTTTTAAATCTGCGCGTTTAGTTGTGTAGACTTTTATGAATAGTGAAATCATATATACACCAGTGAAACATGAATCATATTCATACATAAATACATACATAATTAAATGAACCTGCGAAACTTGGCAACTTAGATGAAAAAAGTCAAGTTGCTTGCCGTGTTTTAATTTCTGACCTGGCGGGGCCTTGAATACGAAGTACATTTTCCCACACATTATACTCGTGTACAGTCTGACTACTAGGAATATACTTTTGAATCTTAAAAGTATATGTTCCCCGAGGCAAAAGAGCTGTTTGCTCAGGTGCGAAAAGTGTGATTTTACAAAGTGTCGTTGGTTAAGCACTATTTAGGTTACATAAACAAAAATTTGAACTGAAACTCTCATGTCGATAGTTGTGCTGTTCAAAAGTTATGCAACTGATGATGAAAAAAAGCAACAAACTTGTAAATCCATACAGCATTAACGCTGCGATTTTCTTTCAAGTTCAATTGTCGGATTGTTTGAGCCGACTTATTCTATGTGAGGGGTGTATTAATGCTTATGTTTTTGGTTTCTAAATGTTGATATCAGTGGTCAGCTTTCTAAAAAAAAACAAAAAGATGGGTTAAACAGAGTGGGGGAAAAAAATTATATTTGCTCAAACGCGATTCTTCGAAATAATAATGCAAACTTGCAAAGTAAAATCCATTGCTGGACATCCTGTTATTATTGGCTAGTTTATCTAGTCCAGCTATTTGTTTTGATTGTTCAAAATCTTCACACCAAAAAACAACAATTCAACAATTCAATAATAACGATTAATAAAATTGCACTTGAAAATGTATTCAAGCGTTTTTAGCAGCAGTGAGGAGCAAAAGAAAAGTGGCAAAGAAATAAAAGGTTAAAGATTAATAGATTAGCCTGGGATAAAAAATAAATTCAAGGTGTACATTCACATTACAAAAGTTAGTCATTCATGGTTGGATGGAGCCGATGTTGGCTGTGTGCTATATTTCTGTTGGTGAGCTTAAACATAATGATATATTTTTTTTAAATACGGTTTGGCAAAACCTACTAATGTACTGGATGACTGTTCTAACTATATATTTTTTCAGTGCCTCTACACAATCTTACATGACTGCGCATAGTATATAAAACACACAGTGGTTTGTACGGAAGTAGGAAACGCTATGTCGGGTAACATAAATACCATTGTTTGCGAATGAGACGGAAAGCTGTATTTATCACTAAGCACTGGTTGCATATGACATAGAGGGTAGGGGAGCGCAAAATGATACACTATAATCAGTGTTCAAGTTCACACGAGGGTTTAATTGCTCGTGACTGGGTCATTTAAAAACACCACCGGGAATTTTTGGAGATTAAGAACAATGTAATCCAGGAGGAGTATAGTAAATCAAAGCGAGTGAAAATCAGTTGAAGTAGAGACGTCTAGTTGGAAGGACTTTATTAGGTACATTGAGAAAAGGTACAAATATGTGTGAGTTTAAGTCAAGCTTGAGCCTTGTTAGTGGACTCGACAAAAAAAAAGTATTTGTAAAGACAAATCAGTTTAAATCAGTTTAGTCAAATTGTTCAAGAAAAAGCAGCACAATTGAACAATCAACAGTTGACAAAAATCAAACGAATGACTTTGTTGGCGAAAAAGAAAGTTTGTATCAGATTATCAAGTTTGAAAAAAAAGAGCTTGTTCTCGTAGCATCTTTTATTTATGCTTTTTTAGCAACTCTATTATTAGTATCGAAGTCTACTTTAGGTTTTAACAGTTGAATTGTGAATTTAAAGCAAATTTAATAGCTAATTCACAAAAAAAAGGAAGAGAAAAAGGAAGAGAAAAAAGGAAAGAGAAAAAGGGAAAGAGAAAAAACAATAATTTCCGATGAATGGTGTGTAAAATAAAGAACTGACATTTATTTCAATAAAAAAAAAAAAGAGCTGACATTTAAAATTCAATCAGTACATTTCACAAATTCAAAACACAATTAGAAAAATCATATACATTGTGATCGCCAATCACAGGTTTATTTAACACGAACAAAGTAGTTTTAAAAACAAAGTCTAATATATGGGCAAATGTAAAAAAGGAAAGTTAAGTCAAGTAGTAAAAGTATCTAGACTGTTATATCTACCGTAATTACTTGATGCAATTACAGTTTAGCTTTGCTTTGATGGATTATACGGTGGAATAAAAAAAGGCAGCCCAACTTGTATAAATACAACGAACAGGGCTTGTACCTTATAGACATTAAAAACAATTCTCCATAGTTAAACACTTAGCATCGTTGGTTTCAATCAAGACATACTTAAATACAACTTTGATACTAAGCCTGATACAAGTTCATAACAAATAGGTTAATTTTTTTACTACCAATTCATATTCAAACTAATTTTTTCTTTTCTTACTTCATCGAAACACACTGAGCTTTAGTCAAAATGAAGTGTTTATCAATTTTAAAGTACATACCAGCAATCCAAGTCGCATTCCGCTTGGTCAAGGCGGATGGCGTAGATATATTTTCAACTATCAACAAAAGTTCTTTTGGTATTGAAGTGTCAGATATGCCAGCAGGGCAAACCGGCGAAGACGAGCTTTCAATTTTGCCATTTACCTCAACAGTAACAATAACAGACGTCCTTCCATCTTCTACAATCACAAGAATACTCACGCTCGACAGAGACTATTTCCACGAGTGTGCCAGCATCAATGGATTTGGAATATTCGGCTCAAATGACGGATGTTCAAAATGCTATTGCGACGAAGAGGGTATGAACTGCCCAATAACAACCTTGTGCGACAATACATCTGAAACAGCAACCAGCACCGATAGCTCCGTCCCTACTCTGAACTGGATAAGATATAATGAATGCGCTATTATCAATGGCCACGGAAGCTTCCTGGCTTATGATGGTGTCACAAAATGCTATTGTACCGTTGATGGGATGGTCTGCCTATACGATCACTGTGAAGATGTGTCCGAGACAGTTGTGACTACCTCAGTACCCCACACAGAGGATTACTGGGCCTGTTTAGCACAATATGGAGCCGAGGTATTCTATGAACTTGATGGCTGTGCAAGATGCACATGTAGTGATTCTGGAAAGTCATGCTCAGAAAATCTTTGCAGTTCAACAAGCGTTTTCACATCAACATTTATCCCAGACACTGCGGAATACTGGGCCTGTTTAGCACAATATGGAGCCGATATATTCTATGAACTTGATGGCTGTGCAAGATGCACATGTAGTAGTTCTGGAAAGTCATGCTCAGCAAATCTTTGCAGCTCAACAAGCGTTTTCACATCAACATCAGTAACCACATCAACTGATGTCACCACATCGACCACAACAACCACAAGTTCATCCACCTTTATCCCAGACACTGCGGAATACTGGGCTTGCGTAAAAGAATTTGGATCAGGAATATTCTACGAAAACAATGGTTGCTCTAGATGCCACTGCTCGCAATATGGAAAAGAATGCGTTGCAGAGCCATGCACCACCACCAGCTCAACCACCAGCTCAACCACCGACACAACCACCAACACAACCACAACAACTTCAAATACCAAATTATACTGGGATTGTGTAAGTCAATTTGGGCCATATGTGTTCTTTGAAGATAGCGGGTGTACAAGATGCCAATGTACCAATTCCGGAAAAGAATGCGTTGCGGAGCCATGCAGCACTGTGACAATTACCGACTCTGAAGCTGTGACAATTACCGACTCTGGAGCTGTGACAATCACCGACTCTGGAGTTGTGACAATTACCGACTCTGGAGTTGTGACAGTTACTGACCCTGAAGTTGTGACAATTACCGACTCTGGAGCTGAGGCATCTACCGTACTTCTCGATGAGCCAGCCCCAGCAGATACACCAAACTAGGATAACTTGGCTTAAACAACGTGATTGTATAGAAACCATCACTGGTTATTCTGCGGCAAGCCCTTGTAAAAGAGCAAGAGTAGTAAGTAATGCCTAGATTATATTTTACTAGTAGCTAATTTTGTTAGCAATACTTGTGCATAAATATACAACTACTTGTCAATAATTTATAAACTCTAGACATCAACATATGATATTTATAACTTTTAAATTTAAGTTTTTGTTCTAGTCAAACCCCAATAAAACCCACAACATAACACAACATATTATCTGTTCTTAATTTTATCCTAACATATTCTGTTTCCCCTTTTTCTTGCTACAAAGTCTATCACTCATTTATTAATATCTCGAGTAAACCGTCTTTTTTTATTTTACGTTTTACTTTTATTCTTTTTAAGAGTGTAATGCGATTTCTTGGTCCATTGGCGTGTGCCTAGTGCTCTTGAGTAGACCATCTTTAGACTCGAGACGGTTGATTTAAATGGCTTACCAAGAAACTCTCCATCAAATTAACATGTATATTTTTAGTGTAAAGGCATAATCTACTTAAAAAAAAACTGCTTTATCAAACCACTAAGGTCTGGTAGCGGTATAGCAGAGTGTCAACACTACGGCAATGTTGTAATTCAACATCTGTAGCCATTAAACATGCTCAAGCTAAAAGCTAGTGGCAAAATAGGGATACGTTCAGTGTGCATGGACAATTTTTAGGACGTGCAATTTTTCTCTTCCCGCTAGCCTAGTGGATATAATCTACGTTTGTCCCATGGTATTTAAGCAGCCGTAGAGCAATGGTATTAATGATATACTCAATCGGTATGCATATATATATATACAGAGGTGAAATTCAAATTCAAGTCATAGAGAAAAAAGATAATACTTTTAAACCGAAAACAAAATTAGAGGCAAATTCTAAAATCACGCTACCTTTCCTATCATGCCATAGCGTTCTCTCAGTAAAGAAATAACATCTAAAGGACGGTTCTGGTCAACCAAAACGAGGTAGAACACTCCACTATGTGATAAAAGCTCCTAAAATAAGCAAGGAACACATTGGTATTGGTATTGGTATTGGTGCTGTTTTGGCAAGAGTACAATATACCAGCAGATAAACAATGATGATAAAAAGATCGCGTTACCGGTACAAAAGGTAGAAATTTGTCGATAACCTCTCTTCCATCAATCCCACCTGCCCAAGCAGCAACACTCAGGTCGTCGTATCTAAATTCGCTACACTCGGACTTATTAAGGGTAGGTCCATACTTAGTTGCAGTGTGTTCGCCCGTAATTATTTCTATAGAGGGTGTTAGGACGTAGGGAGGGTTAAAAAGCAAAACGTCGACGCATCCGTTTATCCTTTTGTGCATCCCACGCGTAAACTGTGAGACGACTGAATCTACCTGTCCCAACACATTTTCTGTCTGAGCCGTCACAAGCGTGCTTTGTGCAGCGCTACAGTTTATATCGAATCCCAGCATGTCTATTTTTAATTTACCCACAAGGATTAATTAGGATTACACCAAAGTTAATTAAAACGCATACTATCGCGGGTTTTACTGAGGATCTTGAGGATCTAAATGTGTTCACTTGCAAATTTTGTGAGAGTCTAACAATTGGACAAGGAAGGTGGACACACAGCCAGAGCCTGGACTTTATAAAAGCAAAGAAATAATGTATATTGGTAAATTCAAATAGTTTAGTAAATTATTGAGAACAATCTATCCTGGAGATTTAGGTAGTAGAAGACAGGATTAAGAGAGAACACCTTTATTACTTACCCTATTTCGACACAAAGAGTAGGACTTATACCCTTTATGTATTCTAGCTCATCTTCCAAAGTGTCAAGGAGCAAGTACGTGTCCTCTAAAACCCGCAAAACACAAGTCGTGATGTTACTGATTGCTCGTAAAAAGTAAGAGTTTAGATTCTGGAATTATGACTATTATACCCCACGCATTTGGCACTTGTGGGTGTTGTAGAATGGAATGCTTATTATTATCCCTCCCTTACTTACCAGAAGGTTCGTATACAGTGTGGTACTGGCTGTCCTTTAGATGGCTGGTGTTTGGTGTTTTCATATCTTAGAGTAGGTGAAAGTAGCAACTATTTGGCTTGTGAATCAAAGTCGCGCAAAGTGCTGAAAGTTAGAAATCAAAGAAAACAAGAATTGAATTTCAATAATAATAAAAACAAGAAAGCAGGAAAAAAAACAAGAATTGGGAGAAACTTTGCAAAGCCAATCAGACACTAAAAATAATTTTGTCAACTGTTTGGCGAAACTTGACAAAATATAAATCGTGCCAATTTTTTTTTCGCTTTGAGCATCTACTACTATTTGTGGTTCGTGGATTTAGGTGAATTGAAGAGCGAGGCCAGGAAAACAAGATAAACCAACTAGCCATTTTCCATCCAATAAGCAAAATTGGCTTACAGAATTTATTTTTTTCATCAACGAGGCATTTATCAGCAAAGTTGCAGTAAACACAAACAGGCTTGTGTTAAAATAGGGTAATTTATTTTATTTTAATAGGGTGAATTTTTTAAAAAGGAATAAAACGCGAATTTGAAGCCATTTACATGGAAAACGCAGCTATTGCCAATTTAGTTGGATGTTTTATTTGAAAGTAAATTATCGAGAAAAAAGAATTATTGAGGAAAAAAAAGTTAAAAACAAAACACCTTAATATCAATAATAATAAAATAAGACTTGAAGGCTTTGGCGTTTTTATAATTGTTCCAAGCACATTATTCGCTTTATTAGACGCGACTAACTAGAATATTTATGACACCACACGTTGTTTATTAATCAAACTAAAGATTGTGTGTTTTAGTTTTAATTTTTTTTTTCAGAAATGTTTTTACTGAAGCGAAATTGTTTAAAACAGTTTCGCTCTAAAAAACATTTAAGACAAAGATAGGATTCTTTTTTAACTCATTCAGACTATATCGCAGCCTAATAATTTTTCTAACAGAATTAACTTTTTGAGAAACATCAAGAGTATAGAGCTTGATACATAGTGACCGACACCTTAATTAATTTAATTTGGTTTTGCTTTTGCGAGTATATCGAAAGCTGCAAATACCAACTCTGTAGATAAATTTTATCCGTTGCTTGTACTTGAGCCATTGGGAGTAATTTGAGAGGAGATTCGCATAGTTCATATTTGGAGAGGGACTTGAAGTGTATCAGTGAATATATAAACATGAATGCCATAGGCCCAAGACTGGCGTTTGGTGAGGAGGACTCCAAAAGGTGCAAGGAAGAACTGCGTGAAAAGTACCTTAGCAAAAATATCAGGAGTATACAGAGTCTAGACAGCTCATTGAGGTCTGAATTCCAATCAAGTGACAAAGGCAAAGAAAGTAACAAAGGCAAAGAAAGTAACAAAGGCAACTATGCTTTTGGTAAAGCTTTCCAAAATGGTATAAATTTAAAAAAGAGTGACTCAGTATGTAAAGAAAAGGCCGAGGGTAGACAACTGAACACTAAGGATAATATTACGGGAAGAAAAATGGACAAAAACTACAGTGAAGGCGAGATTTGCAGTGTTGTTGAAAAGTTCAGGGCCGACACGGCTAAGAAGACGATTAGGGCCAAGGCGAGCAGTGCTAAACACGCTAAGGGCGAAGCGGCTCGTGTCGAAAGCACAAGGTTTTCGGATACTGACGTTGAGCCAGAGTACACGCGGAATCTTGACTATGAAAAGCTGCTAATAGGGGATGTAGATAACCCAATAAGAATAGGACGCAGCTCACTGTGCGAGTATACTTTAAAGAACGCAACAGTCCAAGTTAGCCGGTTTCATGCCGTTATTAGGTACCAACTCAAGTCAAGCAAAAAACAGGTGGAGAGAACCGGATTTTACCTAAACGTGCAGGGGTTAAATGGAGTTCGAGTGAACGGTAAGCTGGTTTTGAAAGACGAAACAAGAATGTTGAGTAATGGCGATGAAGTGAATTTTGTTGGGGAGAAGGTTGTTTTTAAAGTACCACCATCGGTGCTGGAGAGACAGAAGAATAAGTACTCGAGGAAGAATAGTGTCAAAGCCAAATCAAAGAATGGTGCCGATGCAGGGTTTGTGGACGGTAATTTGGACTCCGAGTTGGGCGTAGAGCTCTACAACGAGATTAATCAAAGGTGTGATGATTTTGATATGTCTTTCTTATCAACACCTGACTACAGCGCTGCCACCGGTTTTAAGCACACCTCAGCTTTCAACCCTAGTCTCAATTCTAGTCCTGAGCCAAGTCTCATTTCCAAAACCAAAACCAAGTCTAGCCTGGTGCTGAGTGGCAGTAAGTCAAGTAATATCTCGAGCATGACAATGATCCCAACGTCATCATTGTTTTCGAATGGGTTCATGCAATCAGACCAGGACCCAAACTCGGAGTGCAACGTTGTCGACATCATCGAAAACTTGAATCTTCCCTCCTCACCACCCGGGCAAATGCTAGATTCGATCAACGGGCTAGAAGCTATAGATGGCAGTACATACAAAGGCACTAAAGAGAAGCAACTATCCAAAAAACGTAAAATAAAAACACACAGATACGAGGGCTCAACGAAACAGAACAAGATTGATGACTGCAGCGACTTACAGGATGATGTTGGGGCTGTGGAATTTAGCGAAAGCATGGTTGACCTAGTGATTGAGTCAATTGTGTTTTCAGCACGACTTTCAACTCTTACAATCTCAGACATGAAAAAGTACCTGGTCAAAACGCACGGCGCGTTATCCAGTCTTCTTATCACATCATTGGCACCGCAAACGGACACAAAAATCAGCGAGGCTAAGCTAGACACACTGCTAACAAAAAAAATAGAGTCGCTATTGCTGTCTAACGCCTTTTTTGGTCGATTGGAGCGTAACGTTCTTGACGCTAACGACAAAAAGGTTGAGGACCAATTTTATTATGTTGCCAGCTTGGACACTGACGAGAAGCGAAGGAGGATGTATGGCCCACTTGTCAAAACTGCGAGAAGATGCACGCTTGTTGACAAACAATACTACTTCAAACCCGTTTCACTGAAACGATATTAGTCTGTTACGTTTTCCTGTCTTTTGAAATAATAGCCATGCTTCACTCTTACACTTATATTTGCTTTTACTTGTTTACCAATACCATATATGACTCTTATTATTATATATAACTTTTTTTGCGTTTACCATCGTATATTATAAAATAAAAGTACGGAAATAAAAAATGTAGCGGTTTGGTTTATTCAGACTTGCTTGCACTAACAGCCTCTTTTGGATCACTGCTTTGGTTAAACTCCTGGTCAATCATCCCTTTGATATTGCCAACTCCACCATGGTAGTTAAAGTATCTGGTCAGTTGCGCGAATTGGGCTCCGCAATTTGTGAAGTGCATAGCAAATAGCAGGTAGTTCCTTGGCTTTACCATCCACGCAAATCTCATAAACACGGCTGAGTATACTGTAAGCGCGAGTGTCATTTTACCGGAAATCAGTTCGGGTGATTTCGAAATATCTGCAAGCGCTGCTACTGGCAAGCCCCAATTTACAACTAAAAACATACACAAATGCTTACGTGCATTAGTTTGGTTGCCTCAATTCAAAGTCTAGTATATTCAGTGTAGTCAGGTTTTTGATAGTGGTGATTTTGTATTACCTGGTCCCCAAAAGTGCGAGCTATACGTTTGTAAATTTCATTTGAGTAAAAGTTTTGTTAGACGATTGCATTAGCCGTATTCTATAATCGGTCCAACATCGGGCTTTATCTGAGGCTTCGTCTAATATTGTCGCCTCATTCATCTTTTCCCAACAACATTCTTACCTCATCAAGTAGCTTCGAAACTCCTTTGACTTGATTCTATCAAAAATTCTGCCTCCTTTACTCATTTTCGATTTGTTATAATCTACTAAATTAACAAAAAAGCGAAAGCGATCGCACACAACAGAGTGTAAAATAAAGCGTGTTTAGTAAGATTGTCTGTTTCATGGATACTGATTCGATGTATTGTAGTTGTATAGTCATAGTCATTTTTATTGTTTTATTTTTGTTTCCTGTGCTATATTTTTCTTTTTATTTACTGAAATTGTCTTTTGTTTTTGTTTTTTGTTTTTTTCTATTATTGAAATGTCTTTTGTTTTTTCGATTTCGATTTCAAAATGTCCAAAATAGCATCTGAATACACTTTATGTGTCATTTTATACTTTTTTGTGTTATCTTGTATATACAGGTTTTCTCCTTGTGGTATTGCATGCTACCGACCGGAGTGACATGTTCTTACGGTACTTACATGCGATATTCTGTTTAAATCCAATTTGCTTTTACAAATCAATACAAAGAGTAGAGATTAGAATTTGTTTTAATTTGTACTTTAGTTTTAGAGTAAGACTATTTAGCAAAATAAAGTTTGGCGTTGGAGAATATATCCTGCTATGAAACCTAAAAAAAATAAAATTAAATGTATACTCCGTTTATTTTATCCGTCTTTGTCAAGGTCTTGTTCAAATCGACTATTAAGTTGCATTAACAGTAAACATGAGCAGTCTCTAACTATACCTTGGTTTATTAAAAATCTTTACCTCTACACCATTTCATTCGCTAAATCATGGGGACAAGTACATCATGAAATATTTTTTTGTTAATTCGCGACTGGTGAAGTTGTAAAAGGAGTATAAAATTCAGCAATACTAAATTGATTGATAATCTTGTTTGGCCTTTCACAGCCAATAAGATAACAGGTTTATCCCAGTGTTTGATCTATTTAATCTCTAATTTGTGTCATTTGAAAGCTTTCTTTTTTGCAGTATTTTTTTAATCCAAAACTATTGCTATTTTTCTTTTAAAGTTTTTTTAGGGGGAATTTTGGGGACTTTATTTATTTTTTATTGATTGTTATCATATTTTTTTTACTTTCCATTTGAAATTTGATTCACACTTTAATTTAGCTCCGCTTTTGCCTTACTTTCAAAATGCCAACAAGCATCAAAGTTCTAATCGATTGTGTTTGAAACAACCAATGGCCAACATTATCATTTGTTTTATCAATCAGATAATTAAAGTCTGCGCTTTTTTATACCACCAACTTTAAAACAGAACCACCAGACAACGACTTGAAGGCAAGTGGGAGTAGGCGTGTTGAACTTATTTAGAGCACTCTTGTTGGTTTTTTATTACTGTTCTTACTTTTTCTCTCTGCTTTTTTTTTCAAAACTTTTTCTCCTCATTCAAAGCAAGCTATCAATTAAAAGTTAAATCATTTGAAAAGCACTACCACAGTGCTAATGCGACAGTCACACTAATTTATCGCTATTCGCCGATTGAGTTTTGTTGGTTAGTGCTTCGATTATCAGCTGCCAGGTGTACCACACTCCTTGCTCTGCCCACAACTCAATATAAAAGCTTTGCCAAAGTAATATATGTTTCAATAAAACAAGACTTGTCAAATGTATTATCTGACCCAGAAAACACAACATTTGTTTTTTAGGGCAAGCAGTTTTATAGCAATTTACTTTTACTTTTTTACCTTTTTCTTTTCTTACACTAATTGATTAACTTTTGCCAAACAAGAGATCAAACCCTTACTAACAGGAATATACCTCTAGTGGTTGAACATAATATAAACAACCATTGGGTACTGCTGAGCTCTAATAGATCACCCTAAAACGCGTTTTTCAGTGATAATCAAGTGATATAAAACGTGTTTTCAATAATAGCAAATAAAAAAAAGAATACAACGTGATGCAGCACTTTAGAAAATAATGCTGATCAATGTTCACTCTGGTTTCAAATACATAACTTTATTATATATTTTTTTAGAGTGATTGTCAGGTTATATCGAGGTGGGGCACAAAGGAGCCACGCTGATCAAAGTAAAATTCCAAGAACACACACACACACACACAAAAAGAACTGTACATATAATAATAAAAAAGAACAAATGTTTACACTCTAATTTAACAGTGCTGCCATGTTATTTATTTTTGCATTCGCATGGTAAAACATATTATAGACTGGCGAGTGTTCAATACAGTAGCCACTTAACATATATCGATTTAACTACTTTTAGCAGAAGTGCCATTCAATGAGAAAGGGTGAAAAACGTACACCACCTTATATCTCAATATATTGAACGTTTTATTACAGCAGAAATGCGATAATCCCTTAAAGTTTCACCTTAGCTATTCTAGCCCAAAGTTAATAATACATACTGTTAATAATTCGACATGGATGTATTTAACTTTTAATTCTTTGCATGTGGATCTGATAAATATATGCAGGAGCGTATATTGGACTTTGCATTTGCAGCTTTTGAGCTTTGTTCATTCCTGGTAAACAGTTTGTACATTTTGTATCAACGATTGTAGGAATTTAAAAATATGGTATATTTGAACGAAACCTACCGAGACAGAAAAAGAATATTGGTTTCAATTATATAGAAGACTAGACTTAATATCGAAAACAATATCAACAACATTTGCATCAAAACAAAGTAGATCAAATTTCAATAGATTAATATAGTCCCAGAACAAGCTAGACAAAAAAAAATAAGGCTAATTGATAATTTAAAAAAAGCAAGAGTTATCCCTTTTTAGTATCAACAATAAAAAAAGATAGTTGATGCTGTTTTATATATTAGTTTGCAAAGATCAAAACAACTCCAATAAAAATACATTTCTAATAATTCTGGCTGTGGTTTGTTAGTTATTTGTGTAGTCGAGATGATAAAGCCGAAAATACTAATTTATAAAAGCGTATAGTCCATAGATACATTAATAATGATCGCCTTATTATTATATTTTGCTAAAGAATAGGTATTGCTACCCTTTTAGATATAGTTCAGTAATATCTAATATTCAAGTTGTTTGACCAAAAATAATGTCGAGTTTTGACTAGAAAAACGTTTTAAGCCAAAGGTACATATTTTATACAATAAAAACATTTAAATAGAAGGCAATGCTCAGCTGCAAATCCCATCAACTTGGATTTTTTTTGTTTTATTTTAGAAAATATGAAGTTATCATTACTCACTTTATTTGCTGCCTCGGTCTACGGTGTTCTTGCAACACACATCAATTTAGAGGATAATGGTCAGTTTAATGCTTTGCAGGGCGGGGGTGCCTCAACTGCGATTGACCCACCTACAATAATACGGCCACCAGTAGTCACAACAACAACAACAACTTCAACATCAGTAACAACAACCACAACAACCACTACATCGACGTCCTTGACAACCTCAACATCCTTGGCACTATCAACATCATTGACAACATCAACATCCTTGACAACGTCAACAATGGTAGACATTTCATTATCAACATCTTTGACAACATCAACGCTGATGGAAGTAGTAGTATCAACCTCAACATTTGTACAATTGACAACTGAAAAGGTATACCAAACAACGTGTCTAAGCAAAAAAAAGAGAAGAAAGCAATGTATGCGCGAGTGCGTTAGACGCAAGTGCGGTGGTCGTGGCCGTCACCATAGACGTCACCGTAGACGCGCTAGCAGAAAAAACCTTGGAGAGTAAACCGGGGAAGTGCGAGTGTGAAAGCAAGAGATAAGAACCAAGCTCAGAGAACAGTGAATTTATAAAATGGCCATAGGATTTTTTTGGTTACTGAAACTAAGATGTATGCCTGTCCAGCTAATTAAGTGTAAAAACCCAACGTATATTAAATGAATTGTATTTAACGCATCGCTAGTACTACTAGAGTATTAGAATTGCAGTCTTGATTTCCAAAACACCGCTAGGTTTATCGTTTAATATTAGAAAGTGAACACTACACAAATAGTTTGATTTTATGTTTTACACTATATTACTTTTTTCATTCTGAGATGTATATTACTCGAGTTTATCGAATCTTTTGTTTGATTATCAATAGACACAAATCTTAAAATAATATCAGAGTGTCTTGTAACTTGATGCAATTAATATGCTGTGTATCATATTCCATTAATTAATACTATTTTATCGTTCCTTTAAGATTTATATGAATGGATGTAGTTAACTTTGATGATTCAAATGCTTTGGTTTACTTTGTTAACGAGCCGCTGTTATGGGGTACATTATGTTTTAGTTGAATATCGATAGGCTTTGTTTCAAGCAGGCGAGTAGTACCACTACCATTTTATTACGCCGAGTCTAGATTTTTAAGGGTTTATGCTCTTGGTGTATATTTAACTGCTTGAGGTAACCTATTCCCACTTGAGGGCTTTATTATTTATTTATTTCTTTCTTTGTTACATATTGACCATAACTCGGTACGTTTTTATTTTATATTTTTATTGTACGAGTTCAGTATGCGAGTTTGCCACTTATTTCATTAAATATTGGCGAGAATCTGTATAGATGCCACTTTTATGCTACTAGACAGACAATTTTATGTTGGAAAAACATCACCTTGATCGATATAATCATACCAGTTCCTAAATGAAGCCAATTAAAACACAAGGTCTGGTATTAATTAATATAGCGTTTGTTAGGATACTCAGATTAATGACGATCGTACTCGGAAAGTAGAAGAGAATGATTGGTTGGAAAATCAATGTAAAGTAGTAGCCCGTGTCAACAAATATTGAAAATAAAGCTTGACGATAGTATTACCCGCAGCCATTTCAATTAATAGCCACATATTGAACTTTAATATCTTCCACAAAGCAATTTTTGGGTATCAGTAGAGAAGGTCTAGAAATTATCAAACAGGTATATTAAAAAAGAGTATTGAATCTAATCCAGTCAGATTTACATTGACCGAAGATCGTAAATGATTCTGCGGAAATAAGGATCTAAAGGAGTAGAGTTATAATGCATTGAGGAAGTTTAATATAAGGTGATGATACGTGTATGTTCTAGGCTTCCATGATGTACCAATCAAACAGAATTACACTGGGATATATATAGAGTTTGGACTTGAGTGTGAGTTGGATTTTTTTTTAAAAAAGGAACTTTATTAATGCATTTTTGATAAACTATAGCTAGACTTTACTGTATTGATTGATTTGCACATCAACACAAAGGCGGATACAAAGTATGTTGCTGTTGAGGGGATTTAAAGATATTATTCGATTAAGTTAGAAACTGACGCCTTCAAAGTAATAACATAAAATAAAGCGAGCTTTATCAAGAGTGTCAAGTCGACATTAAAGACTTGCGTTTGTAGGATTAAGACGATGTTATAAAACAGAAGAGCAACATAGTAGGCACAGAGATAAAGTCAAAGAGTTTTAATTAGGCAAATTGCTCTTTTTGTGTCAAAAGTCATCATCATAAAATTGCAAAACATATCATAACATTGCAAAACATATCTTAACATTTTTGTCAAAAATAACAAAAATAACAAAGCAGCCGAATCTATAACCGAGATATGGCTAAACAGATAATGGAAACATACGGCATAGGCAATGACATAAATTCTACGCTAATAGTAAAAGTTTCAATGTCGATATTCAACAGAAGCGAGGCTAAAGAGTCGAGGAGCATTGTGGACGATAGAGTGTATATATGCAACGTTCTAAATAAAGCATGTATATCGAACAGCGTTGTGATGCTGACATTGCTATATCTGAAAAGATACAGCGAGAGCGTAGATACTTGCATCAATAGAAATAATTTGATTGTTCCAGTTGCATTGATGGTTGCTTGCAAGTACAACGAAGATGTAACATATAGAGCGGTTGATTGGGCGAGTATAACGATGATACCCGTAAGTTCCTTGCAGATACTGGAAATGGAGTTCTTGAAGTGCTTAGACTACAAGCTGTTTGTAAGCAGCAGAGATTTTGGATACTGGAAGAAGAGGCTAGATATTATAAAAAGCAGCATCATCAGTAGCATGTGCAAAGTCAACGAGTGTGGTATCACACCCAGCTTATTGTACTCGAAAACAATTGGATATAGCAAAGTTGGAAATATGAAACAAACTCACTCAGGACTTGTTTTTGTTAGCGACAGTAACAGTTGGCTCAGCAAATCATACATAGATGACTGCTTCTACCAGTACAAACAGACACACAACTTTCAATACCAGGTTTAGCATGGAGGGGGGGGGGGGG
>LUVW01000001.1:563220-575833 GCA_001661515.1 Capniomyces stellatus | reverse complement strand
GGGGGGGGGGGGGGGGGGGGGGCGTGTCGATAGAATTGGCTTGAGAAGGCGTGTTTAATTATTTTTTTGCATCGCACTTTTTAACCGGCATCATGAATATATGTGGCTAGAAAAGTGCTATTAGACCCATAATTAAAAGTTGTATACAAGTACATTTTGCATTTTGATTAAAGCAAGTCATTGGTTATATTATAAAACCCATTTATACTTGAACACAGAGAGCTATCTATTTACCAACACATGGTAGGACAAAATAAACAGTTTCAAACATTAAATCCAATTTACTTGATAGCAGAAAAACAGAAATCAAATAGTCGATTAAAAAAAAAAAACTGTAAAGTAAAACAAAATAAAATAAAATAAAAAACGCCAAGCTACAAAGCTTTTAAGGTAAGTATATAAGAGCTGGTGCTAGTCAGTTGGGCACAATCATTTCAAAAGCCAAACCACAAAAAGCGAAAAGCAAAGAAAAAAACGCAATAACAAAAAAAAAACAGATCAAGGATCAAGGATCAGAAGTAGTTCGATTGTTCAAAGGAAAACAGTTGGCTAACGCTTTCACCGTTGAATGTTCTTCGAATGGTTTCACCGAGTAGGTAGCTGGAATCTATAGTTTCAAGTTTGCTGCACTTGGATAGAAATTCGTCTTGTGGAACAGAGTCGGTGCATGCAATTGTGGTTATTGGAGAGTCATTGATGATGTCGATGCAGTCATTTGAAAATATTCCGTGGATAACAATCACGTGAATGTTTTGGCATCCACAGCCACTTAGCAACTTTGAAGCAACGGCAAGGGTGTTTCCTGAGTCGCAGATGTCATCGATCAGTATTACGTTTCTATTGGTTATGTTGCCAACAATAGCCATCGAGTTGGTTGGGCTGTTTGTGTTTACTCTTCTTTGTTCATTGTGGATTAAGGCAAAGTCCAGGTGTAGTTTGTTTGATATCGACGTTGCTCGCTTAGCACCACCAGCATCGGGCGAGACTACCACACAGCTTTTCCAGTCTGGAATTTTGCTTTTTATGTATTTGATTATTGCTGGTTCTGCATATACAACGTCAACAGGGATTTCAAAAAACCCCTGGTATTGTGGATCGTGCAGATCCATTGCTATGATGTGGTTGGCACCAGCAGCCTCAATCAGATTTGAGACCATAGTTCCCGATTTTGCACACCAGTTCGTGTACCCAGTTTCTGGCAATAATTCAATTTTGCTATTGGTCAGCCGTTTTTTCAAATTTGATTCTGCCTGCCTCGAGTAGGGAAACAATGGGGTTACTACACTTATCTTGCTCGCGCTTCCCATTTTACAAGCCTGGATCAGGATCAGCAACTCAACCAAGTTATCATTTACCCTTCCACAGCCCGACTGGATTATATATACATGTTTGTTTCTAACCGAACTGTGGATCTCGACGCTTGTTTCCTGATTAGAAAACTTTCCTAAAGACGCCTTACTTAGTGTTATTCCAAGATTCTTAGCTATTGCCTCCGCTAATTTAGGATGGCTCGATCCGGTTATCAATGATAATTCGCTCATTTCCTCCAAACGTATTTTTTTTAAATACCTTTTTGACTTTGTCGAAGTTTTGGCTGTCGAGTTTATGTGCTGGTATAAAACAGAGTTATTTATTTATTTGCCTATCTATCCAGTTTTTGTAACGGTAAAAGCTAAATCGAGTAAAAAAAAAATAAAAAATTAAGCTGGTAAAAGATGGAAAAAAGAAATTTAATCAAGAGCTAGGTTGATTAAATTGGATGGAATTTTTATTACAGCCCGATTTAAGCACCAATTGGAGATCAAGGACCGAGTTAAAGTTGGTAAGTTTTAAATTCCAATTTAATTAAAGGCAAGTCTCAGCCAATGGATTACAATTAATAGTTACCAGTATTATGTTTATTATTTCTTTTATTGAAATTACCAGTAATATTTTTTTATCCTTGAAAAAAAAAAGCTAAAACCTTTATTAAAGAGCCTGTTAGTTATAGTTATTATACCCCGGGGTCATGAATTCGGCCCTGAAGTTTGCCATTTACGCGGCCAAGGTTCTTAGCTATGGCGTTTGAGCAAGGCGATATTAAGGCAAACGCCCATTATTGTATATACAAACCGAATGATTTAAAAATAAAGTGTAAAAGCAAAAGTCACAGTTGGAAGGGTAGGTTAAAACCCGGGGACAATAATGGATAGCAAACTTCCTTGTGATAGGATAAGACCAAAACACCCAGATCCTAATTCAGAGCAATTTTCATAGTTGGACAGAGTATTTAGAGTAATGGGGAGGTCGATACATGTAACTGAGGATATCAGTTTGTTAGTATAAGCGTTTGAGTGCGGCGAATATGGTCTACTGGGTACTTTGGGTCGAGACATAGTATATATAACTTTGTTTGTAGTTAGACTGAAGAATGAGACGTCGCCATTTTGGAGCCCTGGATATAAAAATACAAAGGCAGTTTTAGTAGGTAAAGGTACAGAAAAGTGAGTCTATAGGAATTCCGTACTTACCAGTACATAGTATTCTATTGTTGTTAGTTGTACAGGAGGGGAAAGAAGCAAGCCCATCGATCGTACTCCGGCTTTGGCAAACGCCAAGAGAGTTAGTTGGGTTAAAGCTTGAGTTTAAATGGGCTTTAACCACTGAACCATTCATAAAGGAAACAACCAAGGAGAGAAAAGGATCAGCATAGTTCTGAAGCAGCAGAAGTCTAGTGATGCCAAAGCCAGTGTGGTTGAACTTTTTAGAGTTAGAAAGTTCAATCGATAGATCCGAATTGTGGACCGGGTTTGAGCCTGAACTCTGGTTCAGACCCAGCCTATTTATACCACCCAGCTTTAGTGTCAACAACGAGCCACTCCGCAGCCCGCAAAACAAAGCCAAGCTAACGCCATTAGAGGCATCAGTGCGCGGTCCATTATTATTGCTAGTGCATTTGACTAGCTGTGTAGATAGCACGTCAGAGTCTAGGGATTTAGAAAATACTACACTGTGTTTGATTTCAACATTGTCTAGTAAATCAGCACCACCAACTCTGTCAGCTCGAATGTTGCTCAACTCGCGTGTATTTATCTTTACTTCAAGAACTCTTATTGATTTATTGGATCCAGCAGCCAAGTATAGAGTTATCTCATTTTCATTTTCATCCCCATCTCCGTCTCCATCTCTATTTCCATTTCTATTCCAATTTCCATTTCCATTCCCTTCTCTGTCTCTGAATCTCTTTTCTATTCCACAAACAGAAATAGAAAACAAGCTCTTTCCCTGCACTTTATAGATTACTTTGGATGCATTACTTCCAAAGCGTCCCAGTTTGATGCATCCACAATTTCTACCGGACCCAAACATCGAATAAACAAAAAAATTGCTAGATATCTGTTTTACATAGTCAATACTTCCACTATCAGTCTCAATGTTGTAGCATCCACAGTTTAAATCAACTCGATTTGTATCACGCTCCATAAGCCTGGATGCACTTGACCTGTCTAACATTATCTGTACCAGTATCCCCGAGCTTGTTCCAACCAACAACACCTCGTTGTCCTTGGAGTATTCCACACACTTGATTATAAACGATTTCCCGCTCGCACTTGTAGGCAGTAGGTTTTTATAGTCCAGCACCACCTTTCGTTTTAAATAGGCTACATTCAGCACCTCGGCATCATGTAAAACCGATCCATTTCTACTCACACTAAGCTGTCTTCTCAGGTTAAACAGGTAGCTTTTTATGCTTGGCACGGGATTTTCGCTACTGTTTGCTCTGCCAATGCCGCTATTTTTCTCTCCTGTATCATCGTTGTTTTTATTCTGCATAAACCTTGCTTTCTTTTGATACTCCTTGCTGTGTCTCCCAATAACACCATCAATGCTATTCTGACTGCCACCACTGTCATCTCCTTTAGCCTTCTTATTTGCTTGCCCGCTGGCATTACTACACGTCGCCTTTTCATCACCATAATACAGCTGTTGCATTGCCCCACTACTAACTGGCATTTTATGCAACTCTTTGACCGAGTAATACCGCTTCGTTTCTTCGTCATACACAAATCCAGGTATACTCAAAACCGTCGCCTCCTTTGTCTTGTTTGGCTCAACCTCGTCAATTTTGTCTATCTTGGTCTCGTCGTTTCTGTTTCTGCAGTTCCCAGTCTTCCTTGGTTTGTGCTTGCCATTTTCTTCCAACAAACGCCCAGCCCCCAACGCCTTGCTACATTCCTGTTTATCCCCACTTTTATCACTACTTTTACTTTTCCTCCTGCTTTTGACATTGTAGTTGGGATTGGCTTTGTTCGCTCGACTAGATTTTAAATCCACATCCTCTGTCTTTATCCTTTTGTTGCCTTTATTTGCATGCCTGTCCGCCGTGCTGTTTATGCCATTTAATTCTTTTTTTTCACTCCTCTCGCACATTTCTGCTTTCTTTTTCTCGCCCTCTCCTTGATTTTTATCCGCTTTTCTTGTCTTGCTCTTATTCTCTCCGACTTTTACTTCTTCCTGGCTTTTCCTTCCTTTGTATGCCTTCTTTGATATTTTCTCACTTTCATTTTCACTTTCTGCTACCTTTTCTTTGCCATTATTTTTGTTGAACATTGTACATTCTGTTTCCTTATCATTCCTTTAATGATATTTATTTATGCATTCGCAACTCGAAAACGTTAAAAAATAAATCTTAAGTTACTTTTCTTTCTTAAATTATTTTACTTTCAGCCTAATTATGGTTTTCACAGCTCACATTTGTTTCGATTTTTCACAGTTTTTTCTATTCAAATTACCCATATTTTTTATTTTTTTTTGCATTACTTTGTATTTTCTTTCATTTGAAGTTGACCAAGTCCGTTGATCCAAAAAAAAAAGTAGTTTGCAATAAAAAAAGTGATTAATTTCAACAATATTTTTTTCACACTACATATTGGTGTAGTAGACATTTGCTGTTTTTGCGGACCAGTTTGTAGTTTAAGAGATCAAATCAAGCCAACAATACACTAACTCGTACAACAAATTTTTTTTTTGGTATTTAGTCGCTACCAAGTACGCCTATGACCTTTCGATACACCGCCTCAAATCTTTAACTACGTAAATTCAGACCAAAATCAAAAGCAGTGTTTTTTCGATATACATTTAATGCCATATCTGCAGATATCCCCATTCGTATCATTACAATGGCAAGCAGCAATATACTTTACTACATCTATTAAAGATACTTATACTCCAAGTAATATATTCTAACCTCCGCCCACTCTTTTCAGTTTGTTTATTTGTATGTTGGAGCTATCGCTTCTGTTGAAAGATGCTAATCCACTCTGGTATTTTACCCGGTAATCAAAATGATCAGGAAAATTATTACCTTCAGAACCACCCGATCCTTCACCACTATCTATCTACAACATACACATTCATAAAATAATTTTTTAAGGCTTGTGCACGTCTGTTTGATGCATATAGCTGATTTGCGATATCATATTAAAGATATAGCAGTATCTTACATTTGAATCGCTTGGTTTGTCAACTTTTACAAGTAAATGGTTTGGGAGCATAGATACTAGACTTTTGATGCATTTGAATATTGGGTTTAGTAGCTGGTTTTTACCCTGGCCTTGACTTGTCATGGTGTTTTGTAGCTAGTTCAAGTTAATAAATCCAGGTTAGTAAGTTCAGGCTTGATTTGTTTAATTATATCGAATGTAGCTCATTTAGACGGACTTACCATCACATCGATCGAAATAAAAACCAGTGATGTGGGTAGTATAAGTTTGTTGTCCATGTAGTTCATATCCAAATCAAACATGCTGCTGCACGAATTAAACAGCAATATCGTGTTTTCACAATTAAAACAACTGAGTCGTTTGATTCTTGGGTGCGAACTACTATGATCAGAAACCATTAAAAACTCTATAACACACTGTTTGCAAATTGAAGTTTCTAGTTAGCACATAAAATTCACTACAGGGTACAGCGAGTGACAGCATTGCTGCTATAACGAGGGAGGGGTGTTTTCTTTTTTTTTTTCTTCTTTTTTTTCTTCCATAAAACTAAATAAATCCAAGAAGGCCGAATATAGACATCTAAATACAAACCGTACAATGTTTACTGATCTGCTGATGATCTCGCTTTTATAGTAGCCGTTGCTTGCTACAAAAGGCAGATGGTGATCAAGCACTCCTTCAGGAACATAGCTTGCGCTAAAACTTACGTTCAGGCAGGCGCATCTGTATTCCTTGCTCGACATTTTTATCTATCAACTAGTGTTTATGTTTTTATCTGTGTTGTGCTACTTTGCTACGTTTTTGTAGTTTTGTAGGTATATATAAAAGGCAACTCGGTAGCGAATTTACTAATTATTGAACTTTGCAAGTTTGCATAGCGTCTCTATTCCGAGATTTAATACTCTTGAGATCAAAGCGTTAGCATTGAATAATTGTAAAAGTATTAATTTTGGCTTGGGTTGGATACTTGAGGTGGATGTCCTTAAAATGCCTTTAAAATGTTTAAATTGGGAAATAATAATTTAAATATATTAAAATAGCCATAAAACTTGGTTGGCTAATAGCCACATCAATAGTTGTGATTATAATTATCAGGTATACTTTGGTGGTATACGCCGTGGGATTAATGATGACCTTATTGTAATTTGCCTCATTTCTTTTGTAAAATATAGTGCCTCAGGCACAAGTAAAATCCATGTAACAGCAAATATATTTAAGTCAGTATCCGAACTCAATACCAGCCTTGCTCTGCGCAAATCAGAGACGAATCCAGCCGGTGTAATTTTAATTAACATATAAATATACGTGTCACCTGATACAAACTGCAGTCAAGTCAAACAGCCTGTGCTTGTACGAGCACTGAAAGTAGGTTTTGATTGAAATTAATAATTAAGCAATACAAATAATGAAAGCTAAATATATATTTATATATTAAAAAGATTTGATGAACTTTGCTTCATATTCATTGATGATGCGGATACTCTTAATGATAGTCAGCTGGGCTGCACCTCCCAAAAGTAAGATAAATGTTGGCAATGTCCAGAACAGTGTTTCAATAAACCCAAACTCAAAGCTCGTATAACTAACATATATTCCGGTTGCCACCAGGATCGAGTATATTCCTTTAACTACTCTCGTAAATGTGTCTTTGCCGATCGTTGTTAAGATTGCTTGGAAGGACAGCACAGCAAATTCGCAATTCAGAAGCGCATTTGGAGTTTTGATGCTATACCCAACAATCGGAATTTTTGGATAAACGGCTTTTGAAGATGTAGATATAATACTGTAGGCAAACATGATGTATCTATTTTTCACCAACAGTAGACAGATGTTAGCCAACCAACAAAAATTAAAAAAAATTTCCAGTCCAAAAGTGCAAAACTACAATGGTCTGTTTATAAGATAGCTTGTAAAGTCGTACTTGTATATTCAAAGAAATCTAAAACACACGCTCTTATATTATTATTAATGCTTAAAGCTTATCCCTACTTCACTTATTTTTAACAAAAAAAAAAAGGCGGCAAGGATAGCAGAAATATTTAAAAGACAAAAATAAAGGTTAAGCTTACAAAATCAAAAATGCACCGCTAACAGTCGAGATGAATTTCTAAAAGTAAAAAACACGGCTTTAGTAACTTAGGCATAGATCAATACAATCGTCGTTGTCAATACCAGGCCGTATATAGCATGTACTGTAACTTACAGCAATTACAGAGATATCTTTGGCATTTCTAATTCTCATATCCTTAATCATGGCCTCAAATTCTATACCGTTACAAAAGTTCACACATTCGGTTAATTTAATTCCTCTGCCTTGCAAATCTGATTTTGTAGAGCAATGTTATTATGTAGCTTCGATTGTACTTTATTTTTGCTCCTGTTACCTTCTTTAGTGCGTACTTCGGTTTTAAATTTGACGGGCTTGGTTTTTAGTGCTTCATTGTCTCTATTTTCTTGGCGAGCCTTGCTGTCATTATTGACGTTTTTGGTTTTGGGTTTTCCATCAGCATCACTCATCCTGCACTAACTTGATTAAATCTATTTTAACAATATTATTTTTTTATATAGCAACTATACTACTAATTGTGTTGTTTGTGTGCGCTTTTATTTGTGTTTGTACGATAAAAGGGAGAAAGGTGGCAGAAATTTTGCTTGCTTTAAATATTTTGTCATTCTTTTTTACTTTGCTTTAATCTTTGGCCATTTTTTGACTTTTTTTATTTGATTTTGGGATTGGTTTTTTTTTAAGGCATTTATCTGATTTTCAACTTTCATTGTTGAGCGTGTTTTCGAGATTTGTGCAACTTTTCCGATTGAGATGGAGGATGTTGCTACTATTTTGAACATCTCAGCCAGTAGACTAAACCATAAAACCAATGTTTTTAGGTAATCCAGACCTAATTTTATAATATTTCATCAGTTTGTTGGTTTTCCAATCGCCTGACATTTAAGGTTATGTTTCAAATATGCTTGATTTGTTTTTTTTATTATTGAAATATGCTTGATTTGTTTTTATTTTTATTTTTACTGCAATATGTACAATCTTTTACAATGAGGGGGTTTGAACCAATCAAGGCTTGCTGTGTTGTGTTAAACTTGGGCAAAATAGGGGCTAAGTGATAGATGCATTTGCCCAAATAAATATCAAAAATAAAATTAAACTAAACAAAGATAGAAGGCTGGTGTAGTAAAGAGCCAAACATAACTTGGTCTATAATTACATAATGTTTGGTTGGTGCTACTTACTGCGCAGCTAAGCTAGACACCCCTCCCTATCTTGAATTTTGTTCTGTTGGCAAGCAGTAGCTCAATAAGATCAAGGTCGCTAAGCATTTTTATTTTAGTGACGTCTTCAAACAACGTGTTGGTCAAAGAAGCGCCAAAACCAAGTAGCAGCTTCACAAGCCTGAGGCTGTTTAGCTTGCAGGAAATGTTTATTCCATTGTTGTATCCACAATCCAAGCTTGCGCCGCTTTTAAGCAAAAGTTCAACAAGTTCGTAGTTATTATGAGCACATGCTTGGTTAATGCCGTTGTACTTGGGAACATCCAGTTTTGCGCCGTTATTGATCAAAACCTTGACCAGCCCGATATTGTTCCATTCACATGCTTGGGGAACTCCGTTGTACCTGCTTTCATTTAATCTTGCGCCGTTTTTGAGAAGATGCCTGACCAGACTGGTACTATTGTTTTCACAGGCCTGCTTAATTCCGTTAAAACAGCTAATTTCCAGTATGGCGCCGTTTTTAATCAACAGGTCTACCATTGGTAGGTTGTTGTTGTGGCAAGCCTGGACAATGCCATTGAACTCTGGGCATTCCAGCTTAGCGCCATTGTCAATCAAAAGCTGCAGCATTTCAATGTTGTTATTCATACATGCCTGCTTTACACCATTAAGACTGCCCGTTTTTAGTTTTGCTCCATTATCCAACAAAAGTTTGACCAGCTCCAAGTTGTTGGATTTGGAGGCTTCAATAATTCCGTTGCTGCCTTCGTTTTTCAAGTTCATGCCGTTTAGTAGTAGGAACTTGACAACTTCAATGTTGTTAAGCGCGCAGGCTAGACTAATAAAATCAAACCCCCCATTGCCAAATTTTAGCCCGCTCTCAACTAGACCCTTGATTATTTTAGTGCTATTGGATTTTACTGCAAAGTCCACCAGTTGGTTTCTTGTAGCTTCAGACTTGGCACCGTTTTCAAGAAGCAATTCAACAATGCTTTTGTTTTTGGATCGAATGGCTATCGACAGTCCATTGTACCTCTCATCGTTGAGTCTTGCACCCTCTTGTATCAGCAACTTAACTAGCTCAATATTATTATGCGAACAGGCCTCATTGATTCCATTGAACCGACTGTCAATCCTATCCAGCTTGGCGCCTTTATCAAAGAGAATATTTACCAAGCCAATATTATTGTGGCAGCAAGCATAACTGACCTCTTTGCAATCAGCATGGTCGATACTTGCTTTGTTTTCAAATAGGATACAGACCAGTTCGGTATTGTTGTTGTAGCACGCCTTGCTTAGACCATTGTATTTAACATTGTCCAGCTTTGCCCCGTTCTTTAGGAGAAACTCCACCACCTCGACACTGTTTGAACCGCAGGCTTCGTTTATCCCATTGTATTTGCTGTTGTTCAGCCTTCCGCCTCTTTTGACAATATACCTTATTAGTTCTAGATCCCCTGCTTTGCATGCTTGGCGTAACGCAAACTCTTTGCTAGTTTCTATGTTAGCTTTGCACCCAATCAAAAGATGGACTATTTTGGTGTTGTTTGTGTTAAATGAGACCGAAAGCATCCTGTACACGTTTTTTTTTGTTTTCTTGACCTTGTCAAACATTTTTACCACTGCATAGTCGTTGTTAAGAATATAAGCAATATACAGAGCCATTCCCTTATGAGAATCGAACAGCTTGTGCATAAATAGGTTGTCAATAGAAGCGTGATTCCTGGACAACAGGGAAAAGTATAGAACGACGGAGTACATAAAATTCGAGTTTTTGTACTTGGATTTACAAAGCAGTCTATCCAGCTGCGCAGCTGTGTTTACGTTCTTATAACAGAAACTTCGGTTGTAGTAAAACTCGTTGAAGTCTTTAATTTCTTGATTGCTTACTAGACACTCGAACTCAAAATCAAGGAATTTTTGGATATTCTTTAGATCCCAACTGTCGCCAAGTCGCCTAATGACCAGAATCATAATAATACAGTATATCTTGTTCTTTGATAGATCCACCTCTGTTCTTGTTTTGGCCAAGCTCGAGTTGGAAATAGGGAGGTAAATCATGACCTCAACTTTGGTTTTGGATATTCCTATCAAGCATTTTTCCAAAATCGAGTCTGGTTTGTACTTGATGCTTATCAGAATAGCGTCCCTGCTGTCTTTTAGACAGTAGAGCGGTCTAACAATATTTTGGCCAACCGCAATATCAGTCTTTTCATGATCATCGGTGCTTTTCATAAAAAACTCGCCAAAATGAACATCCAATGATCTTTGGCTCGTCAGCTTGGTGTTATGTCCAATGATTCTGGTTCTATTTGCATCAAGAACAACGTACATCTGGAGCAGCCTTGAGAGAATATTGACCCATTTGTACTTTATCGAGAGCCTCAGCACCTCAGCGTAGACCACGTTTTTCAGTTCTAAAAGTACTTCAATTATGAGGCGTTCGTTTCCAGCTATTCGTGGAAATTTATTCTCCAATAAACAATCCAAAAATAGCAGCTCCTTTCCAAACTTTGTGGACGAGCTTGTGTACTTGATCAAGAAATGTTTTTTGGTGTCCAGCTGCTGTGAGGCATCGTACATCAATCTAGACACTTTTGCCGACTCTGGTGTTTGAGCCAACACAAATATCCTTGATAAAACTATGTTTGGTAGCCTGTCAAACTTGTTCTTAGCCTTCATCCTATTTGTTATTTTTGGGTAAACGAGTTGTCTTTTCAAACAAACTGTAAAGAGCTACAATATATAATTGCTGACCGGCGTATATACTAATTTCACTAAGCGGGATTTGTGACTGATGTTAAACAGCGTTTATATTTAAAAAATGTCAATTTTGCTTTTATTTTATTTTTTCTTTCTGCATTTGTTTCAAAAAGGCCCACATGCCATTTATATATAGAAAAATCATCCTGATTTACTCCGTTTTAATTAAAGTTTGACATTTAAATTTGTCGATGAAAAACGTAACAAAATACTCTTTCAATAATAAATAAAACAAATTTCAATAATAAAAAAAACGAGTCCAAGAGACTTTATTAATCAATGGATGTTATATGTATAAGACCAATATTTAATTGTATAATTTGACCCGGTTATACACTTAAAAGTCTCTGAGGTCTAGACATTGAGGTTAAAATAATCTAGCAATACTTGCAATAAAAAAACAACATCTAGCAATGTTTTTATTTGCAAACTTCTGAACATCCATAATATATTTACTGTATATATATCCTAGTATACATTATCAATTTCAATGATTATGTATCCTTTTCCATTGTTCTACTTACAACCCCCCCCCCCCCTACAGTAACTGTAGCTTCAAAAAACATGCACAAAAGATATATTGGGAATCTGATATGTGACTCTGTATGAATTAGTTTGTACTTGCATCTTTACATATCTATTTATTTTTGCATCTTTGTGGTTGTAATCGCTGGGAAATTTTTGGTTTAAACCCAAGCATCTTGTTTATGAAACATGAACCGATTTATATAATCGGTCTGAATTTAGAGATGCTGCGCTGTTGCTAGAAAGTATTTACAGGCTGCATGATTAAAAGCCGCGCATTTTGATAAACTTAGTCACGTTTCTTGTACAAGTGCTGTTTTTTTAGTGTCAAACTTGACTTTGTTTTAACTTAATTTACCAACAAAGCCAGATTAAAAGAGCAATAAAAGTAATAAATCAAACTTGAAAGGCAAAGTTAAAGCTAAAGCGCACTTATGGTCTACAGTGAAAAAAAATTATCTCATACCTCGAAACTTTGTTATTTTTCAGTTCAGTTACCCAAAAATTTAGAATGTAAGTAAATAATGGTATATAAATTCAGATCCAAATTTAAACATGGTAATTGATACCAAAAATATGTGCTTGTTAAATACTAGCCCCCCCCCCCCCCCCCCCCC
>LUVW01000001.1:530335-563199 GCA_001661515.1 Capniomyces stellatus | reverse complement strand
CCCCCCCCCCCCCCCATCTCGTGATTATAAAACAAAAGTTGGTGTAATAAAATCCAACGTGCTTGCGAACAACATAATTTTATTTGACTGTGATACATACTGGCTTGTTATCAATAAATTTAACTATGTTTATGCTATGGAGGTCTTATAGCACAGTAACTAATATAGTCAGGCTCAGTACATTGATATAGCGGCATCAGTAGTTATAGCTGACATCGCAACCAGCTCAAGCAATGATGTCCAGAGTTGGTAAATCTCGATTAAGAATATACGATATATCTGGGGTATTATACCCAAATTAATATTGATAATATTCAAATTTGCTCGAGTTGGTATCAATTTCCATAAAGACAAATTCATTCTTTACTTATTAATTCTACTGAGGCGAATCCCTTGGTTTTTTATTTTGTCAATATTAAGAAGTGATAATTATTGCCTTTAACTATAAATTGCTTGGTTTTTAGTTTGAAACGTGGGGGGTTGAGAAGGACGGATAAAATTACAAATGACTTGGCAAATATTAGACTGGTAGTTAAAGTGTCGATTCGATAGTTTAGTGTGGTCATAGCTATATCACAGTAGCCTATTACTGTTTGCCGTAAGAAGTGTGTTTTATAAATTTTTTTTTTTGTTCTGTTATTCCAAAATGAATAAGGAGTGCTACGATTTATATTACATATCTATTACGTCTCACGATTTCGGCAAGTAAATAGCTGGACGAACAAAACTTGCCTAAAAGGATCACCAAAGAGCGTTTGGCCAAAGCACTTTAAATCAGGTGGTTGAGTTTAGCTTGGCTCAGTGTTGGTGATTAAGTAAAAAACTTGGTAGTGATAACAATTATTGAATTAAACATTCGCCACATAGGACTAGGCGTAATAAAACCACGTGCATACAGAGTTTATAGGCATCTAGCTTGTTGTATACTAAGTTGTTAAAACGACAGCTAAGCGGTAAATGCGAAGCCAATAACTATATAGGACTAGGACTTGGGAGGAAAGGAAAAAAAAAAAAAAAAGAAGAAAAGGACTTATGGGCTTTGAATAGGGTACAAAAGCGTAGATTCATATGTATAGTCAGGCGCTTAAACAGTAGTCATAAAGTTGTGAGTGAGGATTCAGACTGGGACAAGGTGAGTTTGCACTGACGTTAAACTGTAGACATGGGTTTGTGACAGTTTTGAGCCTGAGGGTTTGTGAAAAATAAAATCCCCCCAAAGAGTTTTGGCTTGGGAAGTATTAACAAAATAAAAAAGAACAAAAGTAAGCCTCAATTGAAAAAAGTCCGGATATTTTAATAAAAAAGAAAAGCTTGATTTCAATAAAAAAAAAAAAAGAAAAGCTTGGTTGGGAATAAAAGTGAAAGCCAATCAGCCGAGAACAAAGTTTACTGGGCTACATAAAATATTAAAAAAAGTAAGCAAGTTGAGTGGAGTAAAACCCAAATGAATAATAAAGCGAAGTAACAATCAGCAAAGTCCTCGTAAATGCATTAAATCTAGGCTATTAAAGCAATAAAAGTTTGTTGACAGTGAAAATAACACAAACTTTTAAAATTTGAAATATCGAAATTTTACAACCAAAACGCCCAAAAGCGCCATTAAGCCGACAGCACAAGATCAAAATGAGTTTTGTAATTGTATTTTTGTATGTAACATTATAATAGATATATTTTAACCAAATTTATTAGTTTAAACGACCAGCAAGCTTCTCAAAGACAGAATATATACGGGCAGACACCAATATAGATGTATTTGAAGTGCATGAGAAAATAAAAATACACATTTGAAATAGTGAACGGGAGTAAAGCGTTAAAAATATATTTGGAAGCAACATTAGGCTGCTAGTGGGTAGAAATTACAGTTTTTTGAACGTTAAATTACAGAGATATAAAAAGAAAAAAAATGGGGAAAGACAAAAGAAAGCCTAGTAATGGGAATAGAAAAGTGACAGAGCAGATAGGGGAGATGTGTGAAATCCAGAAGCAAGAGTCAAAGAAGCTAATTCAAAGCAGAGACAAGAATGTAAAGAATGAATGGGCGAAAGACAGCAAAGGAGAAATAGGAGGGTCCGGGGACGGCAGCAGCGGAAGTAGAAAGCTAAATACGCCGATATCAAGAAACCCACAATTGATGCATGATTCTGGGCTAAGGAATCAGATTTGGCGAGAGGAGGGGGGATCGGAATGGGAAAGGGACAGCGAGGAAAGTGCTGGAGTAGGGATTGATGACGTAGACAGCAAGGATATTATGGAGGAGTTGAGAGATGACTTTGCCAAGCCAGAGGGGAATAAGCGATTTGTGATTGCAATACTATTTCTAATAATGTGTCTAGTGTCGTATATATTACAGACATTTGTAGTAAAGAGACTGCAAGATAGCGAGCAATACAAGTCGCCGTATGTGGTGCTGTATGTGTCTCATTCGTTTTGGCTATTTATAACACCAATACACACATTTCTGGAGTATATGGTTAGGATAAAGAATGGGAGAGGGAGATATTTGAGAGAGATGGTGGGGCATTATGGCGACATAGTGGTTACAGGATGTACAAAGCTGTATGTAGAAAGCATGGTAAGAAACAAGGTTGTAGACGAAGACCTCAATATGGACTACTTGGTTGAGGGAGAATCTGTAAATCTGGGAGAGAGCAGTAGCAGCAGTAGCAGCAGTAACAGTAGTAACAGCAGGAGTAACAGTAGCAATTATGGCAGTGATCCCAGTAGAGCTAGTAGCAGCAGTAATTTGGCCGGTGAAAATACGCCAAGCGAGTACACATCGATTCTGGAAACACCGATTCTCAACAACACAACAGTTGACATAGACCAAAACGCCGTACACATTTTAAAAAAAAGGGTAAATAAAGGGCTGAGCAGAGGAAAGGGATATAACAAGGAAATGCAGATGATAAAGGCTTATGGATACACCAAGAAAAACAGGGGAAAGGTGGTGGTTTACATATCTATAACAATGCTGTGGTTATCATACATTTTGAACATATCGTCGTATCTGTGGTATGCAGCGGTCAACATGACAACTATTTCAAAGGTAACGGCATTGTACAACACATCGTGTTTCTTTGCATACTTGTTCAGTGTTGCGATTCTGCACGAGAAACTCAAGCTTATAAAGATTGTTGCTGTGGCGTCAAGCATTCTGGGAGTGATGGTAATGACTCTAATGAGCTCAAATGGTTCTGGCGACGCGAACAAGGTGACGGTGAATCAGGGGCTTGGGGACTTTCTGAGTTTGGTTTGTGCCTGTGGAATTGGGCTGTACCAGGTTTTGTACTCAAAGCACGCAAACCCAAGCGGGTTCCACTCCATTTATTTCATCAATTTTATTACATCCACACTCGGTATGTTTACTTTTCTATTTGGTTGGATGCCTATCCCTATCCTTCACTTTTTAAACCTTGAGCTCTTCACTGTTCCAAACAAAATCCAGTTGTATTTTATTCTCATCAATGCACTTTTGGGGCTGGCTTTCAACGCATGCTTTTTGATTGTTCTTAGCCTAACATCTCCGCTTTTTGCTGCTGTTGGTGTTATGCTGACTATTCCTCTTGTCTCTATCTTTGACTTTTTTTTCTTCACTCACCACATCGACCCTACCCTAATTATTGGCTGCTCCCTCGTCTTTGTTGGGTTTTCTATCCTATCGTACTCCCAATATTTAGAAGCTGCACAAGTTAGGTCGGATAAATAGTTGCTTATCTACTCTACTTTAGTCATCTTTTTTTTTCTTCTCATTAATAAAAATAATAAAATTGAGCAATGTTTTTATAAATATACCTCCTGGAATTGGCCTTGGTGTATACTTGCATATATACCAATATATGTTCTCCTCATTAAAACGACGCTTCTTATTACATCTCCATGTGCACAAGTATTTTTACCTGTCTATATTTTTAGTTGACACCAAGTAACCAGCGTGCAACCATAATTTTAAAACATTTGACATTACAATTGTATTGCCCGCCAGCAAGCTATTTTTCGAGCTTTTGCATTTTTGATGACAAGAAATTCCTTATCATCAGCGCAAGTTGAGTGTGCTTGCTTCTTTTCTTTTTATTATTATTGAAATATACTTGCTTCTTTTATATCCACATTTATTACTTGCTTCTAATATCACTACTTACAATTGCTTTATTTGATCTTAATATTAAAAAATATTTGCTATACATTATAGCTTTAGAATATTTTTGATGTTTGAGTGTTATAATGTACGTTGTAGAGTAAATATTCATACCCTTGCTTGTATAATTATGCACAGGAGCTATGACCTTGCCATATACTTTAATGATATTAGAAAAAGTCCAGTATATGTAGTTTGGTGGATTCTGTGCATTATCAGCTTTTGTATTTTTAATGCTGTCAATTTGTTACAGTTATATGTACTTTACAGGTGCTAAAGTATGCTTTGAGAGCATGTAAAATACAATATACATACCAATACACGTATAAACATTGTTGCACTTTTACATATTGTTATACTTTTACATGTCTATACTTGGCTTTGAGTTTGCGCATAGCTGTGATGGATGTGGTGCAACTATTTCTATAAATACCAGAGGATTCCAGCCTTTCATCATCAAATTATATTAACCGAGCCAATCAACTCTACTGCTAAACATCTAACTAATAGATAATTAATAATTAATACTTTGATTCCAAACAGATATACTACTCGTATCTTAAATTATAAAATTTAAAAACCTAGCTATCCCAAACACCAGTTAACAAAAAAAAAACATAAAATATGTTCGTCTTTAACAAATCCAAAGTTCTTCTAGTTGCCGTAGCCTGTCTCAGCGTTGTAGTTGCTCAGTATAAACAACAGGAACCTAAAGTTGAAATTTTTGATCCCCAAACTGAGCAAATTGACACAGTTGAAATCGTTGGAGTTGGTGCAAATAACCAAGAATACAGTGAAGATTCTTACTACAAAATTCAACACCAGCACAAATCCCAAGATCACCACAAGGGGAATGTTGACCTTCCACACATGTCCAATAAGATGGACTCCAAGCGCTTGGACTCCGTTTTGGAAAGCTATCCGTTTTTAAAAGATTTAGTAAAAAATACCACCAAGCCCATAACCGTTGAGTTTGATAACTCGGTTACTTCAATTCGCACTAACAAATCTGGGAAAGTCATATTTTCAAGAACCAAAAAGGATGTCACCTCTTTCACGTTCAACGCCGGAAAGTCAAACATTGATGCCAAAAACTTCAACAAAACAAATATGGCGAATAGCGAGCCCAGCTACAACACCACAAGCGGCATCGAAGGTCAAAACAATAACGGTACCGAAAGCACCAATATCAACACTGATGCCAAAACCGACACTGATGCCAAAACCGACACTGATGCCAAAACCGACACTGAAGCTAAAGCTGATACTGATGCCAAAACTGACACTGAAGCCAAAGCTGACACTGAAGCCAAGGCTGGCACTGGTGAGGTTAAACCTGCTGACAGTCAAGCTCCAAATGCAGAACTACCAGTAGTAGAAGAGGTTAATAACACTGAGATTCCACCGGTCACAGCCTAGAGATGGTATATTAAACGTTGTTATGGAGGAGTAAGATGTATATTTTGCAACGCCAGGCCTGAAATTGATAACCAGCTTTCTTAATGCGTCTAATTTATAAGAGATATACCTTTATTTATTCCCAAATATGTTTTTAGAGTGCTTGTATTCATATTTAGTTTAATTTTCGGTTGTATCTGATCGACAGCAAGGTTTAATTTATTTTTGTGCCTAGAGTTGTGAGCTCTTAATAAATACAAATCAAAAGATTTTATCATTGGAAGGCGCTTTAACTGGTGGGATTTAGTGCCAAATGGTCCTTTAAATAGGGATATGGTAACCTTGGCATGAAGAGCGTGGTGTTTAATACTATGATTACGGTTTTGTGTTGGAATAAACCGAGTTACTGGCTGGCTGGTTCCAAAATGTCAACTAAATTGATAAATAAACAAAGATAATTATAAATCAAGGACGCTTTGGGCTTGAGCGTGCGAAAATTATATAAAAAAGGAAAAATACATGAATATGATATTTGTAGTTAATGTGGTAATAGAAAAAAAAACAAGCAAGGTAATTGGTCTTGTAGCTACTGATGGTGTTTTGGTAATGAAATTGACAAGATAAGGAATGGCAAAATAGAACAAATAAAAACAGATTGTGATAAAAGAGTTGATAATACCAATAATAGTTGAAGAGCGGGTAAAAGCAGACTGATCGTTTCCAACCTGTCAATTGGGACTCGAATGGGTTGGGGAAATAAATGTCGATGAAAGCATTGATTTGTTTAAAGGTAACGTTGAGGTAGATTACGTATTAAATATATTTTTTTTAGGAGTAAAAACTCGAAACAAAAAGGGATTTGAAACAGAATAATTAAAATTGGGAAACAAAAACGAGAACAAGGGAAAGTAAAACAAAAGTGTCACTGAATTAAAATAGCAGCTAAAAACAATGAAGCGCAATTTGGGAGTCCAAGAATTAATAGTAGAGATTAGACTTCAGAGAAAGTTACAAGAGAAATAATAATAAAACAAGTTTCAAGATAAAGAAAAGGTCGTGAAGAGGGGGGGAAGGAGATATTTAATGTTAATTCTGAGAAGAAGGGTGTAATATAAAAGCTTGATTCTCCCTTTTACTTTTTTTATAAAGTTTTGATTAATACTTTAATATTAAATATAAACAAGTAAAGACAAAGGCGTAGCGTTACAGCTAAAAGAAACACGTATTTTATTTTTTCATAACTCAAAACTAGTACTTGAGCTGGAAGCAGTATAAAAGTAAAGACAAGCAATGACAAACGAACAATCAAAAGCAAGAGTGAATGGAGAGGAGGTTGAGGAAAGTAAGCTGATGTGGACACCAAGTGCGGAGCGAGTAGCAAACTCTGGGCTAACCAAGTTTATAAAGCTGGTCAACGAAAAATATGGGTATAGCTTCAGTAAGTAACAAAGTAAAATAAAAAGTAAAAGTAATACAAAAGTAAAAACAAAGAAAAAGTAAAAGAGGACAACAACGTGTTTTTACTAGAATTAAGGCGAATTTTTAGATAAAGAGGATAAAATATGGAATAATGAATAATAGGCAAGTATGAGCAATTATTCGAGTGGTCGGTAACCGAGCTTGAGGAGTTCTGGGCAACAGTATACGAATTTACAGGAATCAAGTCAAGCACGCAATACACACAGGTGTTGGAAGCAGGGGTGACAATGGACCAGGTGCCAAAGTGGTTTATAGGGAGCAGGTTGAATTACACGGAGAATATACTGGAGGGACACAGAAACAGTATGAAGACGGCAATACTGGTTAGAGGGGAGCAGGAGCACTACGACATTAGCTACAAGCAGCTGTATAGACAGGTGCGAGAGGTTAGCAAGAAGTTCCGGGAGTTTGGGGTAAAGAAGGGGGACCGGATAGGGGCATTTATAACGAATGGGCGAGAGGCGGCAGTGGGGATGTTGGCAGCAGCATCGCTGGGAGCAACGTGGTCAACATCGTCAACAGACTTTGGAGTAAGTGCGGTGGTGGACAGAATGTCGCAGATTGAGGCGAAGGTGATGTTGGTGTCAATGGAAAGCAGGTACAATGGCAAGCGGTTTGAGCAAGAAAAAAAGATAGGAGAGATCCTGGACCAGCTAAAGAGCGTTGAAAGGGTTATTTGTATAAGCGAGACAGCAGGGCGTACGATTGAGTATGCAGGGAAGGAAGTTATGAGCTGGAACTCGCTTACCACAAATGAAGAGAGCAGCGAAGACTATGAAAACGAGGAGGCAATAGGGTATGAGATGGTGGAGTTTGATTGGCCGCTTTTCATTCTGTTTTCGTCGGGGACAACAGGGAAGCCAAAGTGTTTGGTGCATGGAACAGGAGGAGTGCTGATTCAACACAAGAAGGAGATGATGATTATGATGGACTTCAAGCCGACGGATATTCTGATGTACTACACAACCACGGGGTGGATGATGTGGAACTGGCTGGTTGGCGGTGGACTTTCGGTGGGACTGACCATTGTGGTGTATGAGGGAACGCCTTTGGGTCCAAGTCCAGGGGTGCTGTGGGAGGTTGCAGAGAAGCTCAAAGTCACGCTGTTTGGAACCAGTGCCAAGTACCTGCAATTTCTTGAGGACGCCAACTACAAGCCAAACCAGCACCACAACCTCGACAGCGTCCGTGCAATCTACTCCACTGCATCGCCACTGAAGCCAAACAGCTTTGAGTTTGTCTATAACCACATCAAGTCCGATCTGGTTCTTGGCAGCATTACTGGGGGAACCGATATTTGCTCTCTATTTGCCGGTTCGTGCTCAGATCTGCCTGTTTACAAGGGCGAAATCCAGTGCCGGTGTCTTGGTATGGCTGTTGAGTCGTGGGACGCAGACAGCAAACTCGTGTTTGACATCAGCGGCGATTTGGTCTGCACCAAGCCGTTCCCAGTTATGCCCGTCTACTTTTACGGTGACTCGACTGGCGAGCGGTACAGAGGTTCGTACTTTTCCAAGTTTGAGGGTGTTTGGTGCCAGGGCGATTTCGTCAAGCTTAACAGCTCAACTGGCGGCGTCTTGATGCTTGGAAGAAGCGACGGCACGCTTAACCCCAACGGCATCAGGTTTGGCTCGTCTGAAATCTACAACTGTATCGAGACTATTGACCAAATTGAAGACTCGCTTTGTGTTGGGCAGATGGTTGACGAAAACGAACGTGTTATTTTGTTTGTCAAGCTAAAGAACCAGTCTACTCCTTCAGCCGAGGCCAACTACGAACTGCCTCCTTCCCTAAAGTCTGAAATCGTATCTAAAATCAGGTCCGACCTCTCCCCAAGACACGTTCCTGCCCTGATCCTCATGGTTGACTCGATTCCCTACACCAACAACGGCAAAAAAGTCGAAATCGCCGTCAAACTTATTCTCAACCAGCTCCACAAGCTTGCCAAATCTGCCTCCCAGTTTTCTGACAACAAAGAAAAGTTCATGTTTGCCTCAAAGCAGGTCGTTATAGACCAAAAGACTCTTGTTTCTGTTGTTGATCATTCCAGCATCACCCAATTTTTAAATATATGTCAGCTCACTATATAAAATCAATAGATCTCCTCTATTTCCTTTCTTCTCTCTCCCTCCAAATCCCCATTTTTATCAATTCAATTATACTTTTTATTTTACCTCGATTTTCAATTATTCAATTCACTATTTACCTGTCCCTTTTTTCTCTTTATACTCTATTCATTTTTTTTTAATACGCTTAATACTATTATCGTCACTATATCTGTTTATTATTAGTATTGTTTATTTTGAAATGTAGTTTCAATGGCTGTTACTGTTATTAACACTTTGACATTTGAGAGATAACTGGGCTAAAAAGCAAAAAACAAACAAACAAATCTGTTATTAACCAGATTTTGTGCATAACACATAACACTATAAATTTGGAACCTGGGCCGATATTCGATTAATGTTGATGTCTGAAATTGAAGCTCAGCGTTAAGTGTAAATACGCATTTAAATGCTAAACCAATGTACAGTTACAATACATGTACACAAAAAAAAATCATTACAAACCAATCAGGGTATCAGTAAAAAGAGGTTTTGCAGAAATAGTGGGTCTTGATCTTAATTTCAGCCGTAGAAAAGTATCCGCTATTTGTCAAGTAAAGGGCAGTTTTATAAACTTTGCATTTTTGTTTATACGCACACCTGCAGAGTCTGTTGCGCCGATTCGTCCAAGTATTGAAAAAGATAACTTAAGGTTAAACATTGAGGTACAACATTGATAATATTACGCTTTTCTTGTCAAGCTAGCTTGTCATTTGACCTAATTAAAAAGAACGAAGGAATAAAGAACAAAAACAAAACCTCCTAATTAGGAGTAGAAAAGTCTTGTAGTCTGCTATCAAAATTACGAGCTGTGTATAATACAACGCTTAATTGATCTAGCACTCTTTTTTTTCAATTTTTTTCATTTTCATTTCATTTTTTGGTATTTAAGGTGCTTTAACGCAAGCCATTCGGTTTGCAACTATCAAAATATCTTGAATCCGTTGATGCTTTTGACTTTTAAATCTTTTTAAAATACAAGATAATGAAACTAGCTATTTTATTCTGGTTACTTGTTTCCAGGTTTACTGAAGTGCAATCCGAAAAAGTAAACATCTTTTATGATTCCATGTTTGAATGTTTCAGTGGATGCGTTGATGCTGAGACTCCCGAGATGTGTACGTTTAGTTGCTTCTTTAAAATACCCACCCTCGTTACTCGTGCCAACAACAACAAACAGTCACCTGAAAATTCGAGGTTACGCCGTAGTGTACTTTTATTTGGATCTCTCAATATAAAAAAACAATTTATAGAATCCGGCAGTGGTGGGGAGGACGGTGGAGCAGTTAAACGGAATAGTGAAACTCATAGTTTGGATATACTTGATATTAATAGTGCTAAATGTTTGAATGCAATGCAGATTACTCAACTTTATAACAATAAAATTGGCAATGTCATTGAACCTATAGCTGAAAGTATCGATGAGATAAATGCTGATTTCAAGTCTATCAAAGAGTATATGGTAAAAGCAGACGAAGTATCAATCAATATTGGAAAAAAAACCGAAGAAAATTTGATTGGCATCAATGAAAAACACTCTTCAGGAATGGAAAAAATATCAGAAAGCATTAAAAACTTGGAAAAAAAGTTTGAAAACACTTATACTTTATTGACAGATAATGATGAAAATCGGTTTGTCATCACAGCAAATGAAGTAGATCGGGTTGAAAAAGCTCTCCTTCAAAAGATTGACGATTTAGGCAAAAAAATCGATGACAAACTGAATGGGAAAGTCGTTGAAAATGTTTTGAATAATAGATTGAATGCTTTAATTCCTGACATAATTGCAAGACTGGATCTGGTTAGTGAAAAAATAAAAAAGATAGATGAAGCCTCTGGATCTGTTATTAATAATATCAAAAGTACTACCACTACGCTCGAGGAGCTAAATGGGGGTGTAGTTGTTGTAAACACGAGTATAAAAGAACTATCAGCTACTCTGTTGGACTTTAAAACGAATACAGATTCTGCCTCAAATGTCATGGTTACATTCAATAGTGGGTTTAGTACTGCAAGCGACAATGTTGTTAAACTTAAAGATCAGATCAGCGAACTGCTAAAAGAGTCTAAGAAAAAAGGTAAGGAGGTGTGTGAATTGAAAAATGATACCGATACGCAATCTAAGTTAAAAAGTATTGATGAGAGACTGGCCCAATTGAGAACGACACCAAGCAAAACGTGCGAATTTTCTCAGCCAACAATAGATCTAATAGCTCTTTTAAGTGATAGTTGTAATAATATCGGTGAACTAGTTCCAACAATCAAAAAGAATAGTGAAAAGTACCGAGAAATGGATAGTAATTTTGCATCGATAAACGTAAATTTTGGGTTAGTCACACTAGAAGTAAAGAAATTTAACGATTTTTTGAACCCAACAAGCGAAATTATTTTGATGTTACAAAATAATTTTACCACTACCAATAGCGAATTGGCGACTATAAAACAAGCATCATTACAAACTGGCACCAGTGTTAATTCAATTAACAAGATCGTTGAGGAAATAAAAAAAAACATGCCTGGCGCAAGTTTAATGAGCGAGTTAAATATCGGAATGGGTGAATTAAAGGGCGGAATGGGTGAATTAAAGGGCAAAATGGGTATGTTAAAAATTGATACTAATACTACCAAAATTTTAATCACAGAATACAAGAAAACCTTGCAAGAGTATATAAAAAATGTCGAGTTGCTGAAGAGTCAGGTACAAGTAAGCATTGACAGTGTCACCAATACAAAAAGCGACAAAGATGGTTTGGATAAAAATGTTGGGACGCTTATAGCCAAGTTGGAACTTCTAAACAACAAACCAACACCGCTCATCCATGGCTTTACCAGTATCGCAACAATTGACAATGAAGCTAAATGTAAAAGTGGTGATACGCTGGCTACAATGCTTGAAAACAGTACAATGCTAATTACTAACCTAAACAAAAATATGAGGTTGTTGAATACGTCCATTGGAAAGATTTATGATACCAAATTTGATCCAGACGCTGCAAATAAAATCATTGAAACCTACAAAAATGAGTTTAATTCAGCTAGTAATCAACTCGGTGTTCTTGAACAAAGTGTAAACGGTATAAACAGCAAGCTTGACGATAATAGCAAAACAACTTGTAACTTGGACGACCTGTTACACAATTCTAATCAGAGTTTGGCTGCTATATGGAATAGCCTGAAGTCAATAAATACTAGACTGTTAGGTATTGACACAGAAGTTAAAAATAAGGACATCGATCTAATTGACGCAACCAAAAGGATCCTTCAAAGAATTCCAACGGACTGTGCTAATTTGGAAACTGCCTCCAAAAGTATCAATAATAATATTGCAAAAAACACAGAATTGACAGACAGTATCAAGTTAGTAAATCAGAGTATCATAACAAATTCAAAATTAATAGAGCAAGGCTGCGAGCACTCTGGAACTGCAGCTAAAAATATGGAGGCTCAAATGAACTCTTTGAGCGAAACAAACGTCAAAATGCGCAACGTAACTGAGAGTTTGCTAGAAGTTACCGACAGCTGCGTGCACCTAAACGACGTAAAGGAAAGTGTGGATGAGTTTGTTACAGAAGCGAGAAATGCCAACACTGGCTGGGAAGATAGGGCTAAATATATAGATTTGAAAAACGCCAAAGTAGATGAAGCAATCGAATCTATATCAACATTGAGCATTAAGTTTAAATTCGCCACCACAACAATAGATGTAATTAACAATGAATTGATAAAAGCAAACACTACACTTGAAAATGTTAGTACAAAAGTTTCGAACGTAGAGATAGTAGCAAATAATATAGGCATCGAGAATTCAGTTAAAACAATAAAAGTTGCCGCAGAAGAGTTAAAGGAGAAGCTAAACGCGCTGAACAATAGTTTTGATAAGGATAAGTTCGGCTCAGAGTTGAGTATAATCACTGCAAAGTTAAAAGAAATAGGCAATTTTGTTTTGGAAGCTAGCGCAAATACAACAAAGTTGGATAACAATATGAACAAATTGGTCGATGCAACAACTGTGTCGACAAGCCAATTTGAAGAGTTGAAAGAAAAGTACACGTCGGCTAACAAGCTGTTGCAAGGTAAGTCAAACCTGGTTTCTATGTTTTGTATTCTATGATAGTTCTAAGCTTTCAAAGAGCATACCCAAGCTAACATGATGCCTTGGATAATGTTGTAACTGGTATCCTAAGGCATACCACTAGCTATAAATACTTCAAAATAAATAATAATAATAATAATAATAATATTAGGGATAAATGTCAAGTTGGATAGCATCAATTCGACAACGACGGAAACAAATAACAACACCAAAAGTCTTTTGGATTTGGGTGTACTAGAGGGGAAATGTATGCTCTTGGACGAAAAGACCAGCATGTTGATTAAATCCAGACTAACAGACATGATAAAACACAACTCTACTACAAATAATTGCACAAAGGGTAAATGTATAAATGGCAAGACAAAAGTAATCCACCGTGATAATAGTACGGCGATTGACAGCAGGTTTGGCTTCACACCTACTCTTTGTCTAATTTTTGCACTGGTTTTGTTTATTTTATAGTTGATTTTACTTGGTAGTTTATTTGTTTGTTTGTTTTAATACTAGTATCATTTACATATTATTATTGTCTATTAGACAGTTTCACAAAATTTAGGAGAATTGCTCTAATAATTATAAATTAGACGGATTGAAAAAGGAAATTAAATTTCAGTAATAAAAAAAGAAAAAGGAAACCAAAGTCACAAACACTTCAATAGCCGGAAGGGAAAAGAAATGGCCCAATTGATAAACAATCAACCTAATTTGCAAGTGATAAAAAAAAAGGTGCATTTAAAGCTGAAGAGTGATTGTTTGGCAGGCAAAAAATTGGTGCAATTACCTTTGTTTTTACCAAAAGGAATACCACATGATCAAATACTGAACCATACAGGTTATGGGTGTAATACAATTGGCATAATGAAAATGGTTAAAGGAAGAGCTAGAGTCGAATGGATTTCTAAATTGTAGAGAATAAATAACACAAGATATTGAAGAGAAGTAAAATGACAATTAAAAACACTGGGTAACTAACTGAATTGGAAGCCAAGCGAATTAAAGAAAAAAGTAACCACAAAACCTTGGAAAAAAAAGAGCTCGTTGTTGCTAAAGCAATCAAGTGTGGGAAAGAAAGCCAAGTTGGCCAAATATAAAAAAATATTTAAAATTAGAGAGGAGAGAGGAAAGAGAGGAAAATGGCACAATTAATAATTAAGCAGACCAAACGAGCAATAGGTTGTCTGGTGTTAAAAAAAACATAATTTTTTACAATAAAACATAAAAAAGCACAAAACTGAAAGTTAGGCTATAACTCCTTTTACATTTGCTAGTAGGATACAAAAAAAAAAGCTTGTTAAAGAAAATAGCACATATAAAAATCATCAAATAAGTATAAAGCGAAAGATAAGAGAAACAAAAATGTACAACGAAGTGAACAACACCGACGGAAAGAACAAAAGGGCTACACTGTTTTTTTCAATATCAGATAAGGTTGGTGGGCTTGATGAGTGTTTAGCAGCCCTCAAGGAAGCAAACATATCATTGACACGGATAGAGTCAAGGCCTAGCAAGACACTTGCATATGGGTACGACTTTTTTGTGGACTTGAGCTTGGGAGGTGAGCTTGAGGAGCTGGGCGGAGATAGTGGAGCAATAAAAGTAGGCATGGCAGTGGAGAGAATCAAGCAAATAGAAATCGTGCACCAAGTCCATGTAGTCGGAGGGGTAGAGAGCAGCGAGAACAAAGAGAAGAAAGACGAGACGCCTTGGTTTCCGAGAAAAATGGCCGACTTGGACACGTTTGCAGAAAAAGTGTTGGAGATGGGCGAAGATCTGCGTTAGTGGGCTGATATATATATATATATATTTACAATATGTAGACATAACTATAGAGCAGATGAGTAAAATTAGAAACAAAAGTATGCCTAGTAATGATACAAGTATTTCGTTTATAGCGTCAGAGCACCCTGGAGCAAAAGATCCGGTGTATAGGAGAAGAAGAATGGAGATAACGACACTGGCAAAGCAGTATAAGAGGTAAAGTGGACAACTTAGCTCAGGAGCCAGCAGATCGGCCAAACTTGACTAGTATTGGTTAAAAGTATACCAAGCGTACTAACGCATTTTAATATTTGTAGTGGAATGAAGCTTCCACATGTTGAGTACACACAGATTGAAAAGGATACATGGAAAGCAGTGTACAACGATCTGACTAAGATGTACAAAACACACGCCTGCAGTGAACACAGACATATATTTCCGTTGCTTGAGCAGAACTGCGGCTACAGTCCCGACAATATTCCGCAAATTGAGGACGTATCCAACTTTCTTAAGGGTAAAACAGTTGTTGCTATGATTTAAGAATAACCGAATCTAACATGGGTTATCAGTGGACTTGAACATATAAATATATAAACATAAAATCGTATGCTCGTATAATTGCATGATAATAGATTGTACGGGGTTTACGATTCGACCTGTTATGGGGTTGCTGTCTTCACGAGACTTTTTGAATGCATTCGCATTCAGGGTGTTTCATTCGACACAGTACATCAGACACAGTTCAAACCCGCAATACACGCCTGAGCCAGATGTTTGCCATGAGCTCCTTGGCCATGCACCGCTACTGGCTGATCCGGACTTTGCCGAGTTCTGTCACGAAATTGGGCTTGCATCGTTGGGGGCAAGCGACGAGAACATCAAGAAGCTGGCAACAATTTTTTGGTTCACAATTGAGTTTGGGCTATGCAGAGAAAAGGATGGTACGGTGAGGGCCTATGGGGCAGGACTCCTCTCCAGCACAGGGGAGTTGGAGTACAGTCTGAGCGAAAAGCCCAAGCTGGTTGAGCTGGATCCGAAAATCACATCAATGACAGAGTATCCCATCACCTCGTACCAACCTACATACTTTGTGGCCAACAGTTTCCAAGATGCCACAATTCAAGTCAAAAAGTTTGCTGAGTCTATGGGGAGAAACTTTGAGGTGAGGTACAACGCATATACACAAAGGATAGAGGTGCTGGACTCAAAAGACAAATTGGTCCACTTTGCCAATGAAATCAAGTCAAATTTCCATATTCTGGCCAGTGCACTAGCAAAGGTTTAGTCTTTTGGTTATAAACATGATTCAGGTTACGGTTATAAATATGATTAAGATTACAATTACGATTTTTGGCTAGTTTGATGGCAGTAGTTTGTTTTTGATGTATTGCAGAATTGAAATATTGTTCAAATAAGTGAGTTTAACCGGAAAGCACTAATAGAAGCTTGTATTAGTACAAGCCATGATGTCCTTTGCTGATAAACAAGAAAGAGATACTGAGTTATAAATTATAGCCAAGAAAAGTAAAAAGTGGAAAGGAGGCGATTAGAAATTAATGAAAATTTGGAGGCCAATTAGAATGTGTTAAGCAATTGGAGTGGATTGTTGTCAATTCCAAATTAAACTTCAATTTAAACTTCTAATTAAAATTCAAATTAAAAGTAAAAACAATGAAAAAAGAGTAACAAAAAAAATAAACAATAAAGTGCCAATTCGGAATAAAGGAAATAGAAAAGTTGGGAATTAAAACGATTATGTTTTTTTAACCTAAAGATAAAGAATATGCAGTTTCAGTTAGATTAGTGCAAATAAAAAAGGCATTTCAACAAACCAAGAAACTAAATGCATAGCGTTTGATATAAAGAGAATAGATTTATTTTTATTTTGAATATACAGCTGTAGTTTTAAATGGGAAATAAGGGAATGAAGTAATAAAAATATAGCCTTAAATGCGAATAAAGGGCAAATCCAGAGTCGAAAAAATAAACAGACATAAATTTTAATAGTCATCGGTAGCTACAGAGAGGAGAGGGAGTGATAGTAAAAAAAAATTTAAAAAAAAACGAAAGAGAAAAAAAAATAAAGAAAAGAGAGAGGGTAGGATGAGCGGGCAACAGGAGCAGCAGAAAACTTTGATGACAAAGTTAACGGAGCTTGATGATTTCACTTTGGATAAACAAGCGGGGTTATTTTCGCATGATCGGAAAAGTGGGGCGTTGGCAGAGCATGGAGTTGGGGGAGGGAGTGGGGCAGGAGTTGGGGGAGGAAGTGGTAAAAAGATGACGATGAGTCAACCGTTTTTCCAGCCAGAGCAGGTGTTTCCAGACATGTTGAATGTGAGTGCAATGGTTGCGCTGCAGGAGCAGCAGATGAAAGCAAGACAAGCAAGTAAGGGGAGTGGTATGGGAGTGGCAGCGGGGACAGGAACGGGAATAGGGCCAAAAGAGCAAAGGAAGACAGAAGAGCTAAAGAAAATAGAGGAGGAAATAGGCAAACATGTGACAAAAGAGAGAGGAGTGTTGGTTGAAGATAAGAGTAAAGGGGAGGGTATGGAGGTGAAAAAGGAGAGTATTAAAGTAAAGAATATTGACAATGAAAGGGAGAAGGAGAGGGAAGAGTACTCGGAGAAAAGAAAAGAGGTCGAAGAGACAAAAGAAGTGGACGAAACAAAAGAGGTCAAAGTGATAAAAAAAGAGAGTGCGAGTAGGGAGAATGAGCAGTTGTTAGAGCAAGAACATGAAATAGACTTGAGAAAGAGAGAATCGAGAGAGAGAGATTTGAGTAGTGGCGATAATAAAGGTAGCCAAGTCAGTAGTGAGAGAAAGGAAAGTGAGCAAGAAACTAGAGGGGAAGGTAGGAGCTATGGAAGGAACGAGGGGACCAAAGACACGAATCGAAAGGCAGTAGCAGTAGCAGTAGCAGTAGCAGTAACAGCAGCAGCAACAGCAGAAAACGTAGTTCGGGGTTTAAAGATTAGTAACAAAGACAAGAACAGCAGTGACGGGGTGATTAATGAGATGAAAAGGGGAGAAGTTGGAGTGGATATTGAAGGAGGGATAATTGGTGAGGTGCAACAAGCAAGAGGAAAACGAATAGACAAAGTGGAACAAGTAGGAAAAAGAGAGAAAAGACCGACACTAAACAACGATAGTAATGGCTACACAGCCGAAAAAAGGGTGATTGATGGCGACAGTAATATAGGGACAGGAGTAGGAGTAGGAGTGGGGACAGGAGTAGGGACAGGAGTAGGAGTAGGGGAGGATGAGGGAATTAATTTGAGGATGAGTGTAGAAACTTCATCAATAGGAAGACCAACCAATCAAATACAAGTTTCCAATACTAGTTCCAATACCAACATCAACACCAACATTAATACCAACATTAACTCCAATACCAAACAAGATCAGGATAGGGATCAGGATCAGGATCAGGATCAGATTCAGATTCAGGGACAAGGTGAAAATCAAAGCCAAATTTTAAATCAAAGTCAAATTTTAAACCAAAGCCAAAACCTGGAAACGAGTCAAAACCTGATTATGAGTCAAAATCAAAGGAAAAAAGAGTCACTGGACAGCTACAAAGGGTACAGTATGAGCAACGCAAATGTAAATTATTCTAGAAATGCAGCAGCAGTGGTGGTTGGGTCAATGTACAATTCAGACGAAGATGGGTCTTCAGAGAACGAGAACTTTATATATGTGGGAAACAAACAAAGCGGGCGGCCTGAAGTGATTTTGGAGGAACAAATTAATCACCAACACGGTCTTCACCACCAGCACGAAGACCATAGCAATGGACAAGAATACGACCACAACTATAATTACAACTATAGCCACAATCATAATCATAACCATAATCATAATCAGAACTATAACCAATTCAATGACCACGAAACTCAGCCTTTACAAAGCAGCCACAACTCTTACAGCAATTCAGCAGCGTTGGCCCTGACGTCGTCCGAAACTCAACGTAGGTATTCGCCTTCGTGTAGCGCGGCAGCATCGCCGTTTGAAGATTTGCGGAGGAAGAGTGCGGGTAGTTCGCGCTGGAGTGGACCAACGTACAGGCGAGTGTCCCGATCGAATCTGGCGGGATATGGAGCGATTGGGGGAGTGACTGGCGGGGTAATGGGGGTAGGCGGGCGATTCAGTAGTGGGCGGTTCAGCAGCGGAAGATTCAACTCAACGTCAATCAACCAGCAAACACGGATGAAAAACCACCCTGCCAACTTTTCAAACTTTTCCAACCCTGAACAGCTGTTTAACCCCAACAATGACCGGTCGTCTATTTTAGGCGACGACGATTTCTGCTGGGATTGCGACGACCATCCCGACGGCTGCTCCACCTGCGAGTACTCGAGGTCCAAGTCTATTTCCCGGGCAAACAACCCCAGCAGCAACCCGAGCAGCAACCCCAGTAACAACCAGTTTGGTCACAGCAGAGAACGCCCTGGATCAGTCCTAAACCCTAACTCCGAGTACATCTACCACCACGACTACCCGAACGCTGACTCGTTTGTTTACCCGCCAATGTGTCTCTGTTTTAGCTGTGAAACTCCGCAGTCCAGGAGGAGACATCATACCAGCCCCAACAACAATGTACTGCTTAGTTTCAGGGCATTTGTATTTTCTCTCTTTCTTTTGTTCTCCTACTTTTTCATCTTTTATTTCAGGTTTACCTCTCTGCAAATCTACGACTTCCACCCAACTGTAATTTCCAATTTGCTTGCCACTGAAAAGGTCCTGCTTTTCAACTTGCATCTCCAAGCTGTCAACCCTAACATGTGTCAAGTCGTCATTTCCAAGTCCGAATTAGGGATTTTTGCCGCTCCTTACAATTCCAACTCCAACATCACCGCCCAGCCTCTTGCTCCCAGCTCATTTATCCTACTCGGGAACATCTACTCGCTTGACGACCCCCTAATCTTCCCCCCTACCCCCATTTACTCTGTCCCCATCCAGTCCAACCAAACCTCTGAACTACGCCTGCTTAACCCTGCTTCCACTGGCGACCCTGAAAAAGACGATTTGCCCGACTCTGATCTAAACAAATGGTACTTTTATTATATTTCTTATTCTTTCTTTTTTTTTTCTTTTTTTTTCCTTTCAACATTCTGATGCTAACGTCTTATTTGTTTTCTTTTGTTTTGGTATCTTGCTTGCTTACTTGCTTAGGAAATCTTTTTACAATTCTTCTTTTGATCTGACTGTCCGAGGCACTGTTCGTTACTCTCTATGGAACTACGATTTTGTCAAACGAATCTGCATATCACAACGATTCAACCTCACCACCAACAGCCAAAACTTTTCTATTTACTCCCCCATTCTCTTGCCTGTAAACTGCCAGGATTCTGACTAGTCCTTTTCTTCTTCTTCTTTATCATCATTCTCAACTACATGTTGGTTCATATCCATATTCATATTCATACACTCATTTATCCTTGATATCAATTGCGCTATTTTTGCTCTTGTTTTCAATTGGTCATTTTTTTTGTTATCAAATAAGCTTTTAATTAGACTTGCTTTTTTTCTTTCTTTTTCTCCTTTCCTTTCCTTTTGGTTTTTTATTTTTGTTTTGTTGATACACATCTGTTTGGCTCAATGGTATTGTGCTAAATAGGCAATCGTCCTAGCAGAGCATTGAGACGTTTTTATAAACGAAAATGAAAACTCCTCCCCGACTGCGTGCTTTTTTGTTGGACATATTTGAATCATATTGTGTCATTAAATGTTGACGATTTCAAATAAACCATTTTCAACTAACAACTCCAACACGACTAATTGGACCAATTGAGCAACTAAACATACAACACATTGGGTTTTAGAATATACATCGGCTAGGCTCAAGACCGAATTAACCAAGTTGTCAAAGCTAATCAGCGGGTATAATTCAATGTGTCGAACGATAAAAAGAAAGTGAAGCAAAAAAAACCTCCTTTTATTAATCAGTTTGAAACATTACAAATTCTTTCTCATCTTTTTAGTAGGTGTTATTTTTGCCTTTTTTTACTCAATCGATTGCCTAAAGCTGATAGAAAGGTAAAAATCTGAATTAGCCATCTACCAATCATTTGATTGATTTAGTAAAGTCACTTATTAAATAGCAAAAAAGAAATAAAAGAAATAAAAAAAGTGAATTGAAAAAAAGTACAAATTCAAAAAATTATCACAAGTCCGTTCTTTACAGGCTTGAACTCTGTAACAAAACCAAAAGTCTCCAATGAAAAGTGTTTTAAAAATACTTTTAAACTTTTGGAAAAACAAGACTTGAAACAAAGGAAAAGTTCAGGTTTTACATAAACGAATTAAAAAAAACTTGAAAAAAACTTGAACGTAAAGTTTTGTTTTGTACTTGTATCCCACGGTTAACCTGCTTTTTTTTACATTATTGTTAGTCCGGTCACTGATTAATTACTAAACCAGACTGGATGCATTTCTTATATGCAGTTAGACTTGAATTTATTTTTAGAAACGGACTTTATTTCAAATATTCGAATTTGCTATTTTAGCCACATACTGGCGATCACATTTGACAGTCTAACCGTCTAAATAAAAAAAAGAGAGGACCAACAAAACAGGCTCTGGGATCCTGAATCAAAGGAATCAAAAAACAAACTTGAGCAAAAGAAAAACAGAAAAACAGAAAAAAACACGAAAGCACAAAAAAAATGCGACCCTTCAGCAAAATCAACAAATTGTCAGACATTGTCCGGCTGTTTACGCCAAACTGGTTTACAGTGACAATGGGAACAGGAATAACAGGAATATTGATATATACGTTTCCGTACCAGTTCAGAGGCTGTAAAGAAATAGGAATAGTTTTCTTTGCTCTAAACACGGTCATGTTCCTGTTGTTCAGCATAATAACAATATTAAAGTACATCATATATCCGTATGCGTTTCTGAAAATGATGGAACATCCTGTGGTGAGCATGTTTGTTGGCGCAATACCCATGGGGTTTGCAACTATAATAAACAGCCTGGTTATAATGGTGCCTTCAAGCAAGTATTCCTGGGTTCCGATGCTGGCGTTTGGAATGTGGTGGTTTGACGTGTTTCTGATGATATTCAGCGTTCTAGTTGTCCCATTTTTCATGTAAGCAAATATGCTATACTTGTTGAGCAGCCAAGACACCCGGCACATCAAAGCGGGAGTACTGCGATGGCTACACTGCCATGTGGCTGCTACGTGTATGAGTAGATTTTTTTTGTTTATTTGTTGTCTAAACAACCTGAATGTGTATACTCTCTTCTTATTTAGGATTACAAGGCAGACACACAGCATGGACAAGATGATGGCCACCTGGCTACTCCCAATTGTCCCAGCCGTAGTTACAGCGGCATCTGGAGGAGTGGTGGCAGGGATACTTGAAGAGGATTTGGCGTCGCTGGTAATACTGGTGTCGTATGTAATCTGGGGGTTGGGGGTCCCACTAGCGCTACTGATTATCTCCGTGTACTATGCGCGCCTGGCATTCCATTCAATTCCTCCACCAGATTTGCTAATCAGCGTATTTTTGCCGCTTGGTCCGCTAGGCCAGGGCTCGTTTGGGTTTATCACGCTTGGCATAGTTGCTAACAAGATATTCCCGGTGTCATACCCTGACATCCCCATGTTTGGACCAATTGCTCAGGGAGGAGGAATAATAGTGGGTCTGATTCTGTGGGGATTCGGCCTGTTTTGGCTGGTTCAGGCTGTTTCCCAAACCGCTTATGGGATGACTCACAATTCCGTAAAGTTCAATATGGGCTGGTGGGGATTCACTTTCCCCATCGGTGTATTTATTTCCTCAACTAACGTTTTGGGCAATACTCTGGATTCTGCGGTTTTCAAAGTATTTGGTGCGTTTTTGACTGTCTGTCTGTTCTTGCTGTGGGTAATGGTGTTTGTGCTGACTGTGTCTGGGGCTTACTCCGGAGCTTTGTTTGTTGACCCCACACTCAATACTCCTACGCCCGTTGTTGCCTCGCCATCTATACATCAGCCCATTTTCTTGGAAAGTTCTGCTGCTGCCACACCATCCAACTCTTCACTCAACTCGAATATAGCATTTGCTAACAAGACCGTTTAAATAGCTATAGCGTATTCTCCGGTTAGACTTTATTATTTAATTTTAGATGAAGATCATTTATCACTATTGCTATTGCTATTACTTTCCAATATATTTTTTTCTTTCCCTCTCATTACTTTTAACTGTTACTTTTTTTTATATAGCATTTAAATAAACCCTAGAACTACCAATGACGAGATCTCCCCCATTCTTGACAAATCGGTTATAATCAAGCATCGAACGTTATTTGTGCTCGTACTTTTATAACCATCAAATCAACTGGCCTTGCTCGGCTGACTTGTTAATCAAATACAGGCTCATTGTCTATGAAATCGGGACTATCGATGAGTGACAGCCAAAACTGGATCACTTACTTTATTAATCGCGTGAGCAAATCAAATTAATCCACTGTTTAGTGTCACTATACTAACGCATTCACCCCATAAGTCTTGATTTAAATTAAACCAAAAGTGCAAAGACCACTCTACAAGTTAATGCGATTGCTATGGGTATTTTGATTTACCAGAGTATTTCACTATGAACGAATTAAAAAAACGAGTTATGGCTATTAAAAAAACGAGTTATAGCTATAAAAGAAAAAAAAGAGAGAACCGTGCAACATTTAAACCAAAGGCTTGCTTTGTATCAACATACTTATGAATTATAATCAGGCAAGGCATGTTATTTTAGGTCATGTTTGCTTAAAAGTACATAAGACTGTGTTGAGCTAAACTCGGTAATTTTTACAATGTGGATTTGTAAATGATCCCAATTAACTGATTAGCACAGCTTTATTGTTGGCCAAACATCGCAGTGTTACGTTTAATATTGTTTTATTTTTAATATTACTTTCCTTCAAATACACGAAAACTCGAATGTAATAACAAAAAAAAGCGTATTTGATTAGCAATGTTTAAAATTCAGCTTATATGCTTTTGACTGAAAAGCTGTTGTTCGAGCTAAATAATGCACTTTGCCACAACTGCGTGCTGCTGTGTTTAATAAATCTACAAATTGCATTAATGGGTTACATAATGTTTACAGATTTACTGTAAACATTTTCGCCTCTTCATTCAAATAACAAATCTTGTGAACACAACACAAATTGTTTATATTTTATGCCAATAAAAGACAATGAGATTGATTTTGGTTGTTTGTTTTACTAAATTCAGTTTTTTTGGTTTTGTTTAGGCTTATTAATAAAAGTTGGTGTAATCGTATAATCTGATTATAAAACGATATATATCTTATTAGTAATCACAGCTCAATTGAAAGTTTGCTTTAACTTGAAATGTTAAAAGCAAAATATGGGAAATCAGAACGAGGTAAAATTGTCGATGTGAAAATTGGTAACTGTAGAAAAAAAGGAAAAAAAAAGGAACTTTATACAGGTTTTAGGCTATAAACGCTGATTATGTAAAAGCACATACGCTAGTGCATGTGTCTAACGTTACATTAATAGATAGCTACAAGTTTAAATATAGAATAAGTTTTAGTTTAAAATTCAATTTTAAAGTGGAATAAAACAGCAAAAAAACTTGAAAAAACTTTCAATACACTTTTATATATACATATATATGTAAACATAATGGTACCAAGCCGAGAAGCTCTTGCTTTGTTAATATTGAGGTATAAGAATATAAATCGAAACATCGCTGCTAAAATAAAAGAAATGGAAAAGTTAAGAAGCTCAGAACTATACTTGCCAGCCAAAGAGTACTACAAGAAAAACTGTCAGCTGTTCAGCAAAAACAGCAATGAATATGAAAAAGTAAGTATATCTTTAAAATATTTAACAAGCATGATATGTTTTTATTTCTGAACACAGGCGAGCCAAGCGTTTGTGTTGAACGTGGAAACAATAAAGTTTAGTTATAGCAGCAGTATATATCCCAAACTAAAAAATACGCACCGGTAAAAATAGCCAAAAAGGTCTACGTCTGAGAAACCAACAGACAGCTTCAGAAGAAGGAGTTCGATAGGTAAACATGCTTGACTAATATAGCTTATACCGAAACTGAAGCGCTGTAGGCTGCAACTTGTGGCTGGGTTGATAAAGTAGAGTAGCTGAAATGATGTTAATAATACGGGATTTCTTAAACAAATTAGACGAGAAGCACTTTAATCACAAGAAGGTGCTGGTTGACATTGAAGAGACTCAAAAGATGATTTTGGACCAGGAAGACACTAATGGAGATTTCCAAATAACTATCGAGGACATTGGCCCAAAAACAATCAGAGTGCCGACTTATGGAAGCGGAGGGCACAACAAGGTTGAGATTAGAGGTACTTATATGGTGTCAAATCTGCTGCAAGAAATGGCGCTCGCTCAGAGAATGGGGTGTAAGGTTGTTGCGATAGATATAGCACGGCTCAATGAGAACCCAGTTGATAGGTTAGTTAGAATGATTAGAACCGAGTTTTGGGAAGGTCTAGTGAGAAAAATGGACTTGGAAGGGATGGAAAAGATAATCGTTGATGCAAAGAACCGAACCATCGATAGCAAAACCATAATATATGTGCCATATAAAGATAAGGAGGGGTATGAGTACTATAAGTTTATGGAAAAAATAAGACCAGACTTGAAACTGAATGTAGAGAAACTGCCTAAGGAAATAACACCAGCTTATGTTAAGAGCTTAAATAAAAAGTTTGGGATTTTGACGCTGGCAGGTAAGGTAGGCGAAAAGGGTAGCGGGATTAGTGGGCCGGAAAGTAGGAGCTATGAACCGATTCCTTTTGTAGTTCCTGGTGGGAGATTTAACGAGATGTATGGCTGGGACTCGTACTTTATAATTCTTGGGATACTGATTGATGGGCGTGTGGAACTAGCAAAGGGGATGGTGGAGCATTTTATATACGAGATTGAGCATTATGGAAAGATTCTGAATGCTAATCGGTCATACTATCTTACCAGGTCACAACCACCTTTTCTCACAGACACAATTTTAAAAATATACGAAAACTTGGATAAAACAGGCGAGAATAAAGAGTGGCTTAAAAGGGGAATTAGTGCCGCAATTAAGGAGTATAAGACGGTATGGGTTGCGTCGCCAAGGTTTGATGAGACCACAGGCTTGAGCTGCTACCATCCTACGGGAATAGGAATGCCACCGGAAACGGAGCTAACCCACTATGACCATGTACTCAAGCCGTTTGCTGATGAGAAAAAGATGTCGATCTATGAGTATGCTGAAAAGTATCAAAACAATGAGGTCAAGGAGCCGATTTTAGACGAATACTTTGTACACGATAGAGCGGTGCGTGAATCAGGACACGACACTACATATCGACTGGATAAAATATGTGCAAACTTGGCAACTGTTGACCTGAACTCGTTGCTCTATAAATACGAAGTGGATATAGCCAACATAATAAAGAATGAGTTTGACAACGATTTGGTGTGCGAGGGTGTGTATGAGACATCCGAGTCGTGGTTGTTGTTGGCCAAAGAAAGACAAGAGAAGATTGATAAATATCTATGGAACTCGAGCAAAGGGATGTACTTTGACTATAACGTAAAAAAGGGGGCGCAGATTAGCTATGAGTCAGCAACTACTTTTTGGCCGATGTGGGCCGGAGTATGTTCAGCTGAACAGGCAAAAATACTGGTAGAAAAGGCACTACCCAAGCTTGTCGAGAACGGGGGATTGGTCTCGGGGACTTTGAATTCACGCGGAGAAATAAGCATAGATAGACCAAACAGGCAGTGGGACTATCCCTACGGATGGGCGCCGCATCAGATATTGGCGTGGTATGGGCTAGAAAAGTACGGGTACAACCAACAGGCAGCAGAATTAGCCTACAGGTGGCTGTACATGATAACCAAAAGCTTTGTGGACTTTAATGGTGTTGTGCCCGAAAAGTTTGATGTTGTCCAGATGAGTCATTTTGTCAATGTAGAGTATGGAAACGTTGGAATCGACTTTAAGTTTGTTGCAAATGAAGGGTTTGGGTGGATGAACAGTAGCTTTGAAATTGGGTTGAAGTTTATCAATAGGCATATGCGGATAGCATTGTGTGGATTGATTTTGCCAGAAGAACTGTTCAAGAAAACCATCAAGAAACAGCTTTCTGCCTGATAACCCGCACACTTGCAACACTATACTGACGCTGAGGCATTGTAATTATCTGCTAGATTTGAATTCCAGCCATTTCATATGTTTCGCCTTTTACATAGTCTGCTCTAACAGTTAGTATAATACCAGTTATCCCATTAACCATTCCATCGATCTCATCTCATTCATTTCGTTTTGGCTAGGTTACTGAAGATTTAATCTGAAGTTTTTCGTATAATTTTTCAACTAGTAGAAAGTAGCTACACAATATATTTTTTTAATTAAAACATCGTAAAATAGCAAGTGGAAAGTAATTTGACTCAATCTTCTACTAGTAAAAAACCCCGTTACTTGATCCTGTCTAGGCTTAAAGTAGCACCAATCTCCCTGAACCAATGCCCATCGGGTACGGACGATCTAATTGATCGAAGGGGTGTTGGCTAATAGAGTCATTTAACATATCAAAATAGCACAGTGTTTTATAGTGTTTTATAGTATAGCAGCATTATTTAATTTTGTATGCTTTGTTGTGTTGATTTTGTTACCAATAAATCACATAAATAAATAAAAAACAATTTATTGCTATCAAGTTTACATAGTTTTAGGCTCACGGGGTTTTTCCTTGATTAATTTAATTGTGTATGTGTAAAAATAAGAATCGAGAACCCACAGTTAATAACGGCGAAAAATCTAACCAAGTTGAAGCAAGATTATACAAAGCTCGCCAATTTTTTAATTAAATGATAATAATAATCAACAAACGAGAAATCAAGCAAATGTCTAAAGTTAGAAAGAGTAGTTAAATTAAGTAAATTAAGTAAAAAAAAAGGGTAAAAGTTTTACTAAAGTTGCCCTAATTTAAAAGACGCTTTATATATTTTTTCATTTATTTGTTTTAAAATAATAATTAGGCTGAGCAGTAGTTTTTCATACACGATTCTTGCCTTTTTATTATTATTTTCTTTCAAAAAGAAAAGAGAAGAGATAAAGCAGGAAGAAAAAGCAAAGAACAAATAACAATAGCTAAAAGCAAAAAGCAAATAACAATAATAAAGGATAACACCAAACAAATCGCGCAATCAAGAAAAGACCAAGCATAAACAAAAGAGGGGGAGAATCAGAAAATATAATGCTCTATATTATAAACTACCTTTATACAAAAATGAACGTCAGCATAACATCGATTTTGTACTCGATTCCTAGTCTGTTAAAGTTTTTCTTTTATCTGTCGGTTCTCATTGGGCTTGGATTAGTGAGCGCACTGTGGTATTTCCAACGCGATTTGATATACCCTTCAAGTGTGCCAGAAAAGTCGAGAGAAAACGTAAGAATGATGGAATAAAAATAGTAAATTTAGATATGCATGTATACAGTCAAATCAAAAAAAAGGAAAATATTGAGAAATCAGCGAGACTCATTTATTTATGCACTTTTAAAAAAAGTGTTTAAAAGACACCTTTGAATGCTAAATGTGCCAACGAAAACAAAACTCAAATCAAGGCTGAATTGTTGGGTAAAAAATAGGTTGACTTGCCCTCAAGATTTAACCTTAACACATACGAGGATGTAAGAATAAAAACAGATGATGGTGTTTTGATCAGAGGATATTTGATAAAGAGAGAGACCGATGCAGAAACCAAAAAGGCCCACACCTTGATATACTTTCATGCGAATGCTGGAAATATGGTAAGCTAAAAATGGTTAAATTTAACTTCAATAAAAATAAAATAAAATGGTTAAACTTGGTTAAATTAAATGATAAGGATGAATTAAAGTAAAGTAAATTGGACCAAAGAGCAGTATTTCTACCATAATACCAAAAGCGCTGAAAGTACTAAAATGGGTTGTATTCGCTCTTTTGGCGATTCCAATAAAATAGGGTCATAGGCTTCCAATTGCTAAAGCGCTATACGACACTTTGAAATGCAATGTGTTTATGCTGTCTTATAGAGGGTAGGTGGACAGAGGCTAGTATTAAAAGTACTGGGTCTGGTTGGTTTGAGTTTAGACTGGGTTGAATTCCAAATATAAATAAAGGAGCAGCAAGTATAAAAAACTCAAGTATGGTTTTGTATACGTAGATATGGGTTGAGCGAGGGAAAGGCTAGCGAGAATGGAATTAAGAAGGATGTTGAGGCTATGATCAACTATATTCGTTCAAATTCACTAACGTCAGAATCAAAGCTTATTCTTTATGGCCAGTCGATTGGAGGAGCAGTTGCCATTGATACAGCTGTGCAGTACCAAGAAGAGATTTCGGGGCTTATTTTGGAAAACACGTTTACCAGCCTACCTGACGTGTTTGCTTCGTTGATGCCATACCTGAAGCCATTTAAGTTTATGGTATCGGAAAAATGGAACTCGATTGAAAGGATAAAGAATGTTGTCAAAGTCCCGATTTTGTTTTTATCGGGAACCAAAGACGAATTAATCCCTCAGATACATATGAAGTCATTGTTTGACGTTGCCTTGTCATATAGCGAGTCTGTTGTTGAATGGCAGAGCTTTGCTGATGGGAACCATAACGACACCTGTACTCAAGTAGGGTACTTTGAACAGATTCTAGTTTGGTGGATTAAAAACATTGTGCCTGAAACCATTGAGAAGGATTAAAAAAAAAAAAAGTGCAAACAATAGTTTGTGATTTTAAACCTGGTTTACATATATTAGCACTATTTCGTTTTATAAACATACATGACTTTTAAAAGTATACATTTTATGTAATATTTCCAAACTTATTTGCCCAAAGTCTTTTTACTGCTCACTGATACTCTAGATTTGTGTTTTTTTTTTTTTCGGAAATACACTTTGTTATTATTGAAAAAAAATAAATGGAAAATAAATCAATAAGAGAAAAAAATTAAAATTAAAGAAAAAAAATTGCAATTGATCAAATCAAAATTTTGTAAACTTTACCAACAACAAAAAAAAGAAAAAAAAAAAGGAAAACTTTTTTAAAAATTCGTTAATTTATTCTTTTGTGGGTTTAAAATTTAAAAGTTGAAGGGAAACGAAATAGGAATTGTTCAATTTCAAGCAGACTAGCCAAAGCCTTGGGAATAAATAAAAGTAGGTTATAGATCCAGAATAAGTGTACAAGGAGGAAAAGATAATTGAAATGTCGAACAAGAGAACGAGATTGACGGTGAACGGAGATTTCGATAGGAAGATATTTCGACATATGCAAGAAATGGTATCGGAAGAGCCGGTAGATTCCGAAGGAAATATGGATTTTCCCAAAGCGTCAGAGTTTTTAGAGTACATACTTGAGGTTGATATTCCACTAAGACGGCAGAAGAGAGTGTTGGTGGAGAAAAGCATAATGAGAGGTAAGGGCAATAATGAGTTGGTTATTAGTTGAGCAAGATGTTGGTGTTGAACAAAGAGGTGACAAATATAACTATGAATGGTGTGAATAAGAAAAATATGACTGAGAAAAATGTGATTGTGGGGATATTGTATTAATAGTTACGCCAGTGTTGAAGCAAAAGTTGGAGGATAATAAAAGCGATTCGCAAATTAATAGTTCGGCTATTGGATCCCGAGCTGAATCAGGAAATATAAGGCAAGTTGAAAAGTAGAAATAACAAAAGGGAGTAAAATAATAAAATGTATAAGAATTGGAAGAGACAGCAGTACTAAAAGTGGGGGGGGGGACTGGGTGAATAAAATATAATAGTGAGATAGACATCGATTTTGAGGATAACAGGAAGGATGCGGATAGGGTGATTGATACAGCGATGGAAAAGATATCGACAATGACGGTAAAGGACACAAACATGTTGAACAACAGTGTGATGAAATTTTGGGCACAAAAGGCGAGCGAAAATAAAGAGAGTAAAGAAGGCTCAGAGAACAAAGAAAGCTTGGGAAATAAGGAGAGCCTGGAAAGCAAAGAGGGCAAAGACAATAAGGAGGGCAATAACAACAGAAAGCGAAAGAAGGGCAAATTGACAGAGTCGAACGTAAGCGAGCAGCCAAAGCTACGGCTGAGCGATTTAGGGGGCATAGATGGGTGTATAGAGGAGATATTGGAGCTGATAGTGATGCCTATTAAGCATCCAGAGGTGTATATCCACACAGGAGTGAAGCCGCCAAGAGGAGTGTTGCTACATGGGCCACCGGGGTGCGGAAAGACAATGCTGGCAAAGGCAATAGCAGGAGAGACAGGAGTTCCGTTCCTGCAAATATCTGCGCCAGAAGTGGTGAGTGGGATGTCGGGAGAGTCGGAAAAGAAGTTGCGGGATCTGTTTGCAGAGGCGGTAGAGCTGGCACCGTGCATAATATTTATAGATGAGATTGATGCAATAACACCAAAGCGGGAAACAGCACAAAGAGAAATGGAGCGGCGCATAGTGGCACAGCTGTTGACGTGCATTGATGACTTGTCGTGGGACAAGACAAACAACAAACACGTTGTTTTGCTGGGAGCGACAAACCGGGCAGACTCGCTGGACCCGGCACTGAGACGGGCGGGGCGGTTTGATAGGGAGATTGGGATGAATGTTCCTGACGAGAGTTCGCGAGAAAAGATTTTGCAAGTGATGAGCAAAGATCTGAAGATTTCCCAGGACTTTGACTTCAAGTACCTGGCCAAGCGGACGCCTGGATATGTTGGTGCTGATCTGGGAGCGTTGGTGACGGCTGCGGGGATGATTGCAGTCAAGCGGATATTTAACCTGCTGCAAACAGAAAGCGAAATGAACACAGTAGAAGCTATGTCTGATAATAGGGAGGAAAAGAGTCCAGTTTCGGTTATTCAGCGGTTTATTGACTACTATGTTGAGCCGTTGTCGCCTGAACAGCTGGAAACGCTGGTTATTACACACGACGACTTTGTCAACGCGCTTGCCAAAGTCCAGCCATCGGCCCAGCGCGAGGGCTTTGCTACGGTGCCTGGAGTAACGTGGGACAGCATTGGGGCACTGACAAAGGTGAGGGAAGAACTGAGGATGGCGGTTGTTGAGCCAATCAAGCACCCGCAGCTGTACAAGTCGGTCGGGATAAGTGCCCCAGCCGGTGTGTTGCTGTGGGGCCCACCGGGGTGTGGAAAGACGCTGCTCGCCAAAGCCGTGGCCAACGAGTCGAGAACAAACTTTATCAGTGTAAAGGGGCCAGAGTTGCTGAACAAGTACGTTGGAGAGAGCGAAAAGGCACTTCGGCAGGTGTTCACTAGGGCAAGAGCCTCAAGTCCGTGTGTCATATTTTTTGACGAGTTGGACGCGTTGTGCCCAAGGCGTGATGAGAAGCAGTCCGAATCAACAGCACGTGTAGTCAACACACTGCTGACTGAACTTGATGGCGTTGACGACCGCAAAAGCGTGTTTGTCATTGCTGCTACCAATAGGCCAGACATAATTGACCCTGCTGTTTTAAGGCCTGGTCGACTAGACAAGCTGCTGTTTGTTGGTCTTCCTGACCAGTCTGAGCGGTTTGAGATTTTGAAGACTGTTAGCAGAAACACTCCCCTGGCAGAGGACTTTGACATGCTTTCGCTTAGCTGCGATAAGAGACTAGACCGTTTCTCTGGTGCTGATTTGGCGTCTTTGGTTAGAGAAAGCTCGGTTTGTGCTCTCCGAAATGTACTGCTCAACAACCAAACCGATCTGTCACTTGAGTCCATGTACCAGTCCAACAGCACCAAAAACGTAGCTGAGGGAATCTGTGTTAGACACTGCGATTTTGATGTTGCTTTTACCAAGGTTTCTCCTTCCGTTAGCATCAAGGATTTGGCAAAGTATGAATCCCTGAGAGACTCTTACGGATCTCGAATTTAAGCCCCCCCCC
>LUVW01000001.1:274492-530309 GCA_001661515.1 Capniomyces stellatus | reverse complement strand
CCCCCCCCCCCCCCCCCCCCATTCTCTTTATATTTTAACTTTCTATTTTTTATTTCCACCTTTTTTTTTCTTTTGTGTGTGTGTGCGCGCGTGTGTTTATTTATTTTTACAATTTAATTTTTTTTCTTTCTTTTTTCTTTATGATTCTTTTGCTTTGTTTTTTCTTTGTTTTTGCTTGTTTTGTTTTTTGCATTTTGGTTTATTCAACTAATAATCCCAAATTTCATAATACTTTAAATTAAAAATAAAAATAAATCTTATTCCAACAATAATAAATGCCTAAAGTAAAAGTTAAAGACGAATGAAACTACCATTTTATTAACCCGGTGCTCTGCTGCTCAAGTACATGTCGTGGATTAACTCTAGCCACAAGGGAATGGTATATACTTTAACCGCTTTCCTATTACGAGGGGTTTTTTTTTTTTTTTAATCCGAAAAGCTACGAGTACCGTATTTCATTTTATTACATTCTATTATACACACTACTATTATCATTTTATTACTGCAGATATGTCTATTCTAGCTACATTTATTACATATTATCTTGATACTTTAAGCCATCAGGGATCCTTTTTGATAAAGTGTTTTTTCCTAATGAATCGTATCTCAGTTTATATACGGCTATAGCACGCTGTATGAGCACGGTGTGATTATGATATTTTCTAAAAATGACAAATGTCTACTCTAAATAAGCAATAAACTACACACCTAATTTGTGTTTTTCTTGGATTGGCAAATTATCACCAACATCCATACTACAAATACTACAGCTACTACTACTACAGCTACAACTACTAGTAAAGAAAATGCTGTAGGTACTGAGGTCAAATCCTAATATAGAAAATCTATGTACAGTTCTACCAAGAAGCTGACGAAATTAATCCATCTGTAATTGTATTTGGTAACTAAGGTGCTATTTGATTGGAAATCTCAAGATCCTCTTTATATAATATTACTAAGATCTACTCTTTTAAATGAACCAGATTATTTGTAATACTGTTACAGTAAAAACAATAGCAAAGTTGGGGGGGAGGATTTAGATAAATTTCCTGAACCCATTGGTCAACAAAACAGCCAATAGCTCTGTATATTCGATTCTATTTTACAGAAAGATTCAGTAATACAACAGGTACGTTTACTTAAAGCTCTCGAGCAGAAATGGATTTTGATTTAGTCTCGAACATTTTATTTAAAGAAAAAAAATAAAAAGTCAACATCGGCTCGTTCAGTTTGGTTTGTCAAGTTTCAAGATTGCGAAAAGCAAAGTAAAATTCAAAAAACCAAGCATGCACTACTCGACCAATTTTTTTTTTGGTTTTATTGTCGAATTGTTGCGTTTCAAAAGCTTGATAGCCAATTCCGTTTCAGTTTAGGTGATTGGCAATCGACTTGAGTGGTTGAGGAAACTTTATATTTTCAGCACTTTGTCTTTTTTTTTTCAAGCAAGTCAACAATTTGCTTCCCCTGCAAAATGTTTAGACTAGAAAAGTTGGAATTAACCTCGGTATTATTTCACGCTGGTACATCAACAAACAGATCTTTAAATCTTTAATAAAATGTTAATTGCCAGGAAATCTAGTAAAAGGAATTGAAAGGACAAAAGCGCAGTAAAGCTAACTAGATTAATTAAATGAAAGACCTTTAATGCTTTGCGTTTTTTTTTTTAGTTGAAAACTAGATACTAACAGCAAAAGATCCAGCAAAGTTTTGTTATTTATCTTTAAATCCATTATAATTAATTATAGACCTCCCCCCCCCATTTTGTACTGTACCTGCGCGTTAATTATTATCCTGCAGCCAGCTAAATAGATTTAAATAGAAACAAAAGGGATTCCAAGTAGGCGACCGACCCTGTAGTATACGTATACCTGAAATCCGTTGTAATTTAAACTAGTCATAATAAAACGATTGTGTCAAAGATACACAAAAGGATTTATCCTCAAGATAGCGATTAAAAAGAAACTAAAGCAATCAGATAGCACAAAGCTGTAAAAAAAACTGAATAGACTATACTCTGTAAAGACGAAATATATCATTTCCTCGCCTTATTTTCAGTTTATCAAAGATGTCCGAGTAAGATTGATAAAAAAAACAGTTATTTATTTGTAATTTATTTTCATGAAACAGTTTTGAAAATGGCTAAACTAACGGTACTGATTTACAAAACAATACAGCCAAGAGCGATATATAGAGATAAAGGGTAAGTACAACGAAAGGTTATGATAAAGTAAAGTTAAAGTTAAAAGTAAAAGTCAAAGCAATAGTTGGCTGTTGGTTGAATACTAAAGGATAAGTAAAATAAACAATTTTTTCTAGTGCAAACGGTTTCAAACTTGCCATTTAGAAAGTTACTCAGTAAGTAATCCTATCAGAAAGTATACTATATGGATTTGACCAAATATGATGCATTTTATTACTAGAAAACCAATAGCAACGACTAAATCCGCTTTAACTGTATATTTGTGTGAAATAGAAAGACCGAGTACCAAAGTAGTCGTACGCAAAAACGGGTTTGTAGAAGGGGAAACAAAAGTAGCATACAGGCAAAGAGACCCAGTCTTTGAAGATAATGTATTTGTAATGTAAGTATGATTTTAATGCAACTACTGTTGGACTATTAGATGAGCAATTACTGAATCAGCCTTTATAAACCATATGACTTAGCAAGGTGAAAGAGAACAGCGAGATCACGTTTGAAGTGACGGAAGTGAAGAAAATAAATGTTGTGGGAACGTACAAATTTATGGTGCGCGCGTTGGTACAGTTGTTTGCTGATAAAAACGCGGAATTCAAGTTTGCTTTGACTGGAGTTCCGCAAAGCGGCCCGGAGCTTTCCCATATAAGTTTTGAGATAAAGACAGGATCATTTGTAGAACTCAACAGGGAATCGATTTTAAGGTAATATCAACGAGATAATAGGATTGGCGATTTTCTATTGTTAGCAACGGTAGCAGTACTTTTTTGAATATTTTTACTTTAATTTTTTTTTCCAACAAATATAGTGCGAGTAACGGAACCGGTGTCAATAGCGTTAACAGTGTCTCAAATGGGGTTGCGCCACTGTACAATGAGTATCAGAGCTCACAATCGAGGTCTTTGAATGCACCATCAATATCTGGGGGATCAATGGTTGGTTCATCATTTGCACAGCCAGCCAACCAGCCCGCAGTGGCTGTTGAGCCACTTCCAGAAGGGTAAGATGATATATAAGCAAGTATAGTTATACGACGGTGATTGGTTAATAATTTGGGTGGATTGGTGGGCAAAAGATGGGCTTAATTGGCTGTGTTGACAGGAGAAATTGTTGATGGTGTTTGTTGTTAGGTGGGAGGAGAGGAGAGACACACAGGGAAGAACGTATTACATAGACCACAACTCAAGGACAACATCATGGAAGCGCCCGACAGCAAGCGCAGCAATAGTACAAGGGCTGAACAGCATGTCGATTAGCAGGGGTAGCAACAGTAACAATGCTGAGAGTAGGACGGAGCTTGAAAGAACCAGCAGCATGACGCGGCTAGAAATGATATATGGGAACGACGAGTATGTAAACAGCCAGATAGTGATTAACGAGCCAGTGCCAAGGATGCTATCTGAGCAGAGCCACTTGCCAACGGGATGGGAGCAAAGAGGGACGGCTGACGGGCGGGTGTACTACCTGAATCACGTTTCGAGAATGACGACTTGGGAGGATCCAAGAAGGCAAATAAGCCAGGCGAGAAACGCGTCAAACTCGCAGAATATAGTCAACATGTCGTTGGGGCCAATGCCGTCGGGGTGGGAGATCAAGAGAAACGCAAAGGGAAAGATATACTACGTGGACCACAACACAAAGACAACTAGCTGGGAAGATCCGAGGCTGGTAATGAAGCTGGAGTCTGATATTCCACAGTATAAGCGAGACTTCAAGAGGAAAAACGTGTACTTCAAGTCGCAGCCAGAACTGCGGCCGGTGATAGGACAGCAGTCAGTGGACGTGAAACGAGACAACCTGTTTGAGTCGAGCTACCAGAATATCATGTCAATTAAAGTTGAGAACCTGAAGAAGGCTTTGAAGATCAAGTTTGATGGCGAGGACGGGCTTGACTATGGAGGCGTGTCGCGCGAGTACTTTTATCTGTTGTCGCACGAGATGTTCAACCCCGAGTACTGTCTGTTCCAGTACTCGGACATCGACAACTACACGCTGCAAATCAACCCAAACAGCGGAATCAACCCAGAACATCTAAACTACTTCAACTTTATTGGCCGCGTGATTGGGCTGGCCATTTTCCACCAGAAGTATCTGGACGCCTTTTTCACGTCGCAGATTTACAAGTCGATTTTGCGCAAGCCAATAGAAATCGAGGACATGCAGTCTATTGACTCAGAGATCTACAACTCGCTAGTCTGGGTTCTTGACAACGACGTGACCGAGCTGGGACTGACGTTTTCAATTGACGACAACCAGTTTGGAAAGCCTGTTGAGATTGAGCTGAAGCCAAATGGCCGCAACATTGCCGTGACAAACGCAAACAAGTACGAGTACGTCAGCCTCAGCATAAACTTCCGGATCACTGACAGAGTGAAGCCGCAGATCAACTCGTTGCTCGAAGGGTTCCACCTGTTTGTTCCTCTGGAGCTGATCCAGGTGTTTGACGAAAAGGAGCTTGAGTTGCTGATTGGCGGAATCGCGAAAATCGACATGGACGACTGGGTCAAAAACACAAACTACAAGAACTACTCTGAAACTGACCAGGTCATAGTATGGTTCTGGAAGTGCGTCAAGGAGATGGACTCTGAACTGCAAATCAGACTGTTGCAGTTCACAACAGGAACGTCGCGGATTCCGGTCAATGGGTTTAAGGATCTTTATGGAAGCGATGGACCCAGACTCTTCACTATTGAGAACACCGGCAGTATTGACAGCCTGCCCAAGAGCCATACCTGCTTCAACAGAATTGATTTGCCCCCATACAAAGACTACGACACGCTTGCGAGCAAACTGACTCTGGCCATTGAGAACACCATTGGATTTGGCCAAGAGTAGCGCGCTAACAGCTGTATCTTTTTTTTTTCTACTTAATTTCATCTTATTTTCATCTTTTTTATTACCACTTTCTACCATTTACTCCTTAATATTGCCAATCCGCCATTAATACTATCAAAACCCCTCCGTATTTATTGCTCATTCTATTACTACTATTAATACTATCAACTAATTTGCAATTAATACAACTCTATTTTTTAACTTATTACAACATCTCAAAGGTACTTGACGTCCTTGCTTCGCCAAGATCCCAACTCCACTTGCGGAACTCTGTCAACGTCGCCATCTGTACTATACGAGTTAAACAGCTTGATGTACTCTATCTGCAGCCCAAACGGCCCCTCAATTCCATCGCTCACACTTATTCCAAAGCTTTTTACTTTTTGTCTGTACATGTCCATCTGTGCTGCCAGAATCACACCATTGCTCGTCAGTGCAAATTCATTAAGCGGAATCACTATTGTTTCCCATGTGTTTGCTGTTTTCGTTTGTATAATGTGCTGGAACAAGTCCGTCTTTACAATCGAGTTGCATTTTATGTTTAGGTAGTATTTTCGTCCATCTGTCTTTACTCTTACTGCAACATACCGGAACAACGATGTGTCAAAGTAATTCGAATTGTCTAACGATCTTGGCCCCCTTTTCGACTGTATCATAGCGTACCCACTACGTCGAAAAGCTATGTTTTCTGGCAATTGCTGTGATAGATATCCGCTAAACCTCATCCCGCTTCTCCTGTCGCTTGTTATCTTTACATTTGAGAATCCTATTTATACACATTTGCCCATTCATTCCTTTATTGCATCTAACCTTGCCATCAATTACTTTTATTCTTCTTTATTTAATTCGGGAATATTTCTTTAATCCTCTACTACTAACCCCCAATATCCTTATCTGATCCTATATCCCATTCCAAACAGCTGTTCTTCTCTCGGAAATCTGCCACCATCAGCTCCTTATTCCTTGAAAACGGGTTGATCTTTATAGCTAAGTTAACAATCAAGCATCAACCTTTATTATAATCCAGCGTCTTTACTCTAATCCAAACCGCCTATTATATTTATTTTGTTTTAACTTTGGTTTACCTTTGGTCAACTCCCCGCCTACAAACTTTACTCCTTTGTGAAATTGTCCAAACATTATTATTGTACTACAGTATAGTTCCACCAAGTACAAAACGTCCTCAATCTTGATCACCTCAAACCGTTAATCACTCTTGGTTTCTCTTGGTTATTCCGTTCTATCGTTTATTTGCTAAAATTTGCATTCACATTTGAAATTTGACATCAACATTAATATCAATATTGACATTATTTATTTTTTTAAATTTTTTAATTTATTTTTTCTATCCCGAGTTGTTTTGGTTAAAGAAAAATCAATTAACCCTGCTTTATTTTTCTGCAATTGTGATTAGCCAGTTACATTAAAGTTGCTACTGTCCTGTATTTAACACGCCTAAACACTTGATTCACAGTAGTAACTTGCCTAGGCCAAACTTTTAATACGTTATTACCAGTTTCTATTCTTCTTTTTGTACTTTACTACTTTCTAGGCATGCTACTTCTCTTGACTCTTGGCCACAGTGTGCTAGTCGCGAGTTATACATCAGAGTATCCAACACACTCGCTGTACGGTCAATTATATTCCAACCAGTTAGAATGCCGTTTATCGATAAGGTTTGAGGATAATCTAGATTTCAAATTTAAACTATTTATTCCTTTCAATTATTCATCCATTTGTTTTATCAATCAATAGTTTGGCCGTTCGTTCAACAGTTTAATCTGAACCAGCCTGAGAGCTTGATTTGATTTGATCTAATATGATTTGATTTGATATGATATGATATGATATGATATGATTTGATTTGGTTCGGCTTTATCTCATTTAGTTTAACTTAGTTTGATTTTTTTTTTTACATCTTTGCGTCAAGTATAAAAGTTTTTATAGCCAGCTTTGGTCAGTACTGCCCAGCTAAAGCTGATTTTGAACAACTCATATCTACTATAGGTTTGCCCAATCAGTAATGTAGAAAACAGAAAAAGAAAAAGCCCACCAACAGTTTATCGTTTTTGATATTGTCCAATTATTATTTATAAATCTATTATTGGTTTTTTTTTTTTCTTCCATTCAAACTAGCCATCTGAACTTGAAATTCCTTACTTTTTTTTTTGCATTTAGTTTGGCAAGTAAAAGATTCGAGCCTTTTCAAAGGGATTCCTATTTGTCCAACAGTTTTCTTTAGAATACCTATTGAAATTTTTGTGCGCTTTTTGTGTGAATTTACCATGCTTTAAAAAGTGAATCAATGACTATAACATAATTTAAAAAAAATTCTTGTAAATTTTTTACCTTATTTTTTTTTTTAATTCTAAATTTTTTAAAGGTCTAGTTAGTATTCCTAGCACTTTAATTCTGTTGTAGGGACTAGAATTTTTAAGGTTTATGTATTCCAAAGTTAACCAATATTTACTTTATCCAGTTTTACTCTGAGCTTTGTTGAATTAGGGATTAATTCATTATTAGAAAGAAATATATTTTATTTAAAAAAAGTTAGATCAAATAGATTTATAGTTTATCAGAAGAATAAGCAGATAGGAAAACATGATAGGACTTCAAAGTATCAAAAGAACAGCAGTCAACAAGGTATAATCACCCTCACCCAACAGCATTTACTCGTCAATTACAATTTTTAAGGGTTTAAGAGCGAGAAAAAGAAAAGGCAAGAATAAAACGTTAACCGAATTAAAAAAAATATATATTAATCGTGTTGTATTGTTTTGCAAATGGGAATTAATATGAATAGAACATCGTTGCAGGAACTCGTCTCCTCAGCACAGTTGGAATAGTAAGTCAAAGCTTGAATAAATTGCAAAGTATTCAAATTTAAAAAAGGAGGAAAAGGAGAAAGAGAAGGTGAAGGGGTAGGGGTAGGAGAAAAAAAAAGGGAAAAAAAAAAGTAGAAAGAGCTAGTATTAACAACAAACTGAATACAAATAGGATATTGAAGGACCCAAGAAGTACGGAGGCAAAAACATAGTTACCTTGATTCCTGGAGACGGAATTGGTCAAGAAGTGACAGCTTCAGTCAAGCAGATTTTTGCAGCAGCAAAAGCCCCAATAACATGGGACCAGCACGATGTTTCGGGGGAAACAGAGGAAAACGCAAACGTTCTAAAGCTTGCAATTGAAAGTCTCCGAAGAAATAAGGTTGGGCTTAAGGGTACGTTTTTCACCCCAGTGAGTCAAGGGCACACATCGTTTAATGGAGCGATGCGCAAACAGCTGGACATGTATGCCTCAGTCACACACGTGAAAAACATTGAAGGAATCAAGTCGCGTCACAACAATGTTGATTTGTTTATTGTGCGTGAAAACACCGAGGGTGAGTATGCAGGTCTTGAACACAAGCCTGTCCCTGAAGTTGTTGAGTCAATCAAGATCATCACCAAGGCAAAGACCGAGCGTATTGCCAGATACGCCTTTGACTTGGCTCTCAAGTACGGCCGTAAACGCGTTACTTGTGTGCACAAAGCCAACATCATGAAGCTCACCGATGGGCTTTTCCTCAACACATGCAGAGAAGTTGCCCAGGAATACAAAGGCACAGGAATTGAATTCAACGACATGATTGTTGACAACACTGCCATGCAGCTCGTTGGTAAACCACAGCAATTCGACGTCATGGTCATGCCTAACTTGTACGGTAACATTGTCAGCAACATCTCCGCTGGTCTCATCAATGGTGTTGGAACCATCCCTGGTGCCAATTTCGGCAGAGAATTTGCCATCTTTGAACCAGTAAGTCACAAAATAAAAATAAAAAATACCCACACATTTTGATTCATTTACCTCGTTGTTTTTATATTTATTCCATGGTCGTTTCTATTTTGTGGATTTATTTTAATCGTTTCTATTTTCTTGGTTTCTAGGGAGCTCGTCATGTAGGTAAGGATATCCAAGGCAAAAACATTGCCAACCCAACTGCCATGATCACCTCAGGCATAATGTTGCTGCGCCACTTGGAATTCACTGAAACTGCCGACCATATTGAAAACGCTATTCTTAAAACCATCAAAGAAGGAAAGGTTTTGACTAGAGATATGGGTGGCAACAGCACTACCAGCGACTTCACTGCCGCCATTATTGCCAATATGTAGTAACTCTTAATTTTCTTTGCCCTTCTATTACCTTGCCCATCTCTTTTTTTGAAAGTAAAATTAAAAAAAAAGAAAAATACATAATAAACAAATAAATCTCCATTACCATTTGTTTATTCAAGTAAGAAAAAAAGTAGGCTACAGATTTTTTTTTTTTGCCGATGTGACTATGCTTTGCATGCTTTCCTATATTTGTTCTTGACCAACCTTAGATCATTGAAATATTGCAATACATGAGTTGTTTATTAAAGCTGCATTTGAGCACAGGTTGTAAATAATTTAAATATTAGAAAAAGTCGTGAAATAGATGTATTGTACAGAGAATAAATTGAAAAGTTAAATAAAACAGGCTAGGGTTGTGCTTTTAAACACAAGTTAGTGTGCCCAAACCATGTCGTGGTCTAGCTTACAGTACTACAAGCCGTTTAATAAAGCACAAATTTGGCAGAGTTATGAATCTAAGCTGCACCGCAACCCTCTTCAACCATACAATGTCAGCGCTCTGCCAACATGTGACTCTATGCTTTTTTGGACTACACTGTACATCAGCCAGAAACGGGTGCAAGTGCAACAAAAATACTATGCACTCCTTATATTTGTCAAGTCGACTTGCCACTGCTCAGTGTCGAGCTAAGCTTGCTCGCTAGCTCCTCGGCATTTGCCACCTCTTTCAGCCTTTGGAAATTGTAGAAGCTTATCATTTCTTCAACGCAATCTACACATTAGAAACAATTGCATTAATAATCCGTCGGCTCCATATAGACATTATTTCCGGATTGATCAATTAAAATCCAATAAAGCCCACTTTTGTTTTGTTTTGCTTGTTTTTGTTCTACTCGTGTATTTACTTACCCTCAAGCTCGCCAACTGAAACTCCTACTTTGTCCAAAAACGACGTGGTTATTTTCTCATATTCGTTTGTCTGCTCAAGACTCAACACTTGGCAAGCAAAAAATAATGCCGCAACGGCAACGGTCTCCACTCTGTACAACAGACAAAGCGGTCCTCTATAGCTAAGCAAACAATATGGAATTAGTAAACGAATCAATTTACACCAATACAAACCAACCTAGTCGGTTCCCTCTTTCCTCTTCCCCCCAAAAAAAAAAATCCAATTGATAAACTTCCAACGACCAGCAAAGCGAATTATCAAAAATTAAATTAAATAACAACACAACACAAAGCAAATCTTACTTGTCGTTGATAAACGCCCATGCCATTTTCCCAACCTTGAAAGGGACTATTTTGACAATACATTAGTTATCCTGTCAGCAAAACAACTCCAGAAAGAAGAAAGGAAAAAAAAATAGAGAACTCAGCCGTAATGCTCCCGCGCCAAGTATAGCAAGCTGCAAATTTGATAAACCAAAACCACCAATCATACACATAGTAAAACAAACTTGGCCTCACAAAACTCCACTTACTATTTAGCTGAATCAAGTACGATTCCAAATATGTGTATGGATGCTGGATATTCAAGTCAAAACACGTGTACTCAAATATCACTGCCTCGAGCTTCAGTATCATTGATTTCCATTTATCGACTGTTGGATCATCTTGTGGCAAACTTTCCCTTGCCCCAACTATTGCACAGGCATGCGCCACTGTCACCAATCTAAGCTTCTTTTCCTCCATTTTACACGATAGAAACACACACGTTCCTGCAATATCCTAGAAGTTTGTACGTCGTATATACCAAAGCGGAACCGACAAGCAAAAGCGTTAGTATGCTGTTGAATTTTCGAGCATTTAGTAATTTATTCATCAGCCAAACCTAAATCAACAACCTATCTGAACGAATCACTATAAAAAGCATTTATTTACATATGGATGGTCTGTTCGGATTGAACGCCTCATATAAAACCTATGGAAGAGCACACATGCTGTAGACGCCACGACTTGGTGCCTATAATCCAATACCAACATCAATCCAACTATTTAACTATTCATTCTGTCCCGGATTGTTTCGCCAGAAAAAGTATAAAATACACGCCCGCCTTTATGTAAAGCACTCTTTTGTGTAGAGAATGCCTTTATATAGTGAATTCCTTTAAATTACATTTTGAGATTCCTGACAACCGAAAAAATAAAATTCGTTCCCTTGTATCGATGTTCCCACTCCTCTTGAAACGTCATTCTGTCGTTTTTCAGAGATGGCGTGGATTGTAAGTCTGTTTTTTTAAATATCCATTGGTTCTGCCTTTCGTTATGGTCTATCAAAGACGCCATCCTTTTTGTGACTGTCTTTCTATTTACACTACTTACTCAACACCGTGCTTCTTCTCTTCTCTTTTCTTTTTTAAATTAAAAATATCGAACAAATCCGAACTCTAAAAGTTTGCTAACACAAGACAATGTTAGTCTAGCAAGAAAATAAATGGACGTATTAAGGTTTACAAGCAATGAAAGTTGGAGTTTCGAATAAAATATTATTGACCCACTTAAATCGGGTTTACGTTTTTTTTTTTTTTTGTGAATTTTTCTTTGTGTTATTCTTAAAATTATTCTGGGCCATTGTTCTCTGTATTATCATTTGCTGCTTTTTAATTTTGCTACAGTAACCGTTTGCTCCAAGTGTCTACAGATATAGCTACCACGATACCCACCTCTCTTGTCTATATTCTCAAATTCAAATATAAGAAAAGAACCAGATAGCAAAAAAAATAAATAAGATATATCGATAATAATAAAAAGCTAAAAAACAAAGCAACGAATTTGCCAACTAAAGGAGAGCAAAGAAACTAAAAGTAGGGTCAGTCCGTGGGCGAAACCGCCGAAAAACGCAAGTGACTTTCGTAAAACTTGATGATCTATTTAATTCACAACAAACGACAGAATTAGAACAGTCCAGCCAACATCCACTAATCATAAAACACAAATATTGTGGTCTGCTGAGCGCAACAGGATACTTTACCTTTTGAGGACATTTTTTATTGGCAACTGAGTTTGGATGCTTGGACAGTTTTCCGTTTTTCCTAATATAAATTATTCCGTTTTTTTAACAACACAATGTTAATATGGTATAATGTAACATAATACAACTGGCGCTTGGCTTGGTACTAAACTTGACATACAGATATATTGTGCTTGTATACACATACCATTTAATATAAACGTTTAGACCCGATTCAAGTGTTCTATCTACTGTATCTACCGAATCAACAAGTTCTTCCCACGATTCATCTTCGGGTGTATCAAACGCTTCATCAACCACGGGTATCGTTTCAACTACTTTTGTTTTTTTAGCTGTGGCTCCTACACTACTGATTGAACCCCGCTTCCCGCTCTCTTTGCTCAGCGGCTTCGTTTCGACTTGACTAGAGTTCCTCTTCTTTTTCTATTTGTTTGTTCCACATCATTCAGAATCACTCGAGTTCCTTTCGATATATACATCAACAGCTTATGGCCCTAAAAGTACATCGTTGGACATTTCTACTATCCTATTTACCTGCTTTGTACTAGAGGCGTTTATGATGTTTTCTTTAAGTATCCCTTTTTCTTTTTGCCCGTCCCAGTACTTACTCAGCAGTTTTTCGCTCATTCTAACATTTTTTTTTTGTATTTACCACACGCTATTCACCTTTAATCAAGACTCAAAGCCCAAGCATTATTTTCTTTTTATTATTGAATGCACTCACTACTAACTCTATTTTCCTTCCATTCCCTATCTTTCCTTCCCTTATCCCTTCCTTCCTTCTTTTTATTCATTCATTGTTGATAGCAAAAGTTTGAATTTCATTAAACTGCTTACATGTTATCCTCATCTTCCCAAGTATTCTCACTGTCCGAGTAATTCTCCCATTTCACCAAGTACTTGAATTTTTTCTATTGTTGTTTTCCCACTTTTATATTAGCACCATTGTTTTGCACCTATTTTGCACGCTTTGTCTTTGCCGATTTGCTTTTGCTAAAGTGATTATGTCGCGAAGCAAACCTCCAAACACTTACCTTGCTGGGCATGTATACGTGATCGCATAGCTTTTCGACATTGTAGACGTCCTCCTCTTCTTCCGATGACGTTTCCTCTATTGTTTTTTTTGTCTCTCCCATTTTTACAATTTGTTTTACAATCCGCTGGAATGTTTAAAACTAAAATGTTCAGAAAGCTCAAAATCCCAAAATGTAAACAGAATAATTGATAGGTGCTAACTTTCGATTCTCTTTTTCTAGGTTTTTTTTCTTTCTCTTCTTCGTTTCTTGATCTTCGGTTTATCCACTACTTGTGTTTACATTATGTTGCTCCATTTCTAATCGAGTTGGATAATCGAAGTCAGACATGCTTTTTATTCGATAAACAAGCTCTTGGTCTTTGGTTTCTTGAAAGCATTGATCAAATCCACACTGTCCTATAGCAATTGTCGGTTTGTTATTCTCAACCAATATATTGTGTTTATTCGCTTTACTAATCATCACAGGATCAAATCCACCCTCTGTTCAACTGTTCATCAACATTTTTTTCGGGTTTCGGATCTCAGATAAAGTAAAATTTTGTGGTCAGTAGAATCCCGATAGTATATAAGAAAAAGCGGATAGTAAACAAAGCAGATAATCAGCACGCCTTTAATAACATTGGTATGTTGTATATATTATATCTATTGGTGTAACAGTTTTGCGGAAATATTTGAAACACACGAATGTAATTTAATAGCATAAGGTTGATTTGGTATATAAAAAAAAAACAAAACGCGACGAGCTAAAAGATACAAGCAAATAACGAAAATGCAAATTTACTACTAGTTTTTATTTAATTTTACATATAATCACAAACACAGCTACAGCCTGAAGGGCAAGTAACGTTGTAGCTCATCTTGGAAGTGTTACGGCGTTCCAGTGATGCTTTAACGTAGTCATGTAGATGTTTGGGGTGGCCGCCATGGCTGCAAAGCTGGCAGATCAAGGCAATGCCGGAAACCGGCAAGTTGCAAACCGAGCATATGGGGAAGTTGGAATTGGAGCTGAAATTAGGACTTGGTAAGGTGTTTGGTTTGAGGTTGTAGTCGGTTGTAGTCAAGTCGATGGCAGACAAATCAACAAGAGAAGGATTGTGAGATGGATGTGAAATTCTGTTTTTCAGATGGTTGTGGTTGGCCTGAGATATATTGTACTTTATGGGTTGGTGGTCAAAGTCGGAGACCTGTGAGGAGACTAGGCGGAACTCGTTGTTGAGGATGTCGTTTGTGTTTGCATACTCTTGGTTGTTGTTGTTGTCGGGTATGTTTAGAAACTTTAAAACCTGCTGAGAGTCAATGAAGAATGACCAAGAGTACAGCAGGTTTGAGTAGAACAAAATCCAGGAGTTGAACAAGTGGGTCTGGCGTTTGTTGATCACGCCGGTAAACAGCAGAATACTTTCAATAGAGTGCTGGGTGATTGTAGGGTGGTTGTATTTTATTGAGAGGTGCAGATTTTGGAATTGGTGGTTCTTGATGTTTATGAGGTTGTTGTTGGTGGATCTAATCATCAGGCTATTGCTAGACATAGGATTGACCAGCAACTGGCCTCCTAAGCTCGTACCTGGCCTTTTGTGCACGTTTGATAGGCTTGAGGGGCCGAGTGCCCTGTTGCTGTAGTCGTTGCGCTTTAGCGATGAGAAATAGCTGCACCTATCGCCTGAAAACTGAACCTGGCGACAATTAAAGTTGGGCAACACGTTATTTGCTTTGTTATTGATAGAAAGTGGATGGTTTTTTGGGCAGTTCAGCTTTATAAAGTTATACGAAATGGCACACATCAGTAGCACAGAGTTCTGAATGTCGCTTTTGGCTATGCATTTGGCAATGCTGTCCAAAACCAGCTTCTTCCCAATCAAGTTGTCCCAAGACTGAAATGTCATTATACAGTTGGGCTTGTAAAGTATAGCAAGGACAATCCAAATGTCGTACAGATCTATCCTACCAATTGACTTGCAAACCTTTGCATTGTGAAGACAGATCTCGGATGGCGTACTAGAAGACTCAACGCCTATGAGCTTGAATGAAGGCGCTGCTTTTTTGTTGGCTATTGGGTCCCACTGAGCTACATCAGCGATTCTGCACAAGTTACCAAGCTGGTTGTTAATAGGGGGCTGAGAGCTGGGTTTCTCGGTAAAAGAGTCTGCTGTGTGTGTTCTCAGTAAACTGTTTGGGTCGTTTAAGCGGTTGTGTGTGCTGTAGTCCAAGTTGGCTTTAGCTCCATAATTGTAGTTGGCTTTTTTAATATTCGCACTGGAGTTGACGTTCGTGCCGGCATTAAACGTACTGTCTTTATGGCCTTTGGTGTTAATTGGCTGAACGCTACCTCTGTGTGCCAAAATGGCGTCCTCTGTTTGCAGCACGTCGTTGTGGTTGGTAAAGCTGGAGCTGTTTATGCTTTCAATGTTATTGTTGGTGTTATTCGAAAGACCTTTGAAATAGAACAACGGGACGTCTTCAACACCGCCTCCCTCTCCACCGCCATCGCCCCCAACAATGCCAGCATTACTAACACCAACACCGTCGATACCCATTTCAAGTGGAATATTCATATTGATTCCGGTAGCGCTATGTGGATTCATTGACTGGCTATGTAAGCCGGTCCACAAATGTGGTAAGGGCTTGTCGCTTGGGATCAAGATGTTGTCGTTCAGTATTTGGTCGGTTGGAGAGCCTGGGCCTATAATATCCATGGCGTTGGGAATGTAGGTGTGGAATGACTTTGGTACCGACAATTGGTTTGGATTTGGGTTGGATTTGGTCCTGGATTTGGTTTTAGACTTGGATTTGGTCCTAATGTTGGATTTGGAGTTGGGCGTATTCCTTGAATCCAGTATTAGATCTGAGTCTAGCTTTAATTTTGAATTTGATTTCGACAAGGGTTTTCTGGCTTTCTTGCTATAACCGCGTCCAGACTTGCTCCTAAAGCCAGACTGGTAACTTGAAAATGTAGACCCAGATCCGGCCGCAGAACCAGAATCTGACTCGGAACCAGCCTCAGAATATAAATACGGGCTTGGCCCAGAGCTGGGGTCGGGACTTAACTCGGCCCCCAAAGCGGAGTTATATTTTGAGCTTAAGCTCGAGTTATGGCCATTTTCCAGATTGGGCAAGTAATTGGGGTTATTTCGCTGGCTGGAGTATGCATTTTGGCTCAGGTTAAAGTTATAGTCGCTGGAAAACTCAGAGTCCAGGTTGGATTCGTAATTAGAGTCAAAGTTGGAGCCAGGAAGGCATAAGTGGATTGAGTTGCAGTTCGAGTGCGAGCTTGAGTTTGCGTTGGAGATATTGTCAGAGATGACGCTTAGGTTTGATCGGGAAATGTCAATTGAGCTGTCCAGCTGGCTAAAGTAATGCTCATTTATACTGTCGTACTCAAGGCCGTCGTCGTTGTGGCTAATCAGGCTGTTTTTGTTGAAACTGGGCTTATTTTTATGTTTGTTTTTGCTTTTGCTCTTAATCATGATGTTATTCGCTATAGATTTGGCGCCCATAACAACATTGCTGATACCATTGACTCCACGGCCAGCGCCATTGCTAGATTTCGGATTGCTGGTTGAACCTGGCTTGGCTTTAGCCTCGGACCTCGACCTTGACGCTGATTTGGAATTCGATTTTGCCTTTGGTTTGGACTTGAGCTTGGTTTTTGGCCTGGAGTCCTGCTCGTAATAATTCATAGACAACATGTGGTTGGCAGATAGGAAATTGGGCTCGGCATTGCTGGACATTCCAACAAGAAAGGACCCTTGGTTCTGGATTTTGAACTGGACCATCGCTCTATAGTAATCAATGCCTTGGAATCCTCGTGGCTTCCTCAACATCCCAATCTGTTTCGACAAATTGCTCCGATAAACCTCACCCGCATTTTTATTGTCCTCCATAATACCTATTTCATTTCGGTCGGGCTTTTGGTTGTTGCTGTTGATTAAATTTGTCATCATTAGCTCAAACATTCCTGGGTAACTTGTTGGTGTGTAAAGCGATCCGAAAAACGTGACCAGCTTGTTTGTGTTGCTAAACACACCTCCACACAGCCTAGGGAATGGAACGTTGTTTCCGCTTCTCTGCTTGACCTGCTGGTTAAAAGGTCCCGTTACTCTTAGCAAATTGGGCTCCAGCATCTCGCTTTCGTCCAAGTAACTCTTTTCTATTTCATTTGTTGAAATCGATAGCGAGAGCGACCAGTCCGATGACTCTGACTCAGCAACCGAGCATTCCTTTTCCTTCTCACTATCTAAACTATCGCTGCTCCAGCTTTTAAACTCGCTACTCTCGCTTGAAAGCTCCTTTACGCCTTTATTTGGCTTTACATCCTGTGTTTGATTCAAGCTTAAGCACATGCCAGCAATTTCTTTTTTAGCAACTCTTTTGTACTTTGGCCGAATATCCATGCTATCTATTACTCTGGGGTCAACTGTCCCATACCTCAAAAACTCCAATATCAGCAAAACAGGACGCAGGCCTTTCTTGGCACTTGCTCGTATTATTCTGTTGACCCAATACCATATGTAGCGGGCGTTTGCTAAACTATCTATCCCCAAGCTGTTGTATAGCTTGAATCGTATTGGTACGTGGCTCCTGTAGTTCAATATGTTGGTGCCCGAGTCTGCACTGATTGGCTTTCTTTTGCTAGGATCTTTGTTTATAGGCAAAGCTACAATAAATTTAGCCAACACTCCCGTTCTATTGACACCAGAATCGCTCAGTACTTGCATATAATAAACCGGCGTCTGGCTCACTCTACTCTCCTTATATATTGAACTCAGATCAACAATCTGCACCCATCCAAAACACCCATCCTGGTCCAAAATCCTCAGCTTTCCATCTGTTGGACTTAGCCTTATACTTTTGCTTGCAACTTTGTCGCTCTCAGCACGCCTTGCCTTGGTCCTCATTTGGATATCAGCCATTTTATTGCCAATTATCTTTAGCATTTTGCTGGTGCCAACGCCTTGTTTGGCTCTAAGCTCCATTAGCCTATCAATATCTTTTTCAATGTTCTTGGAAATGGTTTTTTCTTTCAACTTCTCCATTTCTATCTCTTTGCTCATCTGCTCTTCTTTTAGCTTCTCCTCGGCAAACTTGCTAAACATCAACTTGTTTTTTTCCTGGACCTTGCTCGAGTAGTTGGCACTAAACGTAAGGTTGTTTAGTCCATATCCATAGTTCACATTTCCAATAAACGTCTCGTCCAAGTGCAGGGCAAATGATGGCTGCTTCATCATCCATTTTTTGTTGATCTTGGCTATTTTTTTAAGTCTTTGGGCTTTTTTTGGCTTTGTGTAAATCCCTTGGCTCTTTTTACCGCCCAGTTCCTATTTCATCATTTACACATAGCACATAATGTTAACTAGTTAAACAATATCATTATTCAAAATAAACACTTGTTATTGAGCCCCATGCACTTACTTCCAACAAAGATTCGTTGATTGGCCAGGTTTTTAGGCATCGATCCGACCCTATTGTTACCAGCTGCCATTCTCTTTCATCACTGCCGTCTGCTCCAACAGACTCCCCTCTCCTCCTCCACACAAAATCACCGATAATACCACGGTGTCCTTCTAGCAATTCGATAGGCGTACCTTCTCTGTCCCTAAACAAAGCTACTCTAGTTTCTGGCTCCTTAAAACTGGCCACAATTCCATCCCCAAAGGGCGTATACCGGGCTCTTAAAACTCTGGTGTTACAGTATGTGGTGTTTGTCAAGTATCCGTGTGTAGGGTCTGACCAATCCCATCTTTTTATTGTGTGGTCATTGGCTGCTGTAATCAATACATTTCGCTTTGTTCGATGAAGCGATACCGAGTATACTGTAGAGTTATGTGCATTATCGATACTTATCATTGGTCTTGTCCCATTCTACAAATGCCATGTTTCATCTCAATAATTAGGTTGACAAACCCACAACATCTCTTCAAACCCAACTGTCACTAAAATCCAACAAATATACCGATAACGCCTCTTACCCTTATATCCCAAATGTTAACTTTATTCTGGTGTCCTGACACAAATGTATATTTGTCTAGCTTGCTAAACTCGATAGATGACGCATCTACAATCGAAAGAGTCTTTATTTTAGTACTTGTTTCCGCCCCCAACATAATTTAAGCAAACACTTTATATTAGCGTGGTTACCTTCCCACTCGGTGAACTTGTATGCCGATTTCTCCGATGCTCTTATATCCCAGAGCCTAATAAACGGGTCGACTGATGCTGTCAACAGCCAAGTTGGTTCAAATACTGACCAGTTAAATCCCGTTACTGCGCCCATTGAATCGCTTAACGTTATTTCAGGCTTGTTCTTTGCATGGGCAAAGTTCCAAATCAATACCAGTTGATTTAGCTATTCCATGTAAATGATTGTAAAAATTAACACTGTTATTTTTCGCCATTTGTTTGTGTATATATATATATAATAATAACACAGCAAAGATAAGCTGCTAGTAGTCTGGATTGAGAACTTACTGTACTAGCAATCAGTCCCCCATGAGACTTATGTGGGTTCCACTCTACATTGGCTATGTTCGATTGGGAATTGGTTGATATTACCCTGGAAGTGTCTCGTGGATTTTCAAGATCAATTACGCATAGCCCTCCGTGTCTAAGTAGTAGAATGAATTTTTTTATTCCGTCTTGTTGCAGTCTGTGTCAAGCACAAACTTTTTTTTTTGCTGTTTCAATCTTTATTTAATCTTGCAAGGTTGTAATGTGTAGCGTTGTAACCAAGTTAAAACGCGATTGGAAAGAAATAAATGAAAGGTAAAAATTCTAGTGATAAGGCCTTTTTTGTGTAAATTCTTACCCTCCCAGAACTACATCGCGATAAAAGGGGCTTATCCCAACAAAATTAAATGGGTTTGTGAAATTTATAGAACTCGGGTTGTAAAATTCGTAGCCGTTTTGCGTTTTTTTCTTGCGGTACCTTTCCATTTCGAATTTGGATTTTATTTAAACAAATGCTTGTTGACTCGTGCGTGTTATGCCAGGCGTTTTTGTCTTATGTGTATACGTGCTTGCTTGCTTTTCTTTTGGTTAAATAAACTGCACTTTTTTTAGCTCATTTTTATTCTAGAAAGCTGTTGTGTCGAATGTTGTTCCTTTAAATTCGACTTGGCGATTTGTGCTTGTGAATTGGGTAGCTTGTAAATAAACAACTCTGTTTTTTTTGGACGGTAGACCGAGAATGAGATAAAACAAATTTTACAATATTGTCGAGTCTAATTGAATCGAGATGTTTCTTGTGTTGTTGGCAGGTGATATATTACAAAAAAAAACCTCTCTGTATATACTTTATTTAGTGACTATTGTTGTAACAAGTTGACAGTTGTTTTTATTACAGCTTGGTTTGGTTATCTTTTTTTAAAATAAAAAAAGGCCTCTGAAGCTAACTGAGATGTTTAGATATTTGCCAGCTATATACTTTTTGTTATTGTTTAGTTATTTGTCTTTCGCTGAACTTTGCATAATCCACTAAGTATTAAATCTAGTTTTAACGAATAAAACCGTTAGCGTGATTTTGGAATTTCAGTACGTAAAATGTTTCATGATTATTATTCCCTCGTTGTTGAAATGTTGATTGGGAAAACTTACTGGATCGCAAGGTCCTGACCTGTATTTAGGGTAATATTTTTATTTTAATAAAGTTGGTATTCAGGAACGTTTTAAGGTAAATTCAGGTGATTTGAATTTACATATAGTTCGCATAAACGAAACAAAATCCGATGGTTTTGGTACTATCAATGTCGAACATTATTTTGAATATAGCAAGAATGGATAGAAACAGATTAGCTGGTGTTTCTCCAGTCTACGAAAAATTATTAAATTGGTGGTGCATGAGCTCAAAATCACAAAAGCAGGATTGATATACATATATTTGGTTAGAAACACGAGTGTGAAATAAAAGCGTCTAAATTGTGAGTATAGTGAAATGTGTACAGTATGTTATGCTATGTGTTTGCTGTTGTGAATTATTAAATAGAGGATATATTGAGGATGCTACATAAATGGTAAATAAAGCAAAGCTGGGAATTAGTGGGTATAATAAAAGTTTAAAGAACAAGCAAAGTCCAAGCAAATAATGGACAAATAAGCATACAAAATAAGAGACAAAAGCTCAGCAAAATTTGTCAAAGAGTCGTTGATGAAGCTTGGGGATGAAAATACAGGGTACGAGTTTGAAACAATGTAAATGAGTTACCGGGTAAACAAAAGAGAGGAAAGGGATGGTAGATAATTCTGATTGTTTTAAACTCAGAAAAAGAGCAAGAAATAAAGTGTAATGAAAAAGTAGTGAATACAGCGATATTTGCGTAATTAGACAGATTGGGACATGTTGGTTTTTTCTTTAAAAAGAACAAATTGGAGCAGTACCAAAAAGTTGAGAAAAGAAAAAGAATAGAAACCTTGAGTAATAAGGTGGGTGAAAAAAAAAACGGTAAAAAATGGCAACAATGATAAAGACAATTAAAAGACGAGCAATATCCTTTGTTGTCGATTTGTGTGTACAGATAATAGTGATGCAAAACAAACAGAATACAAAAAAAAAAAAGGTAAGACAATTGTAAAGATGGGCTGGTAGAAAAGATCTGCTGTTAAGGAATCAGTGTGAATGAATAAAGGGTAGAAAAAAAGGGCAGATTGTTGATTAAATAAACTGATTAGAAAAACAAAGTTGTATTGTGTTGGACGCAAAATGCGCAGATTACATGGACGATCAAATCCTATTGTTTAAAAAAAATTGGAATTCAGTTGGTGCTTCGACTATAAATCAAAGCGTAGAATAAAATTTCAAGTAAAGTTGATTAGAAAAAAAGAAAAGGTCATGATTAAGGCTCGGGTAACATGCAGTCTGAAATAGAGTATGAACTATATTCTCATAAAGTTTACTAGTTGAGTGGGAAAAGAAAAAGAAAATATATAACACTGTAAAATAAAAATATGGTGAATTGAATTAATGCGATTCAAGAATCAAAGCGCATTTAATGGGTAATAGTTCAAGTGAGCATATTGTGTTTGATTAGAAAAACAGTTTATTTAAAAAGGCAAGGGATAAAAGAAAACGCATCGCTCTTTACATCTTGATTTATTTAACAACAACAAAAACAAAATAACTAATAATAGTAATAATAGCATTAACTGAGTGTGTTGTAAGTACACTTAAGAAACGAAAACAACAACGAAAAAAGGAGGATAGTATACACACAAAACAAAAGCAACAACGGGTAGTAACAAGTAGGAAAGAGTAAAGAAATAAAATAGTTAAAGTCATGAGGAGTATAAGCAAGCTATTGGCAGCGTTGTTGTGTGGAGTTGGATTGGTGGTTGGAAAAGATACAATAGTGGTAATTGGGGATGGAATATCGGATATAGGAAACGGGAAAGAGCTAGTTTACCCAGCGCCAAAGTGGCATGGGAGAACGTCGAATGGGCCGATATATGCAGAGTACCTGGCGTATTATAGGAACGCAGTGTTGGTGGATTATGCAAAGTACCGGGCGGTGACAAACACGAGTTTGGTTAGTGAGTATGGGGGGGATGGGATGAGTTACAACTGGGTTGGAGAGCAGGTGAGGGAGTATAAGCGGGACTTTGAGCCATACTTGAATAAGAAGGGGATAGTTGATGATGTGGTAGTGGTGGAAATAGGATCGAATGATTTGTATGGGTCAAGAATGGTGTATATAAACGAGAGTGTGGATGTGAATTATGTGAACTTGGTGGTGCGTGGAATTATGTCATCGGTTCGGGAGATGTATGAGTTTGGGTACAAGAGGTTTATAGTTATGGATGTGTTTGGGGTTAGTGGCACGCCGACGGAGAAGCAGATGAAGAATAGAGAGGTGATAAACATAAACCGGTATGTGGCAGCAGTAAACAAGATTCTGCAACTTGCAATCAACGAGTTTGCAAACGAAGCGGGGGAAAACATTGCGTTTATAAGAAAAGTGAGCCTTAGCGATTTCTACAAAACGGTTACTAACAAGCAGTTATCAGCAGAATTACAGATTTCAAACACGCGATCGGGCTGTTTTCCGTTCCCACAAGAACAACGGGGGCAGCAGCAGCAAGGTGCTCAGTCCTTGGATCCAATAGACACGTGTACAAACGTTGACGAGTACACATTTTACTACTCCAACTCGTTTACAACAAAGATCCATGCGCTGCTTGCGGCAGCAGTGTCGGAAACAATAAACACATTTAACTTTACGATAACGGAAAGCTCGCTAACCGACCTGGTCAACAAGTACAACATACGCAACGCCAACACGGTGTCAAACTTTATGTATCTAACAACATCCTCAGTTAGTGGAATCCTCAACATCGACGAGTACACTGCGGAAGAATCAAAAGTCGGTGCACAAGTGATTGCAAACGACAAAAACTTTAGCAAGGGGTTGCCTAACCCAAACAGTGCACCTCCAAGAAACACTATTGGTTTTAAAAAGTTTGGGGTTCTACACTGCACCATCGTCCTGCTACTCTTATTATAAAACTGGCGTGGGCGTTTTTTCATATATTTCTCATTTAATTTTATATATCTCATAGTAGTTTTATATTTATATATATATATATACTGTCAAGTTGCATGTAATTATTGGTATTAATCAGTTTATTTTTAAGTGAAATTGTAAAATAAATAAATAAATAAATAATAGTAAATAATAAATAAATAAATGAAGAGATGTAAAAAAAAAAAAACTCCAGAAAAAAAAACCTAAACCTAAACTTAAAATTAGAGAATATAGCAAAACAAGAAGCTCGAATGTATAATTAAGAGATGAAAAGAAAGAAAGAAAAAAAAAAGTACTAAAAGAAATAGGGGGGAGGACAAATGACAATTAGTCGTTGAGTTTGTTCTGTAGTTCATCGATGATGGCTTGGTTAAACACTTCGCGTCTGCTCTTCAACTCGCTGCTAGAAAGACCGAGCAAGCTAGCAGACTGGATACGGACGTCCTTTTTAGAAACAGTCATCAAATCGCAGTTCATGAGAACTTGTTTGACGGTGCTGAAGATCTGGGCATTAGTGACGCCACTTGGCCAGTTGGAGCCATCATCGTTGGCACCACCACCAACAAGATCGTTGTTGTCGCTGACTGGTTGAGGATGGGGCATTTGGTAGGAAGTTGGTTGGTGGGATTGGGGCTGTGAGAGTTGAGATTGTTGGTCGGGCATGTAGCTTGACAGGTCAGCAACAAAAGCGGCCTCGTTTGATAGTGGGGCCTGGACAATGGCAGAGACATTGTTGTAGTTGTACATGTTGGACTGTCTCGTGTTCAAGGAGCCTTGCTGCTGCTGTTGTTGTTGTTGTTGTTGTTGTAAAAGTAATTGTTGTTGCTGTTGTTGTTGTATTAGTAGTAGTTGTTGTTGATGTTGTTGGAGTTGGGCTTGGTTAAAGTTGATGGATTGGGGGTGGATCATATGGGAAGGGATCTGGGGGGACAAGCTCCTGGCGTTAATGCCTTGGTTGTACATGAGGGCGTCAGAGTTTGCAAGAGAGTTTCTGTTAGAGTTGGACGCTAGATTGGGTTGTTGTTGTGGGTACTGGAGGTTGCCAAACTGGTCGACGATTGGGGCGTTAGTGTTGCTGAGGTCAGAGTAGTTTGGGAAGTTTGCGTAGGACTTTCTGTTTTGGGAGTTGTGCATTGAGAGTCTTGATTGGCTGGGACTATAGTTGGGCTGGTTGTTGTAGTACATGGAGTCAATGTTGGGACTGGAACTAAAGTTCTGGTTCTGGTTCTGGTTCTGGTTTTGGAACTGGTTAAAGTCGTTGATAGAGTTAGTTGAGTTTAGAGCGTTGGGGTTTGAAACAATGAAGCTGCTTGTTGGGTGAACATGCATTCTTGACATTGATCTGGGGATGTTTCCAATAGCAGAGCCGCTCCGAGGAATGATTGCGGAGCCAGAGCCGGTAGGGCCAAACTGGGACACGGAGTTGGTATCGCTCATATCGATGTTGTTGTTTTGGATGCTGGTGGAAGCGATTTCCCACATGAGCTGTTTCTCGTAGTCGGACCACTTGCTCATGGGGATACTGGAGGGGTCAAAGTCAAACTGGTCGTCGTTTGCGGCATGAGCATCGTACTTGGAAGATTCGCCAGAGATGACTCTGGTGCTACCCCAGGAAAAGTCGTCAAAGTGCCAGAAGGAATAGACAGGAATGGCAAAACTAAAGAGTGGGATGGCGAGAATGTAGATGATCATCCAACCAATGTGCTGCCACTGCTTGCGGAGAATAAAGACGAGGGCCTGCATGGCGTAGATGGCAATGAGCAAGTAGAGGGAGATGTAACTGGCGTTGTAAGCGGGGTTGGTTAGTTGGTAAATGAGAATGGCGAGGTAAGCAATGGTTGCGGGCATGATGATGGTAGAGATGAGGTCGATAAAGACGACAAAACGCATAGAGAAGCAGCAGAACCCGCACATGTTTGGCAAAAATACGAGTTCAAAGAGGTTATGGACGGTGGAATTGATCCACCTACGGCGCTGGGACAGCAAGACGCGCCAGCTGTTAGGAGCGTTGGTGTCGCACTTGGCCTCGGACACAAACTTGTTTTTAAAGTAACTAAAGTGTTTGAGCATGATGGTGGTGAGGTAGCGATCCTCACCCAAGAAGAGCAGATTTTTGAGATGTAGCGTGTCGGCCTTATTTGTAGAGTACTCGGAAATAACAACGTCGCTGATCAGCAGAGGACGGCCGTCAGGGGCGCGCAGGCGGTACATGCAGAAACACCCAGGCAGACAAGTAACAGTTCCAAAGAGCGACTCAAAGGACTTGGACAGGTAATGGGCAATGTAGTACTCGTAGACCTGCATCATGGTGATCCAGCTTTCCTTTGCATTTGCAAGCCGAGTTTCGCCACAGATACCCATGATTTTGCTGTCGTGCTGCATAGCGCTTAGCAGTCTGTTGAGCGAATCTGGGTAGACGTAAGTGTCAGCGTCAACAAAGAGGACAACCTCGTAGAAGCTTGGGTTGACGCCAATAACGTTTTTGATCTGGTGGAACATTTCAAGCTCAAGTGGGGTCATTGGCGAGTTGAAGTGGACTTTGTTGAAGAAGCGCATCAACATGATCTGCGAGTCTCTCTTGCCTCTGTTTCCAGGACGCGACTTTTCAACAGGAGTTCCGCACTTGACGATGATGAGGTACGGAACAACGTGGCCTGCAACTTCGTACAGCCCCGAGTACACCTTGGCCATGTTGTGCTGCTTGGTTCCTTCACCAAGAGCCACATAGCTCAGCGACTCTGATTCCTCGTCAGGATCAACACCAACAATATCAAGCACAATACGCGGCGTTGGCTTTTCGTTTCCTGAGCCCATAACCATACCGTCGCACACAATAAACAAAAGCTTCCGCTTATCGTCGTACTTGAACCTTGCCAAACTGTCAATTGTAAACCGCAAAGACTCTTCGCCCTCGGTGTAGCAAGGCACATTGCAGATGACAAACACGTCCTGTGGCTCAGGCTCCCTACTGCTGCCAAACTGCAAACTTGCCAGGAACTTGGTCAGAATAACCAGCACTATAAACACCGATCCGGCCAGCAACATGTAGTTGGCAACGTAGCACCGCACCGACTCGCGCAGGTCAACCTCACCAGCGTAAAACACTGATCGAAGGCACTGGTAGTTGATACGGCTCTTTTCTGGCTCCTGGGCGGCATACGCGTTCCACTGCTCGCTGATGTCTTTGCCTGGGAAGAGCTGGAACATCACGCGCACCTCGTTGCTCAGAAACTTCATGTTGGACACAGTACTGGTGTCGTTGGTTATTCCCTCTGGCGTAATCACGTACTGCGCGCCGTCTGCGTTGATGTAGCTCGACAAGTCAAACACCTTGCCGTTGATGATCGACCGGTACTTGGACTTGTCTGGCGCCGTTGTTGCCGTTCCCAGGCTCGCCTTCAGCAGGTCTTTGGGGTCTACACTCAGCCGCCCCGCACTGTAATCCCTCCTCAGGATCCGCATCAGGTAGTACTGGTAGTAATTGTACCCTGTACTGTCGCTCGAGTGCTTGTACCACCGATGGTCGTGGTAATACACATCCGAATACGCTGCCGGCTTGTCTTGCATCGACAGTCTTGGATCTATGTCCAGCCCCGGGCACACAAAAGACAGCTGTAGCGGGAACAGATTCGATATGTCGTTGCCCAGGTAGTTCTTGTCCACCAGCTGCTTAAACGTAATACCCTTGTGGTCAAATCCCTCAACATTAAACACTTCCCCGCGAATTGCCACCAGCGCATCTGTTGCCGTATTATGGCCCCTCAGCTCCTGCACTGAGTACACCTCCTGTTTAGGACAGATTATCAGCCCCAGCCCCCCAATCCAAAACACCACAAAACAACAACTCAGGAATATCAACGAACACAATGTTACCTTTTCCCGCCAAGCTATCCTCTGCGCATGGCTCTTTGCCCCAAAACACCCGCCCAGCACAAACGACGGAATCCACCACGTAAAACAATACGTTACAAACACCCACATTCTCCTCACCCCCGACACCTTCTCCTTCTCCTTCTCCTTCTTCTCCTCTTTCTTCTTTTCCTTTTTTCCTGCCTTTTGCCCTTGCTTTTCGTCTTGGTTGTTGTTGCCATTTCCTCCATTGTTGTACTGGTCTGCTCCAAACTCCCTTGCCTTTTCCAGCCTATCAATCTCGTCCAGATCCAGATCCTCCTCCTCATTCCCATTCTCGTTCCTGTCTTCATTGTTGTTTGCGTCAAACGCGTCGTTTCCATAAATCAGACTACCCTGGTTGCTTCCAAACCCACTGATCAGCGACTCGTCCAGCTGCCTCCAACAGTTAAAACTCACAAACACCTTCGTGTTTCCAATACACAAGTCCGAGTCCATCAGCTTCAGCCCGCTTTTCAGAATGCTGATCTTCTCCTTTGCCGGCTTCGTCATTGCTGTGCTCGGCAATGTTTCTGAAATCAGGTCGTTGTACCGGCTGACAAAGTCCTTGTGCACCATTGCTGCTGCAAACTCCACCCGCTTCCGCCTCACCACATCGCCCAGGCTGTAGCTTCTTACCTGCGACTTTACGTACTTGTAGTCCAAAACGTTTGTGTTCAGCTTCTCGTTAGGCCGAATGCACACCACTATCCACGGTAACGTGTCGTCCAAAGTCGATATCAACTCTGTCACTGACTTTTGCAGCCTTGTCACTGCACAGCTTGTCCTCTTAGTCTTTTTGCCCGTCTCTGCCCCGACTCTAGAACCGCTCTTGCTAAACAGCCCCGTCAAAAACGCATTCTTCGTTCCCCTGCCATACCCCCCTTTTTCGCCCAGAATTATCCCCTTAAAATCATCCATCTCTGTTTCGCTGTTCATTAGCACAAAGTCCCCAACATAGTAGGTCTCCTGGCCCCAGTAATGCACCACCCCAAACGACTCCCCAGCCCCCTTGCTGCCAGCCTTACCCTTCCCCGATATAAAGTACTCGTTTGACTCCATTGGCTCTGTAAACGCCTTAAACAGCTCAACAGTCTGCTCCTTGCCCACACTTGTCTCTCTAAACTCTGTTATATCCTTCTTGTTTCCTCTTGTCATCACCTGCACCTGCCTGTCCATCACCGGGAACAGCCCCGTTGACGGCCCCATAAATATGTCCAGGCACTCGGTCCTGTCCACATACTTCACTACCGGAACTGCCGTTATTCCCTCTGCCGCATAGTCCTCGTTGCCTACCGTAAACACCTGGTGGTTGATAAAGTGTAGCAGCCTCTCGTTTACATAGTTGAACCGCATCTTGTCAAATCCACTCTTGTTCTCCAGCATGTACCCCGGGTTGTCCAGCACTCCTATAATTGTACACTTGATGTTCTCCTCAACCGCCAAGCTCTCGTTCACACTGTCAACCAGCCACTCTACCAACTTCAAGTACAGCTCCCTCGCCATGCTGTCCCTCCGCTCAGCCGCCTGCTCCTCATTCAGCATCACCTGCACCCTCTGCCGCCCCATCTCTCTTGTCTTGTACGTCAGCGCCTCCTGCATACTTCTGTCATCTATTCCTAGGCTCTTTACCCCAAACTGGTCCAGCCCTACCGCCAAACATTCCCCCTCAGTCCTCACATTCACGTTCTTCTTAAACTTGAGCTTCCTCAGCCCCATTATCCCTCCCAGCACCTTGAACACCGACTCTATCACCTTGTTTCCTATCCCCAGCATCTTCAACGCCCCCACCAACTCCCGGTACCGCTCCACAAACTCATCTTCGCTCTCCTCCCTATCCAACTCCCCCTCCTCAATCCCATAATCTTTCCTCTTCTCCCCCGCCCCATTCATCAGCGTTCTAAACACTTTGAAATTTCTCTTGTTCTCCGCGTCCTCCTCCACTCGCCCCGACCCACCTCCACCTCCACTTCCCCCTCCAACTACCCTCGATGTCTCCAGCATATACATCTTCATTCTACTTCCCACCACTTTCCCGCCCAAGTCAAACTGGATCTCCTGGTAAACTCCCGCTCTACTCGCACTACTATTACCCCCCGCCTTTGCATTAATAAACTCATCTAAAACCGTTTCTACCGCCATAATCTTTTCTCCAGCCGATTCCTCTTCATCCTCTCCCTCCTCTTCCCCCCCCTCCTCTCCCCTCTCCCCCCTCTCGTTTTTAAACCTTGTCATCATATCCAACGCCATTCTTTTCTGCTCCGTCTTTCCGCTCCCGCTCATCCCCGTAAATATTATCGACTGATTCAGCTCGGTCTGTCGCATGTGTAAATACGCCGACTCCACCATCTTGAATATACTTGCCTCAAGCACCTCCTTCCCCACCCTCTTGTTCGCATAATCCTGCAAATACATCATCATGCTGTTTTCGCTGTATGCCTCCAATCTACTGTTATTCTTTATCGATATCAACATACGTTCCCCTATCTGTGTATACGGCATGCATGATGGCCCCGCGTCGTATCTCTCCACTATTGACTTGACCACATCCTCGTCCGTCATTGCTCCCGCCCCCTTCACCTTACTTAAATCCATTCTTTGCCTCTTCATTTTTGATTTTCCCTCTCTTTCTTTTCCTCTTCTTTTTTTTCTATCTTTGCTCTACTTTGTTTATTTGTATTTTCTTTGCTTGTTACTTTATATCCTCTTTAACCATGCAATAAATTTCAAACACTATTTGACCTCTCTATTCCTATAAATACACATTTTTATTAATACATTTTAATATTTATTCTTTTCACCACCTCCCCCCTATTTTCTATATACCCATTGCCATTAAACACACACACACACACACACACTCTCTCTCTCTCTCTCTTATTTTATTGCTACATTGATTGACATGCATGGAAACACAACACCAACAACTAGCACTATTTCAACAATAAATCGAAATAAATTATAAAGCAGCACTGCATATCTTTACAATATGCTGTCCAACACAAAAGTTGTTGGCTCTCCTCCTATTCAATCTAAAAACCTCCGCCTCCCTCCCCTTATTCACATGTTATCTTTAGTAACCCCCCCCCACCAATACAAACACTGTTGGTTTGGATACCCAATCCCTCTATCTCTATCTTACCTTTAATTGTCTTCTATCTTCTTGCTTTTTCTTTGCTTTGCTCTTTCCAACACACCTTGTTAGTTCTACTGATGTACAAGCAATATCAATATGCTCTTTCTATGATGATATGCTTAACTGTTGCACACTATAGTATGGTTTGTGTTTTTTGTTTACAAAAAAAAAACAGTCTCTTTCTCACACTATTTCACTTTCACAATCTCGCCTTATTTTCCTTTCTTTGTATTTCTCCTCCCTCTTGATGTTTTTTTAATAGTATATTAATATATAACTACTTGCCAATATATTAGTTGTAAAAAAAAACACTAGAAATATTTTGAATTTAACATAAAAAAGAAATACTAGATTAGAGATTTCCTAGTAATGTTATCAATCAGTTTAAACAACGATATAAAACTTCAAGACTCGAGTATTACTTTAAACTCCCATACTTTCTATTTTTTTTCTCTTCTTTTGCCTCCCTACTACATTTCGAGCTAAACCTTCCCCAATGATTCCATTACTACTCGCTTTTTTTTTTTTCTTTCCTTTTTTTCACATTTTTCCAGTGCCTTAACCATCATCCAGATAAATATAACTCTTGGAGTTGCTGGAAAATAACATAAATAATACACTCGTTCAAAATAACCCAATCCCTTTATTTATCTTTTCTAACTTTACTTGCTTTGTTAACTCGCTATTGGATTTAGAAACCTCGGTTTTGGTTTACTTTTTTTTTTTGCCTTCTTTCTTTTTCAACGTCAATTAGCTTTTCGAGTAATATATTTATAGAAAATAATGGCAAAAAATAAACAAATTAATCAATGTTATATTATATATTAGTAATAGGGCTTGCTAAGCTCCAATGGTCAAATAATCAATTCGAATCATATTTAAACTCACCGCCTTTTTTTTCGTTATTTTATTTGATTAATAAAGTTTTCGCTCACTCACAAGCAGACACGGACTTAAATCCTATTGACTTTTGCTTTATTTATTTTTTTTATCATCGTAATATTTATGATTTCCTTTTTTTTTCATCAAATTCTTTTGCCTTATTTTTCCGCTTTAAATTCCTGTACCTATCATTTTTCACCTTTTTGCCAATTAATCACATTTCAACTAACCAAGTAGGATTTCTCTAGTCCAAACATCACAGTTTTCCGCCAATGCTATAACCTTTCTTTTTTTATATCCTGTATTTTGGATATGGTTTTTGTCTGACTCATTTGTTTTTCATGGCTTTTTTCTTTTCATTTCCCATAAACCCATGGGTTTTTTTCATTTAAATCACTTTAAATCCATTAGCTCTGAATCATCTCCAAGACTCAACCTCAGCTTATACCATTCGCCAAATAATTATACCCTCCTTTTGTCTTTTCCGCTTTTTTTTATTTACTTTTCTAGCTTATTTGGATTTTCTTTCTACCTATTTTGGCAAAGTTTTTTAATAGTGTCCAATACACATTCCCATTTTTGCAACTTATATTCCTCTTTATTTTTACCAATTGGGCCTGGGACATTCAAGGTAATTCGTTTTCGTCTTTTTCTACCAGCCTTAATCTTGTATCTTGTCGCACCTGTTTGGTCTTGAAAATCCTTGTTTACTCCAACTCATTTAAACAAGCAAAACAAACAACATTTAAAAACATCCTGTACATCGGCCACTCTTTGTTTTCTTAATCTACTTGGCCTATTTGAGCTCCGGTTTTTTATTTATTTATTTTTTACTCTTACTTCTTTTGTCCACTCAACACTTGCTATGACGCAACAAGTCACTAATACCCGTTATTTATCGCTATTTTCTTTGTTCGCCACCACCATTATCTTTACTTTTTTATTATTATTGAAAATCATTGCTTTTTTTTTATCACATTATTCACACTCATTACCTTGGTAAAGCGTTCTAACCACCCCCCCTCCTCCTCCAACCCATTCCCCCTTATATATATATATATTTACATGAATATCTTTATAGAAAATAGAATAATGTATTGATTTATAAATACGTGTTTAACCAGTAGTTTTTTTATTTACTGTCATTGTACCTTCTCACTGACCCTTTCACCCTTTCATCCTTTCATGAACCATTTTTACCAATTGCTGATACACCTTATATATATTGCTACTGTATTACTTACACACCTACTCTGTTACGTTTTGACTACAATTAGTCCGTGCTGCAGTATAGTAAGCTGTGTCAGCCTTTTTACCCAAAATATCACTTTGTGCCAAAACTGTGATAACGTTGGCACCACTATATTTTTATTTTTCTTCTTACTAGTCTTCACACCTAAAATACCCCTATTTTTCTGCACCAACTCATCTTAAAAACCAATTAATTTTTAATTTGATTAAAGCGTTGACTGTAAATCAAGATAACTGCTGCTTTTACATTGACTAGTCAGCTATGTTACACAACACAGCTTATTCCAGTAAATTAGACTTTGTTTACATCTAATTAAAGTCACTATAATATTATGTGCTAGACTTGAGTCGACACGCGGTTACCAGAACAAATCTGAGATGTAAATGACGATCTTACTCGATTGCGTTAATTATTGTTTTTCTGACTGTCAAACATAATTGCTATATTTATTCCTGATTCTAGCAACACGCCATAATCTGCTTTTCGTTCCAAAGTGAATATCATCACAACTATTTAGAACATTAGAGACAACTGTACTTTACTTTTAGTCGAAGGCTTTGATCACACTTCTACAATTGGCCTTGGACTTCTTTTATCATTACTATTCATTGTAAACATCATTAGTTGCTATAAACTGATCTTATCTCCCCCCCACCCTCTTCTTCTGCTTTCTTTTGTTATCGAAATCAGTCAACAAGAAATAGAACTAGTAATCTCAGAACTAGTAAACCCAGAACTAGTTCCAAGTCCTTGCTTTTAAATATCGGGCTTTAAGTAGACATTATTTTCAGTGAAATCTTAACTAGTTGGTTGTAATTGTTTGACTTGGTTTGGCTTGCTGACCAAAGCGCTGTGTATCAAGCCTTATTGGCTTTCTATGTTATACACAACTGGTATCTCTTGTCGCTTACTGTCAAATCAACCCTCCATTAACCCTACGTATAGTTATATGGGTCAAGATTTTGGAAGGTATTCATAATTGAAACTTGGATTATTGAGCTTGTAGCTTATTTTGTAATTTTCCAGCAACAATTTTTAAATTGATGGGTTTTATTTGGCGAACAGATGGGTTTTCCACCAGAAATTCACTTAAAGCAAGATCGAGGTCAGCTAAATTAGAATTAGCCCATATGGTGTTCAAGACATCTCCAACACCACACTCTGATCTTTTTACTTATCCAAACACGCAATTTGCTGCTATTCATTGCTTCAAATTAAGATAAAATTTATCATCAAGTGAATCAAAGAAAGAAAGAAAGTAGAAAAAAAGGAAAACGAAAACGAAAAAGAAAAATAATTACCCTATTTGATTAAAGCCTTCCCTAAAACAAATAGTCAAATGCTGGATGTTTTAAAAAAAATGTTACACCGGGTCATTAAACAATAGATAATTAAAGAGCATAGCTGGCCTTTAACGATAGCCAATAAATTTACACGATTTAAATTGGACATGTAACATACTTAATCCACAAATCTCAATAAATCGTTTAAGCATTAGCAGGTTAATTCAGAATTGCTTGAATTTATAAACCCGACCAATTGATCTGAAATGGCTGGTTGATAATTTGACTTTGAAGTAAAGATATTTGCATTTTGCTGATTTATTCTTATGTCATTCTTGGCTACAATAGAAGAAATTGAAAAAAAATGACTCAGCTTTTACGTTTGGGGACAAGTCTTATGTTCTCATAACGGAACTGAAATTGAGCGATTTAATGATTGTATTTCCTTTTTTTTTTTTTTACCTAGATATGTTGATTACCCTTCAAATAAAAATGGCGATAAACCCTACCAACTCGTATAAATACACTGAATTGTACTTTTACATCCAAATTACCATTTGTAACATTATTTTGCGTCTTATTTCATATACCATATTTCATACTCATTGCTTCATGGTTATATTCGATCAAATAGTTGCCCGAACTTTGGTTTAAAAGAAGAAAAAAGAAACCTATCCAAGTAAAACTTGAGAATGTCGGAAATAATCAAAACGATAATGCTAAATGTGGGCTTCAATAGCTGGTACATACCAGCTGGCTATAAAATTACCAAAACCAGGCTTACGCTTTATATAATTGGTTTTGTTGCTGCATTCCTTCTGTTGAACTCATCTAAAAACGAACTTTTCCTAGCCGCTCTTTCGCTCAAAAGTAATCGGAATGCCTGTATCAAAATATTTGGCTCTGTTGTATACCTCAAACAAGTGTTTCTGGCTCTGGAGTCGTTAACAAACGTCTTTTTGACATACTGGCTCATCAAATATGCCGTCAATGCTGTCAAATCGATCTTAATATCAATTTCAGTCCCTTCGTACCTGATTGTAAGTTGGTTTTGTTTATTATTATTATTGAAATTGTGGGTTGGTTTTGATGTATTTTCTTTTCGATCCTTTATGTGGTTCTTTTATGTTTGTCGACATGGTTTAAGTTGTATTGTGAACTTTGTATCTATATCATTAGAACTTATATGCTTCAACCTCCAAAATATCATTACTACTTGATCAAGAAGCTAGCCAAAATATCAAAGTGGCGATGGAGGATGTAAGTTGTACATAGCAAACGCATTGAAAGAACATAAGCTGCATGTGGTGTGATTTACGTATTTTTGTGCCGATTTAGCTATAATATGTCATACGAGTAAAACTGACAATCCCATTATATGAAAACAGAATGTAGATATCACACAAGTACAATATGCCAAAAAGGCTGTCACGGTGCTTGGTGGATCCTTGGCTATTGAGTACGCAACTTTACCAGAGAGAGCTCTCTCTGGTCCAAAAGCCCACGATGGTGTAAATTGTTGTTTTTTCTTCTTTTTTTTTCTCTATGCATTCTTACTATTTGAACCTATGCAATCTTGATCAATGCCTCCAGCTCGGTTATATATAAACTTTAACGCTACCCTACTATTTAAAAATATAATGCAGTCCATCGAGAAGTATTGCAACTCTAACTTACTTTATGGGTTTCTAACTTCAAAAATCTTTGTAGTTAAGCCCTGGATCGTTTTATATAGATACCACGGCCAAGGTTTCTGGAAATTTTAGAATATTCTCGTTGCTTATTTCAAGAATAAATTTGCCTGGAGTGATCGATGACGAAACTAAAGAATACCTGAGCTACTTTTTGAAGGCACTCAATTCAATAGGGACGCGGCTTCCTAAAGGTACACTGATATACATATCTATACATTTGCTTACATAGCTATAGCTACAAGTATACATGTGTCAAACACTTGTACATGTATGCCGTATAACAACACATGTCGTATCAATCTCAACTCTGGATATCTGCTTTGTTTATTTTTTTAGGCGGGTTTAAAGTATCAAACACAAAAGATTTTTTTACGATTACCGAGTTCGAGAACGGTAAGTAACAGCAAGTTCTACATATCATTTCTGCATTGATAACAATACAATTCTGAAACCCCAACACGATTTAGTGCTACTAGAAACTAACTGTTCACCTTGCTTTGTGTTTTATGTATCATTTGCGATTTAGTTGTAAAAAGAACTTTTGGAGCTGTAAGTATTTTTTTTTAAATCTGATTTCTATACCACTACTGTGTCATTAACCTAATTTAGTGTTGGTTATAACACCAATGGTATAACCTCAAAGGCACTAACCAAGTTGCTCTGTTGCATACAATTTTAGTCTATGGTTGAGCGGCTAGACTTTAACGATTCGTTTCTATATCTCAAGAGGATAATAAACTACATTCACCCAATTTTCTTTGACCCCAAGAAACACAAGTTTTTGTAAGTTGAGTTTTGCTTATTTATTTGCAATCCATAGCATCAAAAATATATACCAAGTTTAATACACTCAAGGAGCCCATGCGAACATATCGAGTGCTATATAAACCTGAACTTTAAAAATTTAGACCGTATGCGTACAATATGCTGCTAAACTCTGCCTATAAAAAGATTTCGGCCCAGATCCAACAAGAGTTTATAAACAAAGTCAATTCCAAAAACAAAGGCGTGCTTGAAAATGTAAGAATTAAGTATAGCTTCTGTTTGTTTGTTTTCTTCTTATGGTCCTAACATCGATGTTGATTTTGCAGCATTTTTAACCAGTTCTTATATAAAACGCGCGTAGAATATAATCTCGTACATTGCAAACTATTTCAGGGCTACAGATTTCGGAAGCAAGAGTATTCTCAACAAAAGCCTTGTAAACTACCCAATAATATGCTCATCAATACTGTCACCAAGACTACACAACTGTTTGGTCGACATTGCAATTAGAAAAACTCTGTATGATGAGCTGTTTGAAGAGCAGAAGAGTATAATTTATAACTATGGGCCCAAAATAGACATCAACATAGTGAATATGATGGATTTGCTTGAAGCTACAATCAAGGAGTCTTTAAGACTAGCAGCGCCTTTAGGTAATAAACTGGCTACTTTGTCAAATAGATTTGTGTATCAAGCACATAGACTCTAATCCGCTTTTTTTTCCAATTTATTAATTCATGTATTCGTAGTTTACGTTCCAAGGTTTTGCAACGTGGAGGTCACACTTTCTAATGGGATAACCATACCCAAAAACAGCTATGTTTCCTTCAACGCTCACGCACACCACAGGAGCAGTGTTTACTTTCCATCAAATCCACAGAAATTCAACGCACGTAGGCACATGCATCCAAACCGAGCTAGTAACCAGGTATATATGAACGAGAGTGCTATCCACATAACTACGGCAATAGCAACCATAAAAATAACTTTGAATGGTTCTCAAATACTGTATAGGACATTGCCTACGACAATTTTGTGTGGGGAGTTGGGATGTAAGTTCGGTTCGCTATTTCATACCATTAAGATACCTTGCTTTTGTTTTTGAAAATCTTGTATTAAAACTATTGCCATCAATCGTAGAATGTGTCCTGCTAGAGATTATGCAATGCACCACATGAAAATGCTCCTCTCTATTCTGATCCGTGAATATCTGATAACCTCAAACGAAACCGTGCATCCCGGCTACCTAAACTATATGAACATGCACGCAAAGCCAATTGATATCTATTTTACACCACAGCCTAGAGCTAAATAAATCCAGAGACCAAGCATCTGAATCCTGGTTTGAAAATTATGGTTCACATAAATACACTTGAAAATTGTTGGCTAAAAGCGCATTGTTTCAAAGCAACGCTGGTCCATTGGTTGCATACTATGATCGCTGCATTTGTATCCAACTCTACAGATATAGCTGGTAATGATATAGCCGCGTCATGCCGTCTTTGGGTTATTAAAAAAAAAAAACTTGTGTGATACTCGTATTTATAACCAAGGCGGATTTTCGTTATCTTTACTCTTAAGCTCGACCCTACTTGTTGGTTACCACACTATTTGTCTGTTAATTTGATTTAAAGATGTTTTTTTTTCTGCCATATATGTCGGGTTTTTTTTTCTGTTTCTAGCCTCGTGCTTCCCAGCGAATAGTTTTCAGTAATATAAAAATTGTTCCGTTTGATAATATTTTCTAGTCTGTTCCTAATCAAACATATAATTATTTTTTAACTGAAAAAAATATACAGTTTTTAGTTTTGTTGTATAAATTGTTTATAAAGAGAATCGTCTTGTATGCGTTTTATAAATAAACATTATTGTTTCCGTTTAAATGTTTTGAGACAAAGTAGCAGTGTATGAGTTGGGCTAAAGTGAGGCATCCTAAAGTGAAACCAATATGCATTGCCGTTCTTGGTACTTGTTTTAAGCCAGTCAATGGCGTTGCGAAAGTGGTTGGTTGCTGGTAAAGATGTAAACATAAATAAATACAACCAGTCTTTAGCATTGCGTGCCTGACGATGACAAACACAGTGCAATTATTTGCTGGTTAGTGAGAAAGGAAAAGAAGAAAAAAAATGAATCAAGGCGGTGGTTGTCTATTGTAAATGTGCATTGGCTTAATTTGGCAAAACACGTTGGTTTACATTAAAAATCATGCTTCGAATGTAAACAAAAGCAACATCGTTAAATGTAACTGGCATTTTGTTTTGTATTAGGTTCAAGAACACTTTGAAATTTTAATAATAAGGATCATCAAACAAAAAGCTGTTGTAAGCCAATAAAAAGTACACTAGGCCGCATCAAAGAACCAAAGAGTATTCTAAAACTACATATTAAAAAGAGAAATCGATCAATTTAGCTATATTGATTTAATTTAAACAGAGAAAGTATATTTCAAGTTTATTTAATTTGCTAACTCGTTAATAAATCAGCTTGAAAAAAAATTAAAAAAATAGTTAGGATAATATATATTTTCTTTTTCTAAATAATTCCAAGACAAGATATTCTTCACTTTGATTTTATATGCTTAATTCTGATATCAAGGCCTAAATAAAAACAATCGATAAAGCAAGTAAGAGAAAGACGGAATAGAGCAGAAAAACAGTCAACATATGTAGTTCAAACACTTTTAAAACAGAATCTCGATTCAGAAAAAAAAAAGTAAATCACTTGTAATTGTAATTATAAAAGTAAAAGTAAGGAACAAGATATGTATAATCAGTAACAGTATATACAAACGAACTTTCAAATCCAAATACTCGAGGAAACGGTGTATTGTTGTGTTGAAGGAAAAAGGGAAAGACAACAACAAATTGACGTTAAACCATTTAAAGCAAAATAGAATCAGTGCATTTTAGAAGATACATAATAGTAAGCGTAATATTATGTTCAGAAAAAATAACCACGAATACGATATAAAAGAGGAAAGGCACGGGAGTATGGTGGAGGGAAATACAGGAAGATTGCTTGTGGTATCTATATTTGCGCCATACACAATAACATTTCTCCCGAACTCAAAAGAAAGTACTGACAAAAATAGCCACAGGGTGGCAAGTTTTGGAGCAAATATTCGAAATAAAGCGAATGCTAAGTCATATTCAGGGGATGGCAAAGACTTGAACAAAGGGTCACGCAGTGGTAGCGACTCAAGTAACGGGTTTATGAAAGCAGCAAAAGAGACGGAGAAAACAAACGGTATAAAACAATTCATACTGGGAAATATAAAAGGGGAGGAGGATGAAAGGAGAGTTACGACGGGGATTGGAGGAGGCTATTACGCACGGAGAGAAAGACTAACAAAGGTTCATTGGGATAGCAAAGCAAGTCTAGATAATGATATCATGGTTAAGAGTAAAAAAAGGTCGTCATTTTCGGCGAGCTATTTCAACAAGAGGACTAGCTTGGGGGAAGTTGGCGGCAGCAGTGAGCTAGGAGGGTACTCTGAAGAAAATCGAAGAACTAGCGAGATAACAAGAGAAGAGCTGAGGAGGCTGAATATGAGAAATCTAAGGCTGGGAGCAGTAAAGCCAAAAGAGGGACAGGTAGAAAGTGGGGAATTGGCAGGGTTGGACAAAAGGGATGCCAAGCAAGTAGGAGTGGATGTGGATGAAGATAGAAGTGCATCAAGGTACGGATTAACACAAGGTGGGGAGAGCTATGTTGTTGAACGGCAAAACTTAAGCAACTATGGGCTGGTTAACGCAGTAAACAGTAATCTTGAAAATATTGATGAAAGGCTTTGGATTGGACAGCTAGGCATTAGTAGTGATGGCTGGTCAGATGAGAAGAAAGGAGAGATCGGGGACAAGCTGCTTGATGACTTTGAGACAGTTCCTGTGTATGTAAGCGATATGGACTTTGATTTACATTACAACTTGTTTTGCAAGCAGCTATTGTGGCCATTGTTTCACTACATGCCGCCGGAAATGCCGCAGTGGAAGGGGTGGGACTTGGGGGCGTATGAGGGGAGCGTGCGGGTTTGTGAGAAGTTTTGTAAAAGGATAGTTGATATATATCGACCAAATGATACGATATGGGTTAATGACTATCATTTGATGCTGCTTCCAAAAATGATCAAGGAAAAAATCCCCGGAGCCAAGGTGGGGTACTTCAATCACATTTCGTTTCCAAGTTCAGAGTTGTTCAGATGCCTGCATGTACGCAAAGAGTTGCTTTTGGGTGTGTTGGGAGCAGATCTGATTGGATTCCAAACGTACCTGAACCTGAGGCACTTTACGCAAACGTGTAAAAGGGTTCTGGGAGCGGAGATCCAGGCATCACGTATAATTTCTGAGGGAAAGGCCACAGCGGTGATTCAGGTTCCAATAGGGCTAAATGTGGGACAGATTAAGGAAGAAAGGGATAGTGTGTCGACATTAGAAGCGGAGGCGCTGCTAGTTGAAAAATACAAAGGAAAAAAAGTGGTCATTTCACGCGACAAGCTGGACTGTGTGAAGGGGGTGAGGCAAAAGATGATTGCGTTTGAAAAGTTCCTGATAGAAAACGAGAGTCATAGGAAGGATACAGTGTTGGTGCAAATAGCGTTATTGACAGCAGAGCAAAATGAGGACATGGTGTATATTGCGGATGTGGTAGATAGAATAAACACGAGATTTGGGAGCATTGAGCATCAGCCTGTGACTTTCTTGCACCAAGATATTCCTAGAAGTAAGTATTTGGCGTTGATCAAGATGGCAGACGTAATGCTGATTACATCACTGAGAGATGGGATGAACTTGACAAGCCACGAGTTTATAGTGTGTCAAAACAAAAAGCACTCGCCGTTGATAATATCGGAGTTTATGGGGTCGTACGGAATATTTGGAGGCCATGGAGCAATAACAGTTAATCCGTGGAGCCCAAACGAGATATCAAGTGCGCTGCTGGAAGCGTTGGAGATGACCGAAGCCAACAAAGTGGCCAGATGGGAGCGGTTGGTTGAGCAAGTGGAACTAAACAACTCGAAAAAGTACGTGAACACGATTCTGAGCGATTTGGACAAGATATACTCGGATGTGCAGCTCAGGTACTCTGCAAATCTTCCGTTTTTTAAAGACGCTTATAAAAGCGAGTACAGAGCCAAGTATATTCGCTCAAGGAAAAGGCTTATAATACTGTACCTTGAAGACGTTTTGCTGCCGCATATAAACGACAGACAGTCGCAGCAGGCACAGACTGATAACCTGAACAAGGCTAAGCAAGTGGTTTCACGGCTGGCCAGCGATCCCTGCAACTTTGTGTTTGTGATAAGCAGAAAAGCTTCTGATGAAATGGATGCGATTTTCCCCAGCAACCGAGGACACAAATTTGGGCTAGCCGCTGAGCATGGGTGTATAGTGAAATGGCCAGGATCAAGCGAGTGGACCCACATAATAGTTCAAAGTACGGATATCCCCTTTACCGGCAATGGTGTGGGAAGAGGCAGTGGTAAGAGCTGCGAAAAAATGATTGGTGAGATTTCGTTTGATTTGAAGGTGCTGTCAAACCTATTTAACTTTTACTCTGAAAGGACACCAAGGTCGGTGACAAAGCTCAAGCAGTACTCGCTGATCTGGGATTACTCCAAGGTGTATGCAGAAAATCTTTCTTTCAGCCAGTGGCAATCGCTGGAGCTTCAGTCTCACTTGAACGAAACCATTGGCCCGAATCTGCCATTTGATATAGTAATTGACGAGGGAAGCGTTGAGTTGGTTCCGAGCTTTGTGAAGCTAGGCAAAGTGTTTGATTTTTTAGTAGCTAGAGCGCAGTCAGAGAGTGGTGCAGGAGACGGCGAGACAGGCAATAAGCTGGACTTTGTGATGGTTCTGGGGTCAAACAGTGCATGTGACCACCTTATTAACAGAGTGAATAAGCTACGATACCCCACTATTGGATCCAGAGGCACAAGTGGTGGTTGGAGTAATAGTGACAGCGCAAGTATCAACAATAGCAAATCCGAAAGTAAAGCCCAAAGTAAATCCCAAAGTAAATCCCAAAGCGTTGAGGGAAAGGGTGCGTCAATGTCGCCCAAGCTTTCGCAAAGCCGCCAATACTTCCAGGAGAATTATGACAAGTACAAGAACTATAGCAGTCAGAGCTTTAAAACCCCATCTATATATAACTACGAAATAAACTCAAGCAATATATCATCGTGCACTACAAGATCTGTAACGCCTGAACTATACATCGACAAGATCAAGTCGCACACCAATGTTCGAGACTTGGGCAGCTTCAGGGGCGCAGTTGAAGACAACCTTGCCAGAAAAAGCACCAGTGACAAGAAATGTATTGTCGAAGAGTTGAACAGAAGGCTCAATCCAAGCATAAAACCCGAGGTCTCGGATGCAAAGTCAAAAAAATGCAGTAAAGAAGGCACAGATCTGAATACAAATACAAATGTATGCGCTATCAGAGGAAACTACTCGAACAGCAACACGGATATCCGGAGTGCTTTCCTAAACGAGTGTGAAGTTCTATCGGTTTCGGCCAACAAAAAATCTACCGACGCAATGTACTTTATTCCTGATAGCACTAGCATGATGAAGATAATCGAAGATTTGACTACTTGATCAACTCCAATAGCACATATAACTAGTACTTTTATTTATTTCTTTTCTTTACTTTTATTCTTTTTTTGGTTCGAGACTAGTTAGCTCAGTCGAATTTATGATTATATTTTATTAGAATAGTTCAGTCGATTTTATCTTTTTTATTTTAACTCTTTTTCATTGAAAAAGAACGGCTAGAAGCAAAGTATAAAATCAAATAACCGAGTATTTGAATAAAACAAATTAAAAGGTATTTTAAAGAAAAATATGCACAAAAGCAACATTATAAATCATAGATATTGGACACGTACGGTAAAGTACAAGATATAAGTAACCAGAAAAAAAAAAATGGATACATGGCTACAAGAGTGTTTGACATGGATTCTATAGAAGCCGGGAGTTGTAGCTATCCCAGCCTGCATTTTTATATCTAATAGCTTCAGCAACAGGATCCTTTCCAGATCCATAGACACCGCGACCAACAATAATAACGTCACAGCCACGCTCTTTAATGATGAGGTCAGGTGTTCTATATTGTTGGCCCAAACCGTCGCCAGCCGAATCCAGCCCGACACCAGGCGTCATGGTAATAAAGTCCAAGTCATTGCAGAATCTCTGGTCGCCAATGAACCCAAAAACAAAGTTCTGGTTCCTTCTGGCCAACTCGACGTTCTTTTCTGTGTAATCGCCAGTTGCCAAAGACCCCTTGGATGACATGCTAGCTAACAGCAACAGCCCCCTATTCAGTGGAACTCCAACTTGGGCCAGCCCTGTAATAATCCCCTCACCCGGGATTATATGGCAGTTTGTTATGTGTGCCCAGGACGAAATCTTGTACACCCCACCCGAGTACTGGTGCATTACTGTGTTGCCTATACAGAAAAAAAAAACAAAACAAAACAAAACAGAACAAAAAAATTCGTAAATAAGCAACTGATAAGACTAGCTCGATCGAAAGCAAAATAGATAGGGGTAAGATAGATTTCTGTGCATGTATTTCTTTTAACTCTGTGTATCCGTGAATTGAATGTACCTATGTCTGCAAATTTACGGTCTTCGAAAATCAAAAAATCGTGCTTAATCGACAATTCAACCAGCTTATCGGTTAGCTCCGGTGTAAAGTCCTCAACAATATCGATATGAGTCTACAAAATTGTGAAAAAAAGCATATTTTAGTCTGAGAATAGCATGTTTGTATCAACGCAGCAGTCAAAAATCGGTTAGAAATCTATGTGTATACTAAGAACGCCTTACCTTTAATACACAAATGTGTGGGCCGATAAGGTCGGTCAACTCAAGAAGCTCTTTACTTTTTGTGACGTCCACAGCAACGCACAAGTTTGATTGTTTGCGCTCCATCAAATTCAACAGCTGTTTGGCCATAGGATTCGTGTGATTGGCTGCGCGCTGCCCATAAGTCTGTTTGGCAAAGTTTACGATTTCTGGCATTTTCGATATGTTTCACCTTTTGGCTATTGCTCTTTGTGTTTCGGTGGTTGCTGTTGCTGATTTGGAATTTGGGCTGTTTGGCGTTTTTTTGTTAATTAAAATTATTGAAGTAAAAGAAGTAGACCTATTGAACGTTTCCTCGTATATTTTGGGTGGTTTTAATCTTATGCCTGGCAAACTTAAAAAATGGAACAAACCAGGGTTTTCAAGGAACAAAACAAATTTGTTAATTACAACCCAAACTGCACTTTGTCCGCATTAGTAATTCAGTTTTGATTTTCGCCATGTCCTTTAATTAGTCGACCTTGTAATTTAAGTCTGTGAATTTATCTCGAGCTATTAGCTAAAATCGCTTTTTTTTTTTTCTTGTTGAATTAAAAAAAAAAAAGTTTATGAAAATTTTTTACCATGGTTTGCAAAATTAATTGATCATTCAAAACTATTTTCTGATTTATTACTAATTGTTCTAGCTCGCTAAAGTCGAAAGGAAAAAAAAAAAAAAAATAGTCAAAGCCAAAAGCTTCAAGTTTAAGTTTTAAACTTTTTTTTTACTAGTAGTTACATATCAAGTAGGTTATTTTTCTTTCAAGTATTCGAATTTAAAATATTTTGCCATTTCAACACTCTTTTGATTAACTTTTATTATTAGAATTAGCTGATATTCCATTCCTATTGAGTATATAGATATAAAGCGATAACAAGGTATCAACATAACCAAGCTTTAAGCATTTTGATCAAGCGAAGGATAATCAAGGGAAGCATAGAACATACTAAGCAGCAAAATGGGTAAAGTAAGAAAGAATAGCGATCAAATGCCGGCAGGCACAGGAAATCAGCATTTGAAAGGAGAGAATTTCTACCATGACCGTAAAAAGGTAGCATACCTTCAAATGCTGAAGTCGGGGCGGCCAACACGCAATGCAGCGGGAAAAATCACAAAGGCAGCAGCGTTCCAGAGCAGCGAGATAAAAGTGGCGCGAGTGGAGCCAAACAGAAGGTGGTTTGGAAACACAAGAGTTATTGGGCAAGAGGCGCTTGAGGATTTTAGAGAAAAGCTGTCAAAGAAAGTAAATGATCCTTACCAAGTACTGCTGAGACAAAACAAGCTGCCAATGAGTTTGTTGACAGACAATGAAAAGGGAAGCAAGATGAAGATGTTGGAGACGGAGAGCTTCAAGGATACATTTGGGCCAAAGTCACAGCGCAAGAAGCCAAAGCTGAATATTGGGAGCGTGGAAGGGATGGCGAATGTGAGTTTGGAGCGCGAGGAAGGGTACGATACCAAAAAGGATGTGAACCTGCTGTCAAACATCAATACAGACTATGTTGATGCAACTAGAGATTGGTACTTTGGTGCAGGATCGTCAAAGAGAATTTGGAATGAGCTGTACAAGGTGGTTGATAGTTCAGATGTAATTATCCATGTGCTGGATGCCCGTAACCCAGAGGGAACAAGATGTAGACATGTTGAAAAGTACTTGAAGAAGGAGGCACCTCACAAACATCTTATCTTTGTTCTAAACAAGGTTGACTTGGTGCCTACTTGGGTAACGTCCAGATGGGTGAAACACCTTTCAAAAGACCGTCCCACTCTCGCTTTCCACGCCAGCATCAACAATTCGTTTGGTAAGGGATCGCTGATCCAGCTGCTCAGACAGTTCTCTAGACTTCACTCGGACAAAAAGCAAATATCAGTTGGATTTATTGGATATCCCAATACAGGAAAGTCGTCTATTATCAACACCCTGCGTAAAAAGAAGGTCTGTACCGTTGCGCCGATTCCTGGAGAGACCAAGGTCTGGCAATACATTACTTTGATGCGCAGAATCTATCTGATTGATTGTCCTGGAATTGTACAAAACAATGCCTCAGATACAGACACAGATATTGTTCTTAAGGGATCCGTAAGTATATATTTGATTTGATTTGATTTGATTTGATTTGATTTGATTTGATTTGATTTGATTTGATTTGATTTGTGTATCGACTCAAATAAGTATTGATTTGTGCATTGATTCGGTTATAATTGATATTTGGTAGATTCGTTCTAATAACTTGGAGTCACCTGAAGACTATATTCCAGAAATCCTGAACAGAGTCAGAAAAGAGTATATCCAAAGAACATACAACATTGAAAACTGGGCTGACTCAGTAGAGTTCCTTACAGAAATGGCAAAGGCGTCAGGAAAGCTTAACAAAGGAAGCGAGCCAGATTTGCACGTGGTGTCAAAGATGGTGATTAATGATTGGCTGAGAGGAAAGCTCCCACACTACACCGTTCCTCCAGAAATGACAGAGGAAGAAAAGGCTAAGCTGGAAAGCGAGGATAACAAATCAGGCAAGGGGAATAAAGAAGGCAAAGAAGGCAAAGACAGCAAAATCATGGCTGGAATTACCCAGACATTCAGTAAGATTCCAGTAATGACAGAGTACTTGGAGGTTGATTTGGCCAATGACAAGATTTTGAGAGCCGAAGAAAAGGCACTAAGAGACCTAAACAACGCTAATGTCAGCGAGGGAGAGCAAGAAGGGGAAGATGAGGAAGAGGGAGAGGGTGCAAGTAAAAAGCGAAAGATCTCCAAGGTAGATCAAGACAACAGCGGTAACAGCAAAGTCCAGGACCCTGACTGGGACGAAGTTTTCCAATCCGTCGTTGGTGAGTCGGTTGAAAAGATACCAGAGGAGGCCAGCCCAGTTAAAGCCAAGGGCAAGGGCAAAAAATCAGCCAATAAAAAGGAGCAGGAGGAGGTTGACTCAGAGTTGGACTCTGATATAAGTGATGGCGAAGACCAAAGCGACACTGAGCAAGGCAATGGCGGCAACAAAAAGAAGTCAAGAATGACAACTAACAAAAAGAAGGTTGGAAAGAACTTCTACGACACCGCCAACGTCAAAAACAAAAATCGCGCAAAGGCAACAAGCAAACCTGAGACTGCCGAAACCAAAACTAAGAAACTAAGACTACCTGGTCGTTGGAAAGTTGCTTCAAAGAAATAACTGACCTTTAACTGCTGTTTCTTTTTTTTTTAACAACTAATTGCTAATTACCAATTTAGTTGGTTGTTTATCTCCACCAACTCTTTTCTTTCTTTTCTACCACCTACATATTTATACTCGTTTTATTTCCTTTATTCTTTTATTTGAATTGTTATATAAAACTATAAAACAGACTTATCAGTCATAAACCAAATCAACCCTCTACTATTGGTGTTGCCAACGTGTAAAACACTCTACTGCTCACGACTACAATCACAACCACCCATACATTACACTCCTAGTACCACTCTCTAATGCCCCCCCCCCCTAGCCCCAACAATTGTGTATATATAAATATACACCACCCAATCTTACTCCCGTCTTAAGCTGTTGAGTCTTGCTTGCAATGCTGCATCTACACTCTGTGGCTCTGCTGAGCTTGCCTCTGCCACTTGAACTTTATCTCCCGATAGAGTCGGTGCGTTGACCAACTATTTATTATTTCGAACCCATTGTTGTTATTTCTGCCAATGCTTGTTATCTGCACAAAATATTGGCTTTGAAACTTTCACTTCTTGAATATCAACCTCTTTAATATCTTTCCAACTATGCTTACCATGTGATTCACTTGTATTCCAATCTCATCCAGCACTTGCTGGACTACCTGCTCGCTTTCTTCCTCCTCATCGTCTTCATCCTCCATCGCATCGTCTATCGTATCCCCCATTATCTCCTCCTTCATATCCATCATTTCCGATTGCTTTTCAAACTCCATCAGTATCTTTTGTAACCCTGGTAGATTCATTGTCCCGTTCATCATTTTCATCGCCTAGTTTCATTTATCCACAAAACATCGTCATTATCATTACTGCTGCTGTCACAATTGCTACTTTTGCTTTTATACAGTTAAATGGTTTGAAATCTCGTGTCATTACCTTTGTCGCCCCCATCATTGACTGTGCCATTTGCTGGTTAGAACTTAGCGACTATTTTGTTTTGCATTGTATTGTATTGCATTGTTTTATATTGTTTATTTCATTTTATTTTATTTTACTTTGGTCTCGATTTAATACTTGATGGTTTGAATCATCAGGTCTTGCTACCTCTACAAAACCATCCTTCTCCCCTCAATTTGAACTTCAATTTCTCTTATATGTATATACAACCTAATCTTACCTGAATTCTAAGCGAAACTCCTTGGAGTGACGTTCTCATTTTATAAAATTTTTGTACATGGTTACGCGTTCTAACTAGATCCTTTGCCATAACTCGACATGCATTCTAAATCGTACATTTTCTTTTAGTTTCAAGCTGAAAAGGATCACCTCCCAAATAAAAACTCACGTTTCTCGTCATCTCACTGTCTATGCTAACCAATTCTCTTACCATATTCCCTGCCTTGGCCATAGCCTTTAACTCGACAATGGTTTTTTTCTCTTGAACCTCAAGCTTCATTCTTTCTCTATCCAGCTCCCTCATTGATCTATTGAGAAACCTTTGGTGCTCTCGAAGCAGCTCTTGTGGAGTTTTTCTTTTTCCAAATATAAAATCTAGCATGTTTTCCTCCTCTCCTCGTTGTTGCTTCTTAGTGTGTAGTTTGATATAATACAAATATTATAATAACGGGTTCAATTCAGCAAGCTCTATTTAATTAAATAGTCTTGCCAGTATCTTGTTTCAAAGCCTGAAGTGCTATTTCGCTTACTCGTTCACCGTTTTATTATTCAGCAAAGTTCAAATTGCCAATACTGTTTAACTTTTTTTAAGTTACGTTCTATTGGAGCTTAAAATAGATGCAATCCAGGCCAAGGTTTTATGTTTTTTTTTTGTATTTTTTTTTCAAGCAAAGATTTCATGATTTCTCTATTTTTTTTTACCATATTTTTTTTTGTTAATTTTGGTTATCTTTTAAAGTCTGTGCCTTTTATTTTGAGGCAAAACTTGTTCTATTATTTATTTGATGTTCTCTTTACTTGCTTTTGCTCGAAAACAAGTAGTAAGGTAAAAGATTAAATATACAAGAAAATAAAACTAAAATGTGAAAAAATAAAAGGCTAAAGCTAAATGTCCCGATATTACAATTGTGTTACTATTGTCATGATTGACGAATATAGTCGCTAACAGAATTTCAAGCAGTAACAGCCTGTATTAAATAGCTGCGATTGCACTAAATGATCAAGTCGCATCTGATTTTGTAAACAATGGTTGCACTATATTTTGAAATAGCCATAAATCTTCTAGAAACAGCCTTGGATTTATACTTGAGCGTCTTTGTTGTGTCGTATTATACATTTGCAACCATCTTACTCAATTGTGCAATATCGAATTTGGAAAGCAATTTATTCAAAACTGCTTACGATGTTCTTTACCACCTTTATCTATTGGAGTAACGCAAAGTGCTCAATTAAACCATTATAAGGAAAAAAGCAAGGGAATAAAGAATCCCAGAATAGTGGTTAGGCTAATTTCGCAACCCAAGGTTAGAAAAGCGTTACCATTATTTGAGTGCAGTTTTAAATTATTACTTTACTGAATTACTATCTCTTATTGCCTATTGCTTATTTCTTATTGCCTATTTCTTTTTTGTCTTTAGTTTGTAATAATATTAAACACTAATTGATTCAAATAATGATAAAAAGTGATCAACGATTGATTCCTATAAACAATGTAAATTAAAGTGGCATTTTTCTCTATTATAAAGTCTAACTTTTTTAAACAATAGCTTGTGTTACAACTGATGTTTTACTGAATCAAGCAAACTGAATTTAGTCTCGAGCTTGGATTAAGCTAAACAAATTGCGGTATTACAAAAACTAGTAGCGTTGTGTAGTTTAGGGTTTAATGGGTATACTCTGACTGTAATTATGTTGGTATATCTTTATTCGCTTTAAACATCAGTAGCAATTGTAGCCAGTTGCCAATGCGAGCTTTAAGATGAGATATTCACAAGTTGAGAAAAAGGTACAAAGAGCAAGTATGTGTATTATTGAACAAGCCACTTGGTTAATAGACAATCTAGAACAATCCGAACATGAATACAAGGACAAAAAGAGTCAATAAAAAAATAAATTGCACAAATCAAGCAATGTTGTCGATTTACTATTTATTTTCTAATGTGTTAACCGTTGGTTTATTTTTATTTTTCAGCTATTTTGTTTGTAAACCTTTTTTTTTAAATAAAACAAAACCTACGGATATAATTTCAATAAAAAACAAAACCTACGGATATGTTTCAATGAAAAAAGATTATACGGGTACAAGTTCAATAAAAATTCGCTGAAAACTTGCAAACAACTTATGATGCAAGTAAACAAGCGCTTGCGGATATTAAATAGAGGCCATTGTTGTTGATAATTGAGGGTATAAGGCGACCAATTGTACATTATTTAATAGCAGTACAATTATACTTTGTTCCATTGCCAAAGTACCGTGTAAACAGTGGGTTTTGATTCATACAATAAATCTAGTTGTTAAGTTATTCAAAAATTAGTAAAAAACTATTGACTCGGTTGAGTCGAATTGTCACTTTGGCTTCTTATAGGACTGTGTACCAACGAAACTGTTTGCGCACAAGGGTGTAGATTCAACGAGCTGCAGAACAGTATACTTTGGATCCTAATTTGGTCAATAAAAAAAAGTTTTAATGCAGGGGTTGAAAGAGTTGAGAGAAGAAAAAGCAGTTGGTAAAGACAAAAGCCATCGATTCCGCTATAGATGCTGGTATATCTATTGATAGCCCATAAAAAATAGCGGAGTCTATGAAATTAGATAAAACTGAGATGTTATAACACAACATCCTCCCCCCCGCCCTCCTAATGTGGAACTTGAAAAAAAGGAAACGTTAGACTAATCTGGTTTAAAAGAGTACACAGTTAGCTATTTGTAGTGATTTTGGTGTATTTATCGGTTATTGCATTTTTTTTTTGGAGTAGCTAATTGAATACTAAAAGGTACTAATGGTAAATAGTCGAGGAAATAGCGGGGCAAAGGTGGAATAAAACGGTAAAAAGTTTAACAAGTGATTTAAAAAAAACGATATGGAAGGGAAGTTGGCGATTAAAGTAGTCACGAAGGCAGAAGTAATTTAAGTTGTAGAAAACACACTATTGGTTAGATTGTAATATTGTAAAAATGGTTTAAATCTAATTTAGCTTAATTCGAAATAAGGCTAAAGATTTTTATGTAAATCAGCTATAAAGATAATTAAAATTGATATCATTATGTAAAGGGGTTTTCTGTTTAATTTTAATTTGGTAATAAAAAAAGACTTTTAGGTTAATGAATTGATGTAAAAAAGGTGTATAATTAAAAAAGAGATGCTAATAAAAAACAAACAGAAACAAGAATAATAAGTTGTTTTAAAAATAACACTTGAATTCAATTAAAAAAACATTTATCAACGAAAAAAGAAAAAAATAATATAAAGTTAACAAAACCGAGTAGAAATCGGAAAATTGAGAAAACAAAAAAGGGAAAAGAGCTAATTATAAGCCTCACAAGCAATGGAGGTTGGAATAAATCATCGGGAAAAAATAATTAAAAAAATGGGAAAAATGAAATATTAGAAACTTGTACTTGAAATAAGAACAGAGAATAAGTGTTAATTCAATTAAAGAGATATAAACGTTAATCAAGAATTGTATTAATGATTAACTGTTAAAAAAGCATATTAGTTTTGTAATGGAAATAGGGCGTGGAAATTATTCAAAAAGCGACCAAGAGATAAAGTTATATCAAACCGATAGTTAATGAGCCTTTATAAGTTGTTTAGCTTCAGTAGTATTCCCAAACTGATTTTGCAGCAATACACGAGTAAAGCATAATAGTATTAGAAAGGCGGTCTAACTCAGATAATAGAGGCAATAGGCAAAAGAGAGAGCAATAAAAAAAATCAAAGCTGAACAAACTGCGTACCACACTCTGTAAGTACCATAGTAGCCGATTGTTTAAATAGTACATACGAGTCAATAGTGATATAGCGAGCACTGGAATCAAGGAAACGAGAAACCAGGAATTAAGTTGGAAGAATTCAGAAATATAGAAATCGAATACCAAGCTAGCGAGATAGATAGCGAGAGAGAGGAGAGGCCGACTTTGTAAATCTCTGGAGGAATTGTATTATATATTTCAATTACATGTCAAACCCCATATAGGTGGCATTTACACAAACAGAAACTTAATAGGCTGCCTTGTACAATACCAAGTCGCTTGTTAAACAGTGATTTTTTTTTTGTTTAAAAGAAACATCAAACACAAAGAGAAAAAAAAGAGCCTTGAAAAGTGATAAAAAGAAACAGCCAAACAGTTCAAGCAGGTGGGATAAAGAATAGTGAGTAAGAATAGGTTTGGCCGGTGAGGGTATCATTTCGTGAACTTGAAATAGATAGCAGCCATGGATATAATAGATATATTGAAAGAAGAGGTCAAAACGATAGATAAGAACAGGGAAAACAAGCGGAATGAGCCAAGTAATGGGAATATAAGCGAGCTTAGCTATGCCTCATTGACAGAATTGCACGGCAGCGATGTATGTATTAATGGGATCAAGATGCCAAGCGAGCCATATGATGAAGTTGAAGGGCTGGAGCGAGAGGTGTGGATGAGGCTCAATGAACATAGTGACGGAAGCGACCCACGTTCAAGTGGGCAATACGAAAGTGAAACAATAATCAACACAGACGAAGCAAAAGACAATGGTGTTGGGCTAGATGATGATATACAGTCCAACGATTCGTGGGAAGCAAACTTGGCAAAAGACAATCCATACCAGGGCCAAAACGGTGTTATCCGACTTGTGAGCCTAGATAATGTTGATGAAAATGTATCCACAGGGTTGAGTGGGCAAAAAAAGATATGCTTGGGTGAGGAGGGAGGCTCGGCGGATGACATAATATTGTTTGCAAAGGCCGAAGAAGAGAACGAATTTGTTAATTATGGCGATTCAGACTCGGATGATTCAGACTTGGAAAACATAGTCATGAGAGGTCATATGCTGGGAGTTGATGAGTATAAAGACGAATTTGAACAGGCAAGTAGGGGAGGGAAGCTAAATTTAGGAGACAGTAGCCAGGGAGATATTGAAAAGTACGTCGAGGAGGAGCTGGGGCAAATTCAGGCTGGTGACGGGCACAGCATGGGAGAAGATAAGGACGAGGGCTTGTTTAGTATTGAAAGCAAAAGTAATTTTATAAAAGGAATGTCAGAAGAAGCTAACCAATCTGACCAAGTTGGAGCAGATATAAAGTCAGACCAGCAGGAACCAACCAGTACAATGGCCAAAGTAGGATCTCATAGCGATGAGGTGATGGATAACAAAACGGTAGAGAGTGTAATAGTAAGAGATTTGGAATTGGTGGCGGATAATATTGTGATTAGCGAGGAATGTGAAGAGGCAGAAGGAGGCAAAGTCGGGGAGGTGGATCTTATAAAGCAAAATGCAGAGTTGATGTTGGTGAATAGTGAGCAAAAGAAAGATGGTAAGGACAACTGGGTAGTAGTGACGAATAGGAGGAGTGTTGCTGAAAAAGGGAAACTGTCGGATAGACTGAATATGAGTAGACGGTACAAGAGTAAGCCAGAGTTTGGGACGATGAGTGTAGGTGTGGACCAAGAGTTGGAAAAGGAGATAGAGAAGGCTAAAGCAAAGTATTTATTTACAAATAAGAGTTTCCACTCGTTGCGGAAAGATGAGCGAGTGGTGTTGGTAGAAATGTTTTATTCGGATATACTGATAAAGATATCAAGGAAGCAAGTAAAGAAGAGCAAGATGGGGAAAACAGATGTGATGCTGTTGATAGCAGTGCTAAAGAGGAAACATGATGACGAGTTGACTTTGAAGCAGGCGCTTATGGACACAAAGGAGCCAGAAGACAAGTTATGGTACATTGAAAAATCGTATAGCGATTTCGAAGAGCTAGAAAAGTCGTTAAGGCAGAAGCTGAATATAGCGAACAACCAGATGGTGTTGAGTGAGTTACCAAGCAGTGAAGAGTTTGTGACCAATGATCCTAACAAAGGTGTGTTGCTAAAGCATAAGCTGGAACGGATAATTATGGGGTATTTTTACCAGCCGGTCGATCTCAGGAAAGAAATAGGTAGTTTTTTGGCAAGCGATGTGGTGGCAAGTGCAATGGTGCCTAAGCACATTTTGCTGGGAAATAAGGAAGGGTACTTGGTGAAGAAAGGCAAGAGCTTTGGGCGATGGATAAAGAGGTACTACACCTGCAATGTGTCACAGCTAGCGGTAGAGTATTTTGAAAAGCTTGGGGGCAGGTTGTCAGGGAAGATTGAGCTCAATGGAGCAAAGATATATACCAACCGATTGGCAAATTCAAGAAAGGAGACGGATGCAGAGTTTTTTGAGAAAGAAAAGATGTACGAAAATGCGTTTTGGATTGAGTCGACCACTAGCAGTGGCAAGGCGCAAAGCTATGTTTTGTGGGCTGATTCGGATCAGGAGCGAGATGAGTGGGTTATTTGTCTAAGATACATAATATCTTCTGTGGTTATTGGGCGAGGTAAGGCTGAGGAGCTTGTGGACAGGTATATAAGCGAGCTGGAAGATGATTCGTCTGAACGGAAGTTTCTGCCAATATTGGCAGACATGTACCTGAACAAAAACCCAATAAAAACAAAATCAATTGTTGACACAAGGAGCAACGAGTTTACAAAAACGACAACAATAACAACAGTTATGACAACAAAAAACGAAGAAAAGCCAAGACCGTTTATTCAAGGAAGGGTAAGGCCCAACTATAAACCAGTTAACATGACTGTTGGTGGGAACGGGCCCAAGTCAAGTCCGCTTTCTAGCTTAAACAAAGGCAGATCAAGTGCGCTAGAAAAGAATATGGGCGCTATTAAGGAGTACACAGGGTTGCCGCTGGGGTTGATCATTCCTTTGCCATCAGATTCGGATAGTTTCGGCACAAGCACCAGCACTGGCACTCCCAGTACTGGAACTCCCATCACAGGCGACACTGGCTTGGGTGTAAATACGCCCTCAGCTTTTAATTATGCACCAGTAACTGAAGATATAACTTCCTCAAGTCCACCCGATGTTTCTAATCAACCGATACGTGATGGTGTGGCTGATGCAAACGACTCAGTTGTGGGTTTAAAGGAAAATGATGGGGCAAATGAGGGTGAAGGGGTAGCGAGTGTTGATTGGGACGTTGAAAAAGAGGACAGAGACAAGCATGGAAAGAATCCATTTAATGAGTCTGATAACAGCATTAACTGGCTGTCCAAACTCAACACAAAGAATATCAACATTGGTAGCATGGGTAGAGTTGTTAAGAGCGAACCAGAAGCCGATACCAAAGCAGCAGCTGAAGCAGAGATCGAAAATGTTGCTGCCGATGTCCAACAGGAAACCGACGAGTCAGATTTTATCACCAGCATCAGTCCAGTAAATAAATCGCTAAAGAGCAACGTGATGCTAGAACATGGCCTAAATGCCAGTAAATTAGCAAGTGGCCAGCCAGGAAGTCTGGGGCCTGATAGTCATAGACAAGAAAGGAATGGCAATGTAAGCGGTGACGATGTTATTGGCGCAGAGGATGCAGAGTCATATAAGAACAAATCACAGCCGCTAACATTGTGTTCAGCATCTAGCGAATCCGCCAACATTAACAAAGAACACGCCGGTGAAAATAGTAAACATTGCGAACCGGAAGCCATCAGTCCCTTGCTATCGCAGCAAAACAAACCAACGTATGATATATTTTACAAAAACAATGAAGGTAGAATCATGAGAATTGAGGAGTCAGAGCCAGTGTTGTACAGGTTTGCGCCAACAGTTACAGATGATAAGCTGGGAATAGGAAGGAGAACCAGTACCCATAGCGCAAGGATGCTGGGTAGTACCGATGAGGCTGATCAGAACAGCAACATAGTAGGCAATGTAGGGTCAAGCGACAGCGTCCCAAGGGTGTATGAAAGTAGCAGCGAGAATGCAAACATTTGTCTGACAGGATCAAACAGTAGTACAAACCTGAATCCAACAATAAGAAAAAGCAATAGTGCATTGAAGCTGCCAAAGAAAAAGTCAAAGCAAGTGTTGGCGTTTGCTGGAAAATTGAAAAGCATTGGGTCGTTTAAGGGCGATGATAGGGCAGACATCAAAGACAGTAAAACAGGTTTGATCAACAGCCAAGACGGACGCGTCAGTGTGATTGAACATTCTTGTCCAATGATTCCGGTGTTTGGTGCACCGTTGGAAAAAGCTGTAAACGCGACAAGGGTCAGGGCTAATTACGAGTTGCCAGCAGTAGTGTATAGATGTGTGGAGTATCTGGACATTAAAAATGCATCTTGCGAAGAGGGGATATACAGAGTTAGCGGCAGCCAACGGGAGCTTGAGGATTTGAAAACCAAGTTTAACAGTTCAAGAGACTTTAGTATACTGAATTCCGAGCAGTACTATGACACACACACGGTTGCCAACCTGCTGAAGCTGTATATGCGGATGTTACCAAACAGCATACTGACAACACAGCACGCCTCTGAGTTTGCTGATTTGCTGCTGTTGGAAAGCAGACATGAGCGAGTTGAGGTTTGTGGAAATCTGATACTGAAGCTGCCAATGTGTAACTACACCCTGCTAAGAGTGGTTTTGGCTCACTTTATCAGAATTGTGCTGGATAGTCACAAGAACCGGATGACGCTCCGAAACATTGCAATGATCATTTCCCCATCTCTTGGAATCCCCTCTGCCATATTCACGTTTCTTATTGCAGAATACGCGCACATCTTTAACGTCAACGATGATGGCAACCCATCACCAACAACAGTGGGGGATGATACAAGCCATCTCGACAGCCAACTGGACGGTCAAAGTAGTAGTATTATTGCTGACTATGCTGCTAATCTGTCTAGAGACTTGGTCAGGCCTGTTGACCTTGGTAAATCAAATGAGGACTCTGTGGTTGGTATTAACGGGCCGCATGGTCCCACCGTCTACAACGGGGAAGGGGGCAGTGGAGACGGGCTTGGCACTGATTCAGCAGTTGTTGGAGCTAAACAGGCAATTACCCACAACACAGACACGAGTGCTGACACCAATTTCGACAATGAAGCAGATAATCTTGAGTCGTTAAAAAGGTTTACAAACAACACGATAATCAACTCGTACACAAGAGATTCGGATTATTTTAGCAATGATGCTGCCAACGCAGAAAAAAATGGCAATAACAATACCAACCTACTCGTACAACGTGGCTCAAACACACCCCAACTTAATTCGAGACAACATGTTCAGCACATTGACACTGGAGTTGGCATAGCCAATGAGTCCAATGTCAACATTGCCACCAGCACCAGTACTAAAGCTAAAAAGAAATCAAACTGGTTTACCAAGTCCAAAAGCAAACAGCCAGCCAGTTCCACAAACGGTAGCCCGAATGATGCTGGAAATAACAGTAGCAGCTCCGTTAAGAGGTCTGGCGATAGTAGATCTGGGTTTAAGTGGTTAAGCAGATCAAGCCAAAGCCCCGACTCTAACTCCAATATAGCTTTGGATAAAGCCCAAAATCAATCTGAAAATCCGAATTCAGGTTCCTCCTTTGGCTCAAAGTGGATCCCTAAATCGCTCCTAAAGTCCAAATCAAGCTCCAACATTGATTTCAAAAATAAACAAATCAATACCAACAATATTTTTTCCAAAAAAACTACATCTAACGATATTTCGTTCAGCAGCTCAGCCTATGACAACACAGTCATGTTGTCGCCAACTAGTCCTGACCTCAGTTCGCCTAACATTGGAAATTTCCCAGCCGAATCTGGTGCTGGCTACTTGAGAAACATGCGTAGTTTTATCGATACAGCAAACTCTGTCACTTTAGTAAATGAAAAGCATCCGGGTGTCAATACCGATATAGATAGCAGTGTAGGCCGAAAAGCTAGTCATAGTTCTTCTTCCCATAAAATTAATGGCTATGCAAGCCCAATTTATAAAGCTGACTCGCAAAACAACATCCGTAGCGATGAAAAAGCCGGCGAAGATGGTACAAACGCGGCTGATTTGTCCCCAAGTGAAATGGCAGCTTCCAAAATAGGTTATGGCTATGGCTCTGATATTAATACCCATAAATTAAATGGGCCAAATGAAACTTCAAAAGCGATACATGTGCAACCAATCTATATTAACAGGGCAAACACTGCCCCTGCTGATGCTGATGTTGAGTTGAGCAGGCTGGTGCCAGTAAAAACCCCGATCTCAAAGTCGCTTTCCACACCGCTTTCAAACCTCATGTCCAAGTCAAAACCTGACAGAAGATCTAAGCTGAAACACACATCAAAGTCCAGCGTAAACACGGATTACAATACTCACAAAAGAAGTTCTAGTCGCGAATATAGTCGATATAATCAACTCGCTCATCCCAAGAGGTCGACTTCTAGTTCGTTTGATAAGAAAAGGGTGGATTATGACGTCGGCTATAGCAACGAGTACCTTTTCAACAATATTGCCAACTATAATAAAGCAAGTAGCAACAATACGGACAACACGAGAAACGATATTGGTGGCGGCGATAGAACAGGCGCCGCGGATAAAATTGGCGGCAATGGTGAGGCGAGCACAATGGAAGGTATGGGTTTGGAGCTAAATTTGGACTTGGGTTCTTCGCCAGGCTTGAGTTTAGGTTTGGGAAGTGGGTTTGGTTTAGGTTTTGATATTGACCTATTAAACAGCAACCAGCTCGACACACCATCAGCTTATAAATACGCGCCATTAGATGTTAATGCACCACCAAGTTTGGTCCAAGCAGTGACTCCAATCGCTATTTCAAAATCAGAATCTAAGCCCAAATCCAAGTCAAAGTTAAAGATTAACAGAGTGTCGAATTCAGGCAACTACAATTCAAACAGCGGTCAAATACATAGCTCAAATAGCACTGGAGTAGGGCAGCCAAGCTTAGCCGATACCAGTATATTCAAGGGTATTGAGAGCGACCTGTTTGTTAGTACTGGAAATAACCTGAGGCTTGATTTTGACAATGAAAGCTACTCTTCTGTAAGACAGTCAAAGTTCAATGAAAGAGAATCAAGCTCAAGCAAACACGCTGTTAGGGATAACGGTAGATCCAGGCCAAGAAGGTCCAGGGACGAATCAAGGAGTAGCAGCAGACCAAGAGAGGCCACAAACACATTGGAGAAGTTGGTTTCCAGCCCTGCTCTGAGACATAGGCCGAGGTTTGGCGACGTTGACGGTGACGAAAAGTTACGTAACAAAAGCTACGTCAATAAAAGTCACGCCAACAAAAGTCACGTCAACAAAAGCGCCAACGCTAGTCAAGGGAATAGAAGTGATTTTGAGTATGGCGACAGGGTTGAACACAAAAACTTGCCAAGATTAAACTTAAAATCCTCAAGATCCAATCCAAACACCAGAGTTGAACCAAATTTTTTGAATAATACCAATGGCAACTACAGAGATAGTGCAAGTAGTACCGACATATTGGATCATATTCCAAGCCCTCGTAGACGAAACAAGTTGGTTATTTCCAAAAACAACAGCCCAATTAGTCCATCCAATTTATCCAACCAAGACAATTTACCCAACCAAAACAACCGAAACAACTCTAGCAACCGCTCTTATGCTGACAGCTACAATAATTCCAGCAACAACGCGCTTGGTTCGCACAATGGCAGTCACAGGATCAGTGGTGGTACTCTTGGAAATGCAGGTATTGGTGGCAAACGCGACAGTAGCCGTAAGAGCGGCGGGTTGCCTTTGATATCTACTAGCGCCGGGCTTAGCTTGAATCTTGAAGGCCCTGAGTTCTCAAACCCGGCTAAACTAGGCCCAATTTCAAGTTTTAGTCCTATTTCTCCTTTATTTTCAAAGACTAAATAACCCTCTTGATTTACTTTTAGTTCGTGTGCATTAATCACTTTACAAGTCTTTTTTTTCTTTCTTTTTTCCTTTTTTACAACATATACTTTTATTTATTCGCTTTTTTACTAAAGCATTCACATTAATATATTTATTTATTTTTTAAAAAAAGGATATTTCACATCACCTTGCTGAATACGCTCATTGGTGGTTGGGAGAGTGGGTTAAGGCCTGTAATACGCGTATTTTAAGATCATCACACTTGACCCAGGTTTTGTTGTAAGAAGCCTTCAAACAAATGGTGAGCTGGTGTGAAATTAGAGTGTGGTTATTTTTCCCCCACCCGCAGTCAGTCAATTGAGACTCGATGAACAGAAAATCCTAGTTTTTTCAATTTTCAAGTAGACCAACTTTGTCTTGGGAGAACTAAGTAGTAAAACTTTAGTTTGGGGTCCACCAGGAATTAACCACATCATCAATCGACGGAAAGTACAGCAATATGACAATCGATTTAACGATTTACACGGTCTTTTTTTTTATAATGATCGAGGATATCATCAACTCTTGAAATGAAAAGAGGAAAAAAAAAAGAGAATCGAAAAAAAAAAAAAAGAAATGGGAGAAAAAAAACGGAAATGGCGATGGAGCATGGTTGTTGGCTGCTACGTAACTTTAAAAATAACCAAATGGTCTATATATGGAATAGCTTTGAAACAAAGCCGATAATGGCAACAAAGCAGCTTCAAAACGGTTGAAAACTAAACTGATACTTGGTAAAAAGCGTTCTTCAAAAATAAGCTGAATAAGTTGGGAATGTAAACCTGAAATAGGCTAATAATAACAAGACTAGTAAATAAAAATAGCCATAAAAGTAAAGCAACGAAAACGGAGAAAAAAATTGGCGAGTCTTAAATAAAATGACATTCCAGTTTGAAAGCCAGGTTGAATTCCTGTATTGACAAACGATACGATTCTATTGGGTGATTACACGTAAAAAAAAATAATAAAAGAGAGTAAAAATTAATGAGAGAATTAACAAATTAAGTAAATCACTTACTTTGAAAGAAGCAAAGTGGATTTGTAGAACTATTCTAAGGAGCCAAATCAAAAGTCAAAGACCAGTTTGGAAAAATAAAAAAATAAATATAAAATATTTTACTAGTAAAAAAAAAACAGAATAATGCTAATTAGGTTGTAAGGTTGATTTATTAGTTAAAAATAGTGAAGGTGAAAGGAAGAAAAAAAAAACAAAACAAAACAAAAACAAATAGGAAAAAAGAAGAAAGAAAAAGAAAAATAAGAGGGAGCGAAATGGTAAAGCTAATAACTAAAACTAAAATAAGAGTAAAAAAAGGGAAAGGAGGGAGAAAAAAAAAACTGAATAATTAGTTTAATATAGCAATAGCATCCTCTTTTCTTTCTTTATTTAATTTTTAAGCCATTTTTTTTGTATTCAACTTTATTACACTCGCTATTACAAATAGTTTTGGTTACAAAGTGATAAAGAGAGAATTCAAGATTGAAAAATAACAAAAATAAATCCCTAATATCCAAAGGTATGTCTGCATCTAAAAATATATATTTCTAAAAAGCCATGATCTGTTTACATTATCTTTAACTGGTCCCTTGTTTCAAGATCAGTAAAGATGAGGGAAGGGAAATGAAAGTGAGGGGAAAGTATCGTGGAAGGAAAGGGAAGGAAAGGTATCATAGAGGGAAAAAGAAGGAAAGTGTGGATCATGCTTTGTTTTGTGGTAGATGATACGGTAATCATCACCCCAGATGAGAGAATTTAACTATGGTCATGATGAAGAGGGTTCTCAAGGCACCAAGTATATACATATAATTGGAAGAGTGAGTAGAGAATAGTTGCTCTTACAGGTAGCAGAATGGAGAGCAAAGCACCGTCATCTTGGACAAAAAAAATAAACAAATTGAGCCATCTATTTATTTATTAATGGAAGGAGAGTATCACTGGAAGAGTTGTGGGAGCCAGGACTGAGTGGATGGGAAAGAACATAATGCTGAACAGCGGGTAGTCGAGCGACCTTGAAGACAATATTAGCAGATACCGCTCCTTCCTTCGGAATCTTTGAAACTGTTTCATTGGAGATAGTGTAGATCGCTTGAGCAGATAATTTATAATTATAAAGGAGAAGAATAGAGAGAGGAGGACTGGCATCTTGTCGAGCTGTTGCTGTGTTAAGCGACCTAAACAGTGGAGGGTAGAGCGAGCTTGATTGAACTGGGTGGCATAGCTTGATCAACGGTTTTATCTGAACGTATACATGCATTTGTATGTGTGTAGCTTTGGTATGCAGATGGCAGCGAGCATTTTTTTTTTGGTGTCTGTGCTTCCTGGCGCTACCTTTGGCAATACTTGTCTTTGTGCGCTTTTACTCTTTCTCCCGTCACCATCTCTACTCCGATTCATTTTTTTTGTTCTATAATACACAGTGTTGATGGCATTCCAGACTGATTAAAAAGAGATAACTTCTTTACTTGTACCTCTTCCCTTCCTCCAAAAAGCACACTTTTCCCTTCAATTTTATGGTAGTAACTATAATATCCGTAGCGAAACAAAAGAAAACAAAACAAAAAAAGCGAAACGAATCAAATCTAAATAAATGTATATAAAATAAAACTTAATGTATAACAAAGACGCAGAAACCCAAAGGAAGGAAAGACATAGAGACAAAAGAACAAGATGGCAGACCACGCAGATGATTTGATTGACTACGAGGATGATGAAGAGGTTGTCCAACAAGAGGTCGTTGCAGCAGTAACGGCAGCAACACAAGATAAAGGCACTACAGGAGAGTCAAACGGAAAGGACAAGAAGGGGAGTTATGTTGGAGTGCATTCAACGAGTTTCAAAGACTTTTTGCTTAAGCCAGAGTTGCTGAGAGCAATTGTGGATTGTGGGTTTGAGCATCCTTCAGAAGGTAAGAATTTGGATCAAACCAAAGTATATAAATAAATAGAAACGTATAAAGAAGTATAAAGTGACTTGTGGATAACCAACAACTAGACGTAATGTGGCTGTATGGTTTTTGCTGTTTATAGTTCAACAGGAATGTATTCCTCAAGCTATTTTGGGTATGGATGTTTTGTGCCAAGCCAAGTCAGGATTGGGAAAAACAGCAGTGTTTGTGCTGGCTACTTTGCAGCAGTTGGAGCCAGTTGATGGAGATGTGTCAGTGATAGTTATATGCCACACAAGAGAATTGGCGTTCCAAATCAAAAACGAGTATGTCAGATTCAGCAAATACATGGCCAATGTCCGAACTGAAGTGTTTTACGGAGGAACACCATTCAAAAAGGACCAGGAGTTGCTCAAGGACAAGGAGAGATGCCCCCATATTGTAGTGGGAACGCCTGGCAGAATTCTGGCGCTTACTAGGGACAAGCACCTGAGAACAGGAGCAATCAAGCATTTCGTGCTGGACGAGTGCGACAAAATGCTTGAGCAGCTTGATATGCGCAGAGACATCCAGGACATCTTCAGATCTACCCCACAAAGCAAACAAACTATGATGTTTACCGCCACTTTGTCCAAAGAAATGAGACCTGTCTGCAAAAAGTTCTTGCAAAACGCTCTTGAAATCTTTGTTGACGACGAAACCAAACTAACTCTCCACGGACTTCAGCAGTACTACGTCTCTCTAACCGAGGTCTCCAAAAACAGGCAGCTGTCTGACCTCCTTGACTCCCTTGACTTCAACCAGGTTGTCATCTTTGTCAAGTCTGTAGCCAGAGCCAATCAGCTCAACAAGCTGCTCAGTGCATGCAACTTCCCTTCCGTCTGCATCCATTCTCAGCTACCTCAAGAGGAAAGAATCCTTCGCTACAAGGCCTTCAAAGATTTCTCCAAGAGAATCATGGTTGCCACCGACATCTTTGGCCGTGGAATCGATATTGAAAGAGTCAATGTTGTCATCAACTACGACATGAGCGAAAACGCTGACTCTTATCTTCATCGTGTTGGCAGAGCTGGTAGATTTGGTACCAAGGGTCTTTCCATCACCTTCATTGCTACTGAAGATGACAAGAAGATTCTGGAAAGCGTCCAAGAAAGATTTGAAGTCAACATTCCCCCAATGCCAGAGAAGATTGATCCAAGCACCTACATGACTTCATAGTTTTCTTTTTCTCACTTTTTCTTTTCACTCTACTTTTATCTCTCTTTTTTTTTTTTTTATCTCAATACTAAATGACCAACTAATTTCTCTTTTATTATTGTTTTCTAATTATTCATGCTTTTATTTGAATCAAGTAAACAAATAAAATGAAAACAAATAAAAAATGTTTAATTTTGACACTAGATTGTGTGTTTTGACGTGTCGATTCTGTTTCCATTAATCCTCATAAATAAATAATTTTGACACTGCCATATATGCACCAAACTAATTCCTCAAGCTTTTTGACCACCTGGACTACCCAGCCTTTTTTTTTTTTTCCCTTGACCATTTCCTCCTTTTCTACTTCTTTTTCTATCTCTTCACTTCTTTTGAATTCTTGGATAACAAATTTCCTTTTTGCTTACTTTATTTATCTGTGTTAATCTATTTGTTTACTTTGTTGGACATGTAGTCAAGGTTGTTTTAGTTGTAGTCACAACCGTGTTGCGTTTGGTGGTTGTGGTGGTGGTTTCTGTTGTTGTGCTCTTTATACTTGTAACTGTTACCGGCGCAGCTGTTATTGTAGTTGTGGTGAACTCTGTTTTCTGTTTAGTAACAAGAACTGTAACTGGCGGAGAATCAATATATGTGGTTTTGGTTGTGGTCACGGTGTTTGTTTTGGTTTCGTTTGTGACTGTGGTTACAGTTGGAACTACAACTGTGATGGTTGATGTAGACGTCTCCGTCACTTTTGATGTCACTGTTGTGCTTCCTGTTATCGTTTTGGTGTTGGTAACAAACACTGTCACTGGGTTGACAAGAGTTCCATCAGGCGAGATAATCTTGTACCCAACTTGATATTGTACAATTGTCGGCTTTCCTGTGGTTGTGTACAAACTCATGTATCTGTACTGAGGAAGTGGTACTTTGTCCACATAACTGGCCAGCACCAAACTCAGTGGGTTGTCAATCGCGTTACCAGTACCAATACTGATCCTGCCATAGTTATCTATCTTGATTCCCAATATCACCCCGTCTAAATTGCTTGCATTGGTTCCTATCTTCTGCCCACTTGCCTGCATAGTCCCCCCTACCCCACGGTAAATCCCTGTTTTGTCTGCTGACGAGAACTTTACCTCGTAGTTATCCACTTCCAAATTTTCCTTTGCCGAAAACCCTGCATAAAGCGTATCAATACCCGATACTTTTATTCCTATTGTTAGCTGCACTCTTTCCAAGTCCCCGTACTTTTCGTTGTACAGGTCCTTTACTATTGCGTTCTTAACATCTCTGCCCTGAAACGGATCTGCTTGCAGCTTGTTGAACTCTTCGTGCTTTTCTTGCTGCGACAAACATCCCAACACAAAACTAACTAGTGTAACTCCAAATAACTTCATTCTGTATATATTTGCCTCTCTATTCTAATAAATTTGCCTATTATTATTTTCTTTTCTTTTTAAAATAAAAAAAATGAGTCTATGTCCAAACAGTTTGAAATTTCTATCGAGAAAGACGGAACGTTTTATTTTGAGTTTTAAACTATGAATTTTGTTTTTGTTTTATTTACTCTTCAAATATTTATCTCGCTTTTAATCCTCCCAACAACATAACACACGACCAAGTCTTATTTTCCCTCTTTCTTTTTTTTTTGTGCTCTACTATACATATTCACTTTCTTAACTATATTATATTAATTGGTTCGAGATCCATTGAACGGAACTAGCTAATTAACATTAAACCCTTCTATTAATCAATCCAAATAGTATTAAAATAGCACTGAAAAGTGACAATATCCCAAACTAAATCATGTTTCATTTTAGTTCGCTATGATCTGATCAAAATGCTTTTGTATATCCTTTTTTTTTCTTCTTCCTGATACAGATGCTTTTCGTTTTTGTGCGCTTATTGATCTACAAAACTTTGCAGTTTAGCATTAACAGTATATATCTTCACTTGGTTATAAGACTCAAAACTTTTAGTCTAAAGTTGCCCAGACCCTCACTCCACTATTTTTTCCCCCCTCCTTAATCGAATATGATGTTCTACATCTCTATTTTATTCTGCTTCTGCATTAATTGCATTTCTCTTTATTAAACAGTCTGGAATATTGGTTCTTAACCATTTTTATATTAATTTTGTCGTATTTTACTGTTATTGTTTATTCCATCCTTTGTTCTAGACCATGACATTTACTGCTACTCGATACATATTATTCAAAATGCAGCATTGTTTCCCCAACTAATCTTCTTTCCAGTTTTTTTTTAACTCTCCCCTTTCCAACAACATCACATTTACTTTGACTCGGCCAATTTACCCTCATTCTTGCATCTTATGGCCTCGTTATTACATCTTACGGCCTCTCTTATGTCTAGCTCTCATTTTCCCAAACACAAGCACACCCCATATCCCAAACTAACATTTTCTGGTTTGCAAAGTCTGGGAATTAGCGATTAATGTCCCAAAAACACGTTAATTCAGTTGTTTGTACTGTACAATATCGTTTATTTTACTCTACTTGGAAACAGTGACCATAAACGCACAGTAGCTTAAAACTCAAGTATATTGGATCACGCCCTTGGATACACACCGACCAACAAACAAACCACATCTTTAAACTTTCAACTTTAGATACATTCTTTTGCTCTTTTTTTTTTTAAACGTCAGTAGTAAAAAAAAACACGAAAATAAATCAATAACTACCAGTTTGCCGAGAAAGACTTTTCTCAAATGCCAAAACGCGGCTAAAAATCCGTGAGTATATGCATATATATGTATATACTGCGCTTCAGAAGAAGCCACACTGACTTTTTTTTCCTCCCAAAGATCTACAACCATCAAGCTATGCTAATGTACAGTACTTTTGAAAGCCAGCCATTTCAAATACAGAGACGCCATCAGGGTGTAAAGTATAAAAATAAACAAAATTAGTTAACCGAATCAATAGAAATTCAGGCTATAAAACACGGCTCATACTGGCAGAGCTACTGATAATTCAAACAGTCCATTATTTACCATTATTTCCTCGAAGGAATGCATCGCCGTATTTGTTTTTCAAAACCCCATTTACATACTCCTCCGTATTCTCCAATGCTATGTTCATATACCCATCTAAACACGCCAGTGTACCTATTGTAATCATCGTTGGTGTTACCATTGTAGTTGGTGAGTATAATCTGTTCTGTATATTTTGTTTGCTTAGTAAACTTATCACGTTTCTAATTCTCGTTGCAAACATTCTATCGTAATTTACATGTATCCTTTCGCTTGCAAATTATCTGCACATTGCCTTTTTTTTGTGTATAACAAACAAAAAGTAGGGAAAAAAATACCTTTGTAATCTATTCCTGAATTCAAACGCACAATCACTTGGTTCCCGGTTATTAATTTAAGAAAATCGGCTGGCGTTTTTTGTACACTGCTTTCGTTCATCCTGCCTGACTTGATTTACTGTTTTCTTTTTTCTGTGTGTTTTACTAGTGGTACTATTCGTATTATTACTTTGCTGCCCTTTAAATCGGTTATTTGAATACTGGATTTGGCACGTTCGATGATATGGGTGTAATAAACTGTAACTGTGCGATGTTGTTGTATATTTTGCATTTTTGGCATTTTCAGCCTAGTTTTTGTTTTGCCTAAAAATAAAGCAATTTAATACAAAGAAAAAAAATTCGTTCGCTTTTTTTTTTCTCCAGCCAATTAATTGGTGTTATCGTATGCCCAACCTGACAAATGGTCACCTTATTTGATTTCATCTCGTTGTCGTTTAACATAAACAACCGCACAAATCTACAGGAGTTTAAGAATGCTGCCATACCAAACCCAACTTATTGTAAGTGTTTTGAATTATTGTCGGTTTTTAGCAGTGATTTTTCCATAGCAAAGAGTAGATGCAGTGATAATTATTTCGAGTAATAGCTATTTTTGTTTTGGTTTGCGTTCAAGCTGTCAGCACCAATAATTTGAGGTGCTATAGCACAGTATATATCTTTGAACTGTAAATGGGTTGGCTTGGTAAGGCCCTTTATGTATAACCTTACAATGTTGCTCTAAATAAATATCTCGGGCAAATATATATACATATATCTTTGAATTGGCATTTTGCAGTTTGAGATTATCAAACCTTAATGGTCTAGAGCCAAGTTAATAGCAGATCGCGGATATCTAACTTGTCGCATCAAATTCGATAAAGGACCAAAAAAGGGTCTCGTTATTTATTTTATTTATTGAAATTCGTGTCTTTTTTTAATATAGTAGAAGAAGGCACTCGAGTTACGGATATTGAACAGAAACTAGACCTGCTTATATTGTAGATCAAACATAATATTGGTTGGGTAGCTGTGGTGCATGCCAAAACAACAATTCCAATCGATTTGTGAATGTAGAATATAATTTAAAGCCAAAGTATATTTGCAGAATCCAAAACAATTCTCGCAATAAATGAATACACTCTATAATTCGAAAACTAGAAGGTTCCAAGTGTACAACAATAAAGTGGACAATAAATTGTTGGCGAGAAAGCTGGAACTAATATTCTAAATTAAAACTATATTTATGCTAGAAAGTAAAAAAAATATTCCCAATAACAACAGATTATTACTGATACAAAGTAAGGATTGCTAAACAATAAGCAGCAAGCAACAGGCTCGTATTTGGAAAACTCTCGCTTATATCTATCACGAAGCCTTTTATTTTTTTTTAAAAAAAAAACTGTATAGTATAAAGATTCGTATTATAAACTAAATCCCATTCCTCGAGTCATTTAAATAACTAGATAAATTTATTTAAACTTCAAATTTAGTCTTTGATAAACACTGTAACTATAGTCAAGCTAAAATTACCTTGCTTGGGTTAAATAAAAACAAAAATTAGATATCATAGATTACATTATTGTCAAAGACTTAGATCTTTCCAAGCAAATATAAGTCAACAATAGCAGTAGAATAGAGCAGGTTTTTTCTTTACACTTATAAATACTGTCCAAGAAACACAGCTCAATATACACATACACAGCCGTCAAATATGCTAGATGTGATTATACCAGCACTGCTGCTGACAGCATGTCAAGCCGCTTTACAACCAAGCCCGGGCGCACTAGATAAGACTGAATATCCATCAGCATTTATCAACTCACCAAAGATAAGGGTGCTTCAACAAGATGCCGCTGAGCCCGCGTTTCCAGCGTTCAAAAAGGAGATTTTTTGGGCATCTGACGTTTGTAAAGACTTTGGCTCGGCATTTTTCTATGGTACGCCAATGAGTATTGGAAACAGCTTTATGATTGGGTTGACCCCTGGAGATGGTCCCAAAAACGATATGTATGAGATTGTGTTTAATTATGGAAGCGCACTTTCGGGGATTAGGAAAAACCTAGGCGGTCCACTGGTTGCTGCTGGACAGGGATTGGGCGTTGAAAGCTCGTCGTTATTTTCATTTTACATTTACATGAAGTCGACTGGTTTGTTTGACATTGGTATTGGTGCCGAAGGAAGAAACGCAGGCATATCCATCATCAACTGGGTTGATCCTGACCCACTTCCTTGGTTTGGCAAGTGGGGTGGTTATGGAGACGACCAAGTCAGTTGGCAAGGGCAGTTGGTGGAGTCATGTACAAGAGTTTTTGAGCCAAGCACTACCAAAGTCTTCCCAGTAATAACCGAAACCAAAACCACTGAAACAACTATAACAACGATTTTGTCTTCCACTAAAACCATTACACAGACTAATACTGCCTCTGTGTCAACTAGTGTCACACAGGTTTCAACCAAGTCTGTCACCGCGACCACAGAGGTAACCGAAACGACGGTTGTCACATCTGAGTCTGCAGACAAGCCTACAGTCACAAACGACGTGTTTGTAACAATCACATCAGTAATACCAAAGACGGTTACACCAACAGTGGTGGTTGAAGCGAATCACGTATCTACCAATGTGGTTACTTCCACTATCACAGGCCAAGATGTGATCACCACCCATACATCAATTGTACAAAAGATAAAGTGCCACAATTGCTCAAAGTCCGACTGCTACAGACACAAATGCAAGGTTGACCCATGGGTTTGCGGAAAGATCAACAAATATTGCACTAATAAAATAGTAAATAAGAACGGGAATATATTTAATCCAGCAAAACATCTAATGGTATCTGTATGCCGAGGAAACAGCGCCATGTTTATTGCAAAGGTCCAAACCAACGATGATTTTTACCTCGGATTGCTCAAAGACAACACCAAGGCTTCAGCCCTAAACACTCGTACCCTTGACTTTGTCTGGTCCAATACCAACGCGACAACTTCAGGCGTTATCGCAAACCCAGGCAGAAAGGACAGCAAAGTTCGGTTTATTGGACCTAAGCAACAGTTTGTTGGCGAACAAACATTGTTTGCTCAGATTAGAGGCAGTGTTGTTGTATACGGTATCGGCGACCCATACTCCAGTCCAAAGAGCATTAGAGTGTTTAACGCTGGTACTATCAAAGGAAATACCGACTGGAGGTACTTTATCTTTGGAACTGGAGGAAGTGCTGTCGTCAAGTCAATCTCAGTAATTTGTCCTAGAGACAATCTTTACTGATCCAAAGTACATCAACTAGTGTATTTTATTTTTTACCCCCAAGCGCTATCTTGTATAGATTCGTCCTATATACTATATGCAGTTAAATACTAATTTTCATACCTTTATATTTTAGTTTTCTCTTTTTTAGAGTTATTATTAAATATTTCAATGAATAAATTTTTTTTTTATTAAACATTAGTCAGACTCCATAAAGAAAAAGTTACGTGTTATTGCATTATATCTCAATGAGTTTAATTCTGGATTTATACACAACGCTGGGAATGGATATGGGTTTTATGGTGTGTTTTTATGCTTTATATCAAAACAACAATGTAAACCAGTTATTTCTTTAAGAAAACAACCACTAAACGTAATCGGTTAAAAAAATAAAATAAAACATGTAGCGAATTTAAAGTATGAAACAAATGAATAGCATACTAACGTCTTCACTTTTTACGATAGTCCATGAAAATGTTGCTGTTTCCTCTGACGGCACACACGGTATATGGAGCACATGCCATTTCAGCGTATGTACCATGTACACATTGTAAGAATGTAACACGTCTTGGACCAAGATAGGCGTAGGATCCTGATACACATTCGGCACCAACTCTCAAGTCAACTACAGGTTGTTTGGCAGGCAGAAAAAGTTAGCTTCAAGTACATACACAAATATCAATAACTAATATTTACGTGCATTCTTTCAAAAGACTCTGCAGTTTTTTATTTTTATTTATTTTTGTTTTTTGTTTTTTGTTTTTTTTTTCACTTACATCCGATATTCCTGTAAATGGGAGCATTGGGTGTCACACCCTCACCAACAACAGCATTTCTATATGCCGGTTTACTGTTATAGTTAGGATAGCTTGGGTATACTTTACCCGCGAGGGCTGGATTGTTTGTTTTCTCCATCTCTGTTTGGTTTGCTGCTGCACCAGCGTAAACCTGGTAGTCAGGAATAAATATTTGTGCGTTGTTGGCAGCTATAAAGCTCGGGTCAGGGATTGGCAATGCTAGAGTAACCAGGCGAGTTGCGCTTGCAAAAAACACAATAGCGTTGACAATAACAGAAGCTATGGCGGTCATTATTTGATTTGTGAAATAAGGATTTAAAAAGAAAAGTAGAGATTTATATACTTCAAGACAGGTGCTGCTGTATACTTGGTTCGAATATTTGTTGAAGTGTTTATAGTCGTTGATTGCCTTTTTTTTTGTTCAGGCTGTGCTGTATTTATACGAATTGGTGCGAGTCGACTGTTATTTATTTTTTTCCACTCTGTTTCATTACTGACTAAAGAGATAGTTAAGATAGTAATAAAAAAAACAATAAAGATAAATCCAAGTGCTACAGTTTTTATGCCATAACTTTAGGGAATAAAATGCGTATTTACAAGCAAACTATGAATAGTAAATATATATTTAGCCATTTGTGAGCATAACGAGCAAGTAGGGATGCTGCTATTTTGGTTCCAATACCAGAAATAGTATATAAGCAGGATAGAAGATATTTTTAAGGCATAGGGAAAGTACTAGTTGGATGTAGAGCCACGTAGACTCAGTAAGAATAAACCCAGAAAAAAAAAGGTGGTATTCTAAGGAAATCAAGTGCAATGATGACGACATTGATAATGTATTCTATGTTTTATTAAATATGTGAATATAATAGCGCCATGGCGTTAATAGCAATAGATATGATGATAGTAATAATAGTAGCAATAGCGAGCTAAAAATATCGACCGCAAAAGTAAAATAACAATAAGCAGCAGACGACACCGGAATAAATTACAACAAGTACTTGGCAAACAGCAGCCAACTATAGAATAAAAATACGCTGAACACTATTAGTGGGAACCAATTCCACCACTTTAGAGCAGAAGTGTTATACTGCATGACATTTTCCTCCGAGTAACTTGACGACGTTTCTGAATTCAGCTGAAGCGCGATGGCTCTGTACACTCGATTGCTTTGTAGCAAAGAGTTCCAGTATTTCTTGTCAACGATAAACAAGGCAATCCCAATAACAACAGCAAGTACAGACCAAAACAGATAGAATAAAATTACATTGTCGTAGTCCGAAGCTAAAGGCGGGCCCGAATGGTTGTGGTCCTGTAGCAGACCAATCCAGATATCTACAATGGTATTTCCAACATTTTGTGCAGACTTGTAGATCCCAAGACCAGTTCCAAGAGATGAAAGTGGTAGCAATAGAGCAATAGACGAAATCAGAGCAAGCGGGCCTGCCGTTAAAGACAACGAGAAGATCACCATACCAACAATAGGAGTAACCATGGTATGTCCTAGAACAAGTATCGCAGCACCAAAAAGCACCGATGAAAGCGTGACAAGTTCCGCACGGCGGCCGTATTTGTCTATTGCCACACCCAGTATCGGGACCAAGAAGACCGGAAGTAGCTGCGAAATACTGGCATTCCAAGCAGCAACCTCGTCATTAACACCAAACCGAAGTTTTACATATTCGCTGTTCATATGTAAAAATGATGTCCAGCTGCTGCCCAGTATGAAACTTTCGGAAACTGCCAGCCAAAATATCCCAGGAAAAAAAAGCAATAGTTTGTAGTTGAATTTGTTTTTTGACTTGAGCTTATTCAGGCTTTCTTGGTCCAGCTTCTTGTGAATCAAATTCATCTGGTAAATGTACAGAAAGTTGACCAAAAATGACAGCACACAAACTATCGACGCCGCCCAAAATGCTGCTCCGTAAAAGTTGAACACTCGGGAAATAGGAACCGAAGTCCCCATCGACAGAAACGAAGACTATTGTCATTTTTGTAACATATGTTTTACTTTTAAACAGGCTGGTATTTTATCGGACCAGTACTGGCATAATATTTTTATAGTAATCCTGAATTGAATTTGTTGCCAATTTATGTCTAAAGTGCTTGGACTCCTTACCAGTCTTGCTGTAGCAATTTGCAACGCTATTACTGCAGCCAGGCTTGATCCTTTAAACCAATGGCCAAGAATGGTTTCTTGCACTGTTACTATTGTCCCCGACCCCAACCTAATTTTCATCGGCACAGTTAATTAGTAAGGTATGGAAATAACAAGGATAACTCTGAATTAGACTGGGAAAAAAATATACAGAAGCTATAACAGGACAGAACTACGAAACTTACCCATAAATCAACCGCCCCACTATCATTAAGTGAAAGGAGACTAGGTTTGTAGACAGAGCTACGAGGATACTGCCAATCATTATAAGTAAGGTTGCGATAAAGGAACCCTTGGCTGTGCCAAAAGAATCTATAAATAATCCACCAATCACTGGAAGTATTGTATTCACTAGAGATACTGTAGACTGCAATGCACCATACTGTGCATTCGTGATATCAAGTTCCTATAGTAAAATGCATAACAAAATCGCCACTCTAGTAATAGCAGTGATAGTAGCGATAACGCCACGGAATGAAGTGTGTTCACATATAAATTTCTACTATCTGATTTAATATAATCGTAAACCCACTTTTTTAATTATCGATTTTAGTGCCCCTAATGTATGGGCAGAGTAATGGCTTCCAACTATAACGTCCAGTTTTAAGCTGCATTAGTTTCCTTTAGCCAGTATAACGAAAATCGCAAAGGGAAAGGGTATATATATATGTGTGTGCGCGCTTGGCGATGTAAATGCGTAAATACCTGATATTAATAAAGTACAGAGCAATGCAAATATCTTGTATTTCCAAAACATAATACCATGATACATTCCCTCATTGCTGCTCGAATCGCCGCTATCTTCTATATGGTCATGGTCTATGGTAAAGCCTATATCACTTTCAGAGCCAAGTGAATCTGTTTTGGATTGTATCGAATGCTCAGAATTCCTGTCTAGCAGCGAAACATACGGGCTTTCCCTGCTAGTTCTTACAACTCCACCCATTAATGGTGAATGTTCTCCTATTCTCTTGCTTTTGGCTACCAAGCTGTTGTTTTCTGAGCCCCCGGTCTCCGTGCTCCATTCACTGACTGGACGAGTGTCAGCGTTGTTCACTAATTTGTTTTTAATATGGCCCATCGTCCCACCGTTTACTTCATTTACAGAGTACGTGTTGTTTCCAGAATTGCTATTGCTCATACCAAGTAGCGTACAAATTGATAAGTGCAGTTTTGTCTGATGTTTTTTTTTTGTTGTTTTGAATAATCTACTAGCACAAGATATAGCCCTTGGAAACTTTTAAATTATAAGCTCCTACTAGTATCATGTACTCTTTTTAAGCTTTGCTAATCTGTTCAAATAAACAATCTTGTATCATAATTTTCAAGTTGCAAAACTGTTCCTGTGATTAGAATTTTCCCAGTGATAGTCAGGAAAAAAAATTGTACATTTCGATAATAATAAAAACTGTTGGGGTTTTAGGCTTAAAAAAAGAAAAAAAAGAAAAAAAGATTTAAGCCTAATTAACTTGAATTTAATCCAACGCAACAACTATAATTTAATGACAATTCTCCACCTGTCTTTTTTACTTGCTCCGATAAAACCGCATCATATGAGAATTGTTCTAGCTTACTTAAATATTAGATAAAGCCAAACAAAAGATTATTGGTTGTTACTTTTGCCTGACAATTTTTCCAAAACCAAACCTACTCTTAAAAACACGACTTGTGAACTACAATAAACCAATTTGGCTTCAATGGATAATCAAACCAGCCGGTTAAGACCTTCTCACAAACACCAAGCTATGGCGCACTTTCTAGTACTATAGTTACCGGTATAAGGCTGTCGACACAATTCACACACCGTCTCCAGTTGCAGGGCTGATGATTTCGTTGTAACTATTATATGTACCACTTGTCGCTGCAGACGTTTACTTACGCATATATTGTCTTTAACCCCTCAAACATCGAGTGTGCTACTTGTGTTGCTAGTGCATAATGTACGCGCATTATTAATCGCAACATATTTTCCTTGACAATGCTTTCTTATCAGATAAGAAATTAAAAGGAATCAAACGCCATTGGCTACGCTTTTTAAAGCACACGCTTGTTTAAATACCAAAGCCAGAATCTCTAAAGTGGAACCGCAGATAATGTTATAAGATCGTCTTGTGCACGACAGGCTACTGGCTCTGTGTATTTGAAAATACAGCCCTGCTCTTTAGCAAAGCAAGTGAAATGTCGATATAGGCAGGTATATCGTTTCTTTGGGTGTCCTACTTTTAACGCTAGCTATGAGATATTAAGCATGGATGGTATCCGAGTATCTAGTTCAGTCTGCTTGATTAAAGTGGCAGTTTTGTACTGACGAGTAGAGCTGCCATTTTTGCACTAAATTGAGCTTAGTTTCTCCAGTGCTGCCTGAAAACATCGTGATTTTGTTGATAATTGCACTGAATTTTGTTGCAAAAAAGCAGCCAATAAACATACATTTACACCTAGTTGGTCCATTTGTTCTGGATAAAATAAGATTGAGCAACCTAACTTGCTAAAGCCGAAACTGCCCACCCTCTAATAATGTTTTATTGCAAAGAAACCAAATCAAGCAAAAAAAAAAGCCACTTAGTGCCAATCGAGTATCTGCAACCAATAACAAAATGTTATCTCGCTTGTTGATTCAGAATTTATTATTAACAAAAAAAAAGAGAAAATTGTTTTGTTTAAAGCTTAAGAAAAAACCGTTGTAACAATTTAGATAAGTAATTAGCACGGTAAACTAGAAAAAAATAAAGTAAAAAAAATATAGGGGCAAAGGAGTTGCAAAAACAAACTTTGCTTTGTTGTTGAATTCTTAAATTGCTCTTTTAAAATCACAAATCAAAAGCTTAAATTTGAAAGATGAACAATTTACTCCGTTTAGCTAGACCATCTATTGTCAGTAAATCTCTCCGTCTTGGTAAGTCCAAACCTTAGAATTTATATTTCAATCTTTTATTATGAAATCTCTTCTTTTTTTCCTGATCAATTGGAAGCAAATGGTAATCTTGCCAAAGAAAAAAAGATCCTCGTTAGCCGACTCGAATCAACCTTGATTGAAAATACCAAAAGCATTGCCAAAGATTAATCATTTAATTGAGACTGATATTTTAATCGACGAAATAATATAATCTCTATTGCACTGGTAAAAAAGTGGGATGTTGTACACTAGAACTCGGTTTAACAAGATATTGTTGCTAAAATAGGAGCCAGAAAGTATGCCACTGAGGCTGCTGCTGAAAACAAAGGATTGACTTTGAACTTCTCATTGCCTCATCAAGTAAATAATACAAAATTAAAATTATACAAGCCTGATTTGACGTTCCTATACTTAGCTTGGGCTTTGCAAATTACCTTTTTAAATGTTTGGTCGTTTAAAATCAAAAGATTGAAATGAAATCTGAAGGGCACTATAAAGCTGATGATAATGCGAATATTAGGCTATTCTTAAAAATACAGCTGTCACACAGGTAAATGTCCCAGCAAACTCGGGGGATATGGGTATCCTAGCTGATCACGTTCCATCAATTGAACAGCTTAATCCAGGAGTAATTGAAATTTTCAAAGCAGATGGCTCTAAAAAATACTTTGGTAAGTTTAGTCAGCTATTTTTTTTGGTTTAAAAACGCTACTTTGGATCTACACCAAGTATACATTAACATTAACATTAACCCTGATACTGATACCAATACTAATACTAACCCTAACCCTGACTTTCCAACATAGTATCCGGTGGATTCTTGACAATGAACCCTGACTCAGTTTTAAACATCAACGCTGTCGAGGCTTATGAGCTAAGCAGCTTCAGCATCGAGGTACTTTTACTATTTATATACTCACACAACATATACCCCTCTACCACTTTGGGTCCCTAAGATTTTACTACTTGCCTGATTGCTACATATTCTTTGGGTTTGATTCAAAAGATAAAAGTTGTGGGGTATACATAAATCATCTCTTTTTTTTAAACAAATTAGTCTGTCAACCGCGAGCTTGCTGAATCACAAAGTCTACTATCATCTGCCAAGAGCGATGCTGAAAAAGCTGCCGCTGAAATCGAAGTCGATCTTTATGAAGCTCTCCAATACGCTCTTAAGAACAACTAATTTGTCTGCATTTTTATTCTAAATTCTTTTATTTATTTTTATATTGAAAAGAGTAATTTTGAGAATATACAAAGTTGGTGGACTTATTAAATATAATAAACACAACAAATCTACATTATGCACCCGCGTCGCCATTTTAAGGCGGGATTGTGGCAGTGCGTTTGATTTATTGATTTATTTTTTTTAAAAAAAAAGTTAAAGTGTGGAAACAACTAGACAATACATTTGTCTTCAATATCAGCCGCCAGTTGAGCCAGCTTAGACTTTGTGTTGCCATGTTTTTGGCTTTGGCTTTGGCCTTATCCATCAAGTCTGAGTTACCAATAACTAAGGTATAAGGGTGAGTTTTTTTTTGTACTGACATCTTATTTAATTTTAATCAATTTTATGCTAGTTCAGTGTAGGCACAACTCGGACTACTTTTGCTCTGGCTTTTAAAGTGTGTCGTTATATACAAATTCATGGAATTCATTGGCTTCTGGCTTTGTAATTTGATTCGTAAATGATGTTTAAATTTTCATTCCAGCTTATTTTTTTATTGTTTCATTACAGCATTAGTTGGATGACGAATACATGAATTTCAAAAGAATAACCTAGTTCGATTTATAAACAAACATCAAGTACTTTATTTCTTCAAGTATTTCGGCTGTTTGTTCAAGTATTTCGACTGTTTGTTCAACTTTTAGTCGTATTTAATCAGTAAATATAACCAAACCCTTCTTAAGGCTTGTCTGTTTTTATACAAATCCAATACCATTACTGAAATTAGCTTAGTAATTATAGAAACTCAACTAAGGAAACAATTAATCAGCCACTTTAACCACCTACTGAGATCCTTATTTTTTTCTAATCAAGCATAAATAATACAGCACGCGATTTGTTTTATTATTACTGCTATTCCAGGCCACGGTATAATCAAAGTAAAAGTAAAAAAATAAAAATAAAAATAAAAAGAGCCCATCAGTAGATAAAATGAGCTTAAAAAAAGTCCTACAGCAGATTTCGGGAAATTCCAATCATCCATCCTTCTTGGGGGTTGACCATGAAGAATTCGAGAGCAAGGATGTGGTTGAACAGTCATCAAACCAACAATTCCAATTCGCACCAGTTTTACAGGTAACATAACATGCTTAAAAGCACGCCATAGTAGAACGTCTGATATTGACAAAATAAAGGATACGAGTTTATTGACGAGTTTGTTTTATTTATTTGCGTTCTTTGCTTACTGACGATTTATTGTCGACTGATTACTGATTATTCGGGTGTCAACTATAATTCATTAGCCTGCCGAATTTGCCAAGCACCATATTGATGTAAAGTCACAAAAAGATAGCCTCATCAAGTTGGCGCACGGTACCACCACCTTGTCATTTAAATTCAAAAATGGGATTATTGTTGCTACAGATTCTCGAGCTACTGGAGGAAATGTAATTGGTAAGTATATGCTTTGACAGAAAAACTCGTAGCTCTTTGCCACTATTAATCTTGGTGAATTCAGGCTTTGTATCGATACTTAAAACTAACGAACAATATATTTTGTGTTCAACGATATCATTCACATTGACAACTAAACTCGTTTGCATGCACTTGTTTAAATACAGCTTCCCAAACGGTTAAAAAGGTCATTGAAATCAACCCGTATCTTTTGGGAACGATGGCTGGAGGAGCAGCAGACTGCTCGTACTGGGAAAGAGAGCTTGGACGCCGCTGTAGACTCCACGAGCTTTCCAACAAGGAGAGAATTTCAGTAGCAGCCGCTTCCAAGCTGCTTTCAAACATGGTGTACTCATACAAAGGCATGGGTCTCTCAATGGGAACCATGATTTGTGGCTGGGACAAAACTGGCCCTGTTATTTACTACGTCGACTCTGAAGGCCAGCGGGTCAAGGGCGATTTGTTTGCTGTAGGCTCAGGCGGCACTTTTGCATATGGTGTTTTGGATTCTGGATACAGTCATGATTTGGAAACTGCCGACGCTATTGAGCTTGGTCGCCGTGCTATTTTCCACGCAACATATCGCGATGCCTTTTCTGGTGGCTATGTGAGATTGTACCATATCAAAGAAGAAGGTTGGGAGTTTATTGGACTCGAAGATGTTGGTGATCTTTATTATAAGTATAAAGACGAGGTACCAAAGTCCAGTTAGTTGGAATTTTTCCATTTCTTGTTTTTTTTTACTTTTTTCCTTCAACAACAATTATTTTCCCTCATTTCATAACACTCTTTTCTCGTTTATTTTCTTTTTCTTTTTCTACTTCCCTCTTTTACTCTACTTCTTTACTTTTTTTCTTTACTTTTTTCTTTTTTTTTTACTCGCTTTTATTTTGAATATTTTGAATATTTTGGATATTTTGGAATACATATTTTTAAACTATAAAATATCAATCCTAACACAACACAGTTCATCCTCTGTCCTCAACCCCATAAAATGCCAAGCAAACCCTTACCCTTGTGTTGTTTTGTTCTGATTGCTAAGCTCATTTTTTTGTGCTTTTTTTGTTATTTCGGTCTCAAGGGTTTGAATCTTTTTCTATTCTTTTTAAAACTTTCATCGATAATCAAGATACCGACCAAGAAACTAAAAAAAAAAAAGCGAGACATTGGTCAAATATGTTTTAAAGTGCATTCGCTTGCGCAGCTTTAGTTGGATAGTTAAAGTTCCGTCTCTAAAAAACCCCTCCCCCCTCAACCATTTCAGCTTTTGACTTTTGCTTTGAAAATCACTCCCGGTTTATTTTTTTTTAGTTTGTACTTGCCTTTCGAGCTATCACCATCGTTTTGTGACATGTCTGGCGTTCACAGAGTATAATCTCCTAGATGCTTTTATTCTGCTCTGGTGATACTGTTTTGTTTAAGGACATATTAAATCTACAAACTTTCAAATAATTACTGAGCGATCGGCATTGGATAAAAACTTCAAGTGCACAACTTTTGTACTCCCAACACAAGTGTCAACAAAAGCTAAACGCTTAAAAAAGTACAAAAACGGATATATAACAGTGCCTAGTTGGCCAGTCAATTTGATTTTGCAGAGATTGGACGATTAAAAGATGATAAAAGTCTGTCCGCAATAAACGAAAAAATAAAATAAAAAGTTAGATATGCGTGACTTGGGCTGTCGCTCTAAAAAAAAAACAGATGCTTATTCCATAGTTTCTCCGAATCAATGCAAACCGTTTCCTACTCGAAATAAAATAAACATTACATAATCATTCAAGATTGAAGAGTGTCAAGTGAAACTTCAGTATATTTAAGGGAATCAGGTGAATATTTGGGAAAGAAAAGTAGCACGGGTAAATCAATTTTTAATTTAAGACACCGTCTTGCATTGGTCAACAGCCCTATTTAACATGCCCACCACTGAATAATTAGCTTAGCTGCATTTATTATCGGAATTTGGTGCAAATAAAGCAAAAATTCAACACAGAGCTGAAGCTAATTCTCATTTGTTAATATTTAGCCAAAATCTACAAACGAGTGTTTCATGCAGCTTTGTCTGCTAGATAGTATACAAGTCGTTTATACCCGGTATCTAAGCTTAACAAAACTGTGTGTATTCAGAATAGTAATCAAGTGCGCGCTATACACCAACAGGTTATGTTTGTTTGGCTGAAAGATCGTTACACAACTTTATTTATCTATTTCCTTTTTCAAAACTCACATTAACCTAATGACATGTTCATTCACCTAAAAACGTAAACTAAAATAAAAATGAAAGGCGATTGATCCTGATAGTTTAATTGCAGATACAAGTCGTCTCTTTGCTGAATTTTAGATCGACGTTTTAAAGTTGTAATAATAAAGAACGTTAAAGCAAATAATTTAAAGTGGAAACGGATATCTCCTTGACTAAAAATTAACCAACCAGCTCATCTAGAAAAAAACCAAATATCCTGCAAGTAGAGTTTGACATCAAAATAGATCGAGTAAACAATCAACAAAGTATGAATAAATAAACGCTTTTTCTAGCCAAAAAAAACTCCCAAGACAGTTCCAAGTTGATGATATGGTTAATAGGTTTGATATGTGCCTCCAAGTGCGCAAACCGGCTGTGCTTTACCCAAGCCAAGCTGATATACAGTGACAAACAAATCACTTGATCAGTGGTATTGTGTATTTATTGGTTTAGTGTGCTGTCTACTCACCTGCCTTAAGCGTTGAAGAGTTGTTGAGTGCAAAACGCAAGGCTAGTTTATAAAGCCAGCTGTGGTCCGAGACTACTTACTTTAAAACGTATAATGACCAAGCGACTTGGAATTCAAAATAAATGAAAAAATCTCAACGGAAGAAAGCGGAAATCTCGACAAGAAGTGTTATTAAAAAATACTGCATTTTTAAAGCTTGGGAATTGTTGGTTGATATAGTATTTGATGCGCTACCTAAAACGTCTGCGCTGTGAAATGTGTCATACGTGGTATTATAAAATTTCTGTGCTATCAACTTTTCGAGAATTATTAAAGTTGAAATTTTTTTTTAAAGTTAAATTTTGACTATTGCGACGATTTTCAGATCCTGCTTTTTGTGCAAATTCCCCTGGTATAATCGGCATGTCGCACTTTTCTATTATATCAGCCAATACTAACCCCAATTCATACCTCGAGCTGTTATATAGTTATTAAAATGCACTGGAGACTTAATTCAAGCACAAGCTCTTAATCAACAATCAAGAATATAATTACAACATTTGGTTGATTGTTTAAAGAGTTGGGGGGGGGGGGTAGCCAAGAGTTGATTGATGTATGGTTTGCTTTGTTACACTTAATTTGTACAAACTAAACATACATCTCCAGGCAGGAGACAAAATACAATGTGTAGATGCATACACCATCATCATCAAGTGTAAACGCAAACAGTATATTAGCAGGCGCTACTCAAGCACAATTTATAACCGGTTAGCCCAATTAATTAAACTAAATAGTAAAAAGTCTTGAAAGTTGGAATAATCATGTTGCTATAAATCAGTGCCGAGTAAATGCAGCTTAAACTAGATTAATTGTATGTTTTGGGATTTGCAGTTAATTAAGTCAGCTATTGCTTTGTGTACAAATCAACTTATCTTTATCCTTTTAGAGGAAGTTTGTGTCGAGTTATACTAAAAAAATCAAGTAAATCGATAAATAAATCTTGTTGTGGAAAAAATAGGAAAGACAATAGAGCAGAGCAAACATTAGTTGTAAACAAACAAAGCAAATATAGAATAATGATCTGTTGAACTCGCCGAGCTGTTCAGTAATTAATTTGAACCTTAGTTGGCTGATTTACAGTTAATAAAAAAACAATTTGAACCAAATTATATTTTCTAAATTTCAATAAAAATAAATGAGTAATAATTTCTTTTAGATAGACCTAAAAGGATAAAGTTTCGCTATAACAGTAGGTCTCCTTATTATACACAGATATATTGTTACATTTTGTTTCATGGTATTCTAGATCAACTATTTAGCTGTTTCATCGCTCAGTGGGGGGTTTTTTTTTTCACGTCAAAAACAAAGTCTGTGCTAAAGTCGATATAATAAAACACACACACACACACACACACACACAGAGGGAGAGAGTGAGAGTAAGAGAAAAAAAAAGTAAAAGGGTAGAAATAGTAAAGACGAACAAGCTTTCCTAAATGTAGATTTAAAAAAAAAATTGGACAAGTCATTGGTATAAATAGTAGAGCTTTCCGCACAAAATAAAGTAAAACCAAGTTATTGATACCAACAGCTAATAAAGTAAGTAAAGGAACAAGAAAGGAGCAAGAGCTAAAAATAAAAGCAGGAATAACAGTTAAGAGCTAGAAAACACACAATGGGTAAAGTAGTAAACTACGCATTTTACCTTGCACTTATAAGCAGTACATCTGCGCAAAACAAAGGAGGGTATTCACTGAAAGCAAGTGGACTGCCACCAATAATCCCGGTCACGCCACCTGATGCAGTCGATCCTTCCATTTGCTTTCCCACCTATGGCTTCATCCAGCAATATGATCCCATGAGGCCAGATTCTGTTAAAAGCTATCAGCTACCAGCTTTTGATGAGACCGTGATAGCAAAGCCCAATGCCAAGTTTGATGATGACGTGGTTGAGCTTTTGAACTCGCTGAGTATTGAGGAGAAGGCAGGCCAGATGACGCAAATCAATGTAAAGCAGTTTATAGGGTGTGATGGTCTTTTAAACCAAACCAAAGCAGAGGAATGGTTTAACAAGTACAAGGTTGGGTCAGTTTTGGAGACATTGGCCAACCAGGGAGGGTACTGGAATATTGCATCGCCGCAAAGATGGGCAAACTTTACCAACACATTGATGAAAATATCAATAGAGAGTGGCTCTAAAATCCCTGTGTTATATGGGATTGATTCTGTTAGAGGAGCAAACTATGTAAAGGGGGCAACCATGTTTGCAGCACCAGTAAACATTGCAGCTACATTTAACACCAAGATAGCGTATGAAGGGGGTAAAATCACAGCCAAGGACACTCGTGCCGCAGGGATACACTGGACTTTTGGGCCGCTATCTGACATTAACACACAGAAGCTGTGGTCGCGTAACTTTGAGAATTTTGGTGAGGATCCACATCTATCAGGAGAAATGGCGTTCCACTCAATAAGAGGAATTCAAGGCGATTATAAAAATGACAGATCGCGTGTTGCGGCATGTATGAAGCATTTTATAGGATACTCGACATCCATCAATGGCAAAGACACAGAAAACAGACAGATTCCAGATAACCATTTGATGGAGTACCATCTTCCTCCGTTTAAGAGAGCAATCGATGCAGGTGTAGCAACAGGAATGGAGGCGTACGGCTCAATAAACGGAGAGGATGTGATCAGCTCGCCTTTCTACCTGAAGTATTTGCTACGTGAGTACCTTCAGTTCAATGGTACTTTGGTAACTGACTGGGGAGAGGTTAACGCGCAGCACATAAAACATCACACAGCATTTGACGTTAACGACTCAACATATTTGACCATAAACAACACAAGCTTGGATATGTCTATGGTTCCGGATACAACAGATTTTACCACATCGCTGGTCTCGTTGGTGAAAAACAATTCGATTCCAGAATGGCGGCTTGACGAGTCGGTGGGGAGAATTCTTCAGCTCAAAAAAGACCTTGGGTTGTTTAAACAGCCCTACTCAGACCCCAGCCTTATCAACACAGTGGGATCGGAACAAGATGTTGAGGTGGCTAGAAAAGCATCCCGTGAGTCAATTATTCTGCTAAAAAACGATAAGAGTGTTCTGCCATTAAATGTAAACGAAAAGGTGTTGTTTATTGGACCTGTTATGAACTCTACTAGGTTTATGACAGGAGGCTGGAATATCCATTGGCAAGGTCCAAGCGAACGAGAGGGCGACGATGTGTACGATAACTATGGCGACACTGTTATGACAGGCGTAAAGAAGATTACTGGCGAGAACCCCAAATGGGCCACTGGTTTTAACATCACTGGACATGAGCTTGACAGCTTTGACAACCTGATTAACACTGCAAGAGGGTTTGACAAGATTGTTATTGGTTTTGGTGAACGGACTACAACCGAGGTTCCAGGAGACATTGAAACCTTGAGACTGCCAAAGGCACAGCTGGCCTTGATTAGAAGACTCAAGGCAGAGACCGGAGCTAAGCTGATTTTGCTGCTAATGCAAAATCGTCCATTCTCTTTAGAAGACCTGCCAAAGCTTGTAGATGGTATAGTAAACGCCAATTTGCCCGGTCCATACGGAGGCTTGCCGGTTGCCGAGGCTCTGTATGGCAAATTCAGCCCATCGGGTCGTCAGCCATACTCATACCCCAGACTGGAATACCAGTCACTCGTCACTTATTATACTCACAATTGGAACGAGTATGATCCAGAGTTTGCATTTGGTACTGGTTTTGGCTATAACAAAATGGTTTATTCCAACATGAAGCTCAGCTCCACCGACTTAAGACCAGGAAATCCTATAACCGTTTCGGTTACCGTAACAAACAATGGTGACATGGAACAGCTGGAACCCGTATTGATGTACACAACCCAGAAGGTTAGACGCAGGTTTACTCCAGAAAAGTATAGACTTAGAGCGTTCCAAAAGAGTTCAATTTTACCTGGCCAGTCTAAAGAGTTCAACTTTGAACTAAAAGCCGAGGAAATGATGTTCTGGACTAGGGGATTCAAGAATGTATTGGATGGTGGCCCAGTAGTAATCACATTCAATGCATTTAACAAGAACTCAGTCAGCGCCAATGTAACACTGAGCGCTTAGTTTGTTGGTAGTTGGAAGCAGTGGTTGCATTTTTTATTACCACTTTGATTCATATATTTTACTTAAACACAGGTGTATTCTGACCTTAATAAACTTTAAATTACAGCAAGTTCCATTGTTTGAAAGTCTAGCACATTGCTTTAAACTACTTTAGCTGATATTGGCTTGGCTCGGCAGCCAAAAATTAAACCTTGCGTTAACATTATTACTGTAATGCTATTTACTGTTGCCGCTAGTGATAGAAACACCAATTGTGTCCATTCAGCCTGCAACCATATCCATCTTAAGCCTATACTCTATCTGTGCTTGTATGTAGATTGCTCTGCTCTGGCTATAGAAAAAAAAATTCCAGTCGTGCTACCTTAATCTGGCTCTAACTGTAGAATTGGCATATTATTTTTCAAATCCAAAACTATGATTAATTTTGCGTACAGTCCAGATTGCTAACAAGCCCGGCAATTCTACCTCGTAAAATTAATTCAGTGGGTTGGGTAAATAGCCCAGAAATAATCAGTAAAGTCTTTATTGTTTTTTTTAAATCCACTGAAAGCTTGGATGTAGATAATTTACATAAAATCGCATTGACGGAGCGTAAATACATACACTGAAAGTTGACACGGCCGCTATTCTCTGTGCTAAATAACAGTATATTTGCCTTGACGATCATATTGATCATAATGAAGATTTAAGAGCTGGGCTTTAAACTCAATTGAACAATTTTCATGAGTTTCGGCTCCTGTGGCAATGCCACAGATTAACCAGGCAGAGGTCACAAATGCATGTATTCTTTTTTACTATTAGTTTCGCTTTCGAATACGCTTTGTTTCGCACTAAATTATTCGATTTTGCAAATTATATTATTTATCACGACATGATGTGCCACAGCCGACCTTTTTTTTTAAAGAAAAAGAAACCAATTGACAATAGCAGTTTTGTGAATGTCAACTAAACTCTACAACCAACTAGAGTTGACAGCTTTACACACCTTACGACAATTTTTCTACTCTCTAGGCTGAAAAAAAGCGAAAACAAAGCTTTGGATTCACCACTAATTGATGCCATTGGCCAAATCCCCATTGTTGGTTTCCTTCAAATGAAAATCTTGACAATTCAAGTAGTAAACCTACTTGAAAAAAAAAAGAAAAAAAAAGGTATTGTGTCTTATGAATTGACAAAATGCTTTGGTTAATTATGTATAGAAAGGACGTAGCATGTATGATCATTGTGCATTGTGTTATTTAACTTTGATGTATGCATACAATACACTTTGGTATCAACTAATCACAACTACTTAGAAAGATGCACTAAGCTCACTTTATCGACCAAATTGGTCCTCGTAAACTTAAAACACCCGGATAATGATAAATCTGCCACTTTAGAATAAACAAAAATCAGTTAATTATGGGTTTAAACTCAGTTGATTGTTTAATTTATTGTAAACTAACTTTTGATATATTAACGTGCCAATTAGGCTATTTGAAGTATAATTGGTGCTTCAAACGTAAATGAATTTACATGATTTTGCTAGCTTAAAAGTATCGTCGAGCCATCCATAAATGCACCCAAGTTTAGCTTTAGCTTGTCGAGCCTTCCTTCTATCAAACTTTTTTTAGTGTATCGGAGAATATAAATATATAAATTTGGTGAATAAAAAAGAAACAATAAATATAACAAAACACCCCGAAGAGATACAATTGTTCAATCTAATAAAAACCACAAGCAAAGGCTTATCTTTAGCATCACACTCTTTCTTTTTAACCAACTTTAAAACCAGCACTACATCATTGAATTCTAGCCTATAGCTTTGGATTCCAGCTTACGCTTTTGAACTTTAGTTTATATTTTTGAATTTTAGTTTATACCTTTGAAACTTGCACCTTTATACAGGAATATAGGACAAGTTAGAGTGAAATATTAGAACAACACACTGTATAACAAACAGCACGGCTTTACTCGGAAACTTACACTCACATACATAAAACATTTATACATAAAACAAAAAAATGCGTCTTTATGCAGTTTACTTTTCGCTATATTTTGCACTAGCAAACCAGGACTATGACGAATATTCAGACCAACAGGAATACCCTGATCAGCCAGAGTATCCTCAAATTCCACCTGCCCCAGGATATAAACTAAGCCCAGTAAACACAGTTACTATTTACAAGTGCAAAGCGCCCCCCATATACACTACACACTCCCGTACTGGTTACGAAAAGTGTGTCGAAAAGTTTGGGACTGGGTCTTGGCCTAGTGGTGATTTATGCAATACTTGTCGATGCGGAGAGACAGGAATAGTATGTACTCAAAATGAATGTCCAAAAACTGTTTACCCACCATACCCAACTGATGTGGAGCCTACTGATACCACCGAAGATACCGATTGTGAAACAATTGAAGTAGAACCAACAGATGGCCAAGTGTACTCGACAATTCCAAACATAACAATATATCCACCAGAGCCAACCGATGTTTATCCACCAGAGCCAACCGATGTGTATCCACCAGAGCCAACCGATGTGTATCCACCAGAGCCAACCGATGTTTACCCACCAGAGCCAACCAATGTTTACCCACCAGAGCCAACCGATGTTTACCCACCAGAGCCAACAGATGTTTACCCACCAGAGCCAACAGATGTTTACCCACCAGAGCCAACAGATGTTTACCCACCAGAGCCAACAGATGTTTACCCACCAGAGCCAACAGATGTTTACCCACCAGAGCCAACAGATGTTTACCCACCAGAGCCAACCGATGTGTATCCACCAGAGCCAACCGATGTTTACCCACCAGAGCCAACCGATGTTTACCCACCAGAGCCAACAGATGTTTACCCACCAGAGCCAACAGATGTTTACCCACCAGAGCCAACAGATGTTTACCCACCAGAGCCAACAGATGTTTACCCATCAGAGCCAACAGATGTTTATCCACCAGAGCCAACAGATGTTTACCCACCAGAGCCAACAGATGTTTACCCACCAGAGCCAACCGATGTGTATCCACCAGAGCCAACTGATAATCAAGTATACTCGGTCGATGACCCATACCCAACAGATTACCAGCCAGACTATAATAACCAATACCCAACCAACTACCAGCCAGATTATAATAACCAGTATCCAACAGATTATCAGCCAGACAATAATAACCAATACCCAACCAACTACCAGCCAGACTATAATAATCAGTACCCTAACAACAACCAACAGTATCCTGATTGGAAGGATCCTTTGGATAGCAACAACATTGACAACCAAGATAAGTACTACCCCGCCGGTGTAAATAACTATGGCATTACACCAGTCTATAGGGAAAAAGAGAGAGTCAACGTATACTCAACAATGGATAACTACAATGACTTATTTGACGCACCAGAAAACTATGCTAGTACACCTTTGGACCCTGAGCATTTTGAAAGAAATATTAAAAACAGGCAAAGAGGAGGAATAAACTTGCAATATGACGGTAGGCAATCATTTGGGAACCAGGCACAGCCAAATGTGGAGTTCCAGTTCAACAAAGCTCAAAACAGTGATGAAGACGCCTTCTATAACAACCAAGGCAACCAAAATAACAATGTAGTGGGTCATAGGTACAACGAGCAACGAGGGAATGGGCACTATAATCCACGGTACTAAAACGTGGTTTTAATACAATAACATAGACCAAGATTATTACTGCAAACCAAAAACTACCCCCAATGTAAAAAAAAATGCCAATAATCACCGAACCAACACCTGAACCGTGTCACAAGCATTCAGTCGAATAGGATAATCATTTTACATTGATCAACAACTACAACGTCTACGAAACATGACAAACTCCTGTTAAACAAAACTTAATCCATTCATTGTTTTATTCGGCAATCATTAACATTCAAGCATTTTATTTTCTTTTGCCTTTAGCTTTTAAATTTAAACTCAAAATATATATTTTCCACTTTCTTTACATCTATTGTTATACACTGTGTCTCTTTATAATATGTTATGGATCAATCCAATTGCCTAGATAATCATAATATTAATCTGCTACGCGTTTGCCTTGCTATTTAATGTTTCAATAAACACGATGTCTTGGGCTAGTTACAAATTTCGCCAAACTAAATAGTAAAAACTTGCCTTCTTTTTCGCTGTTTGCCAGTGATAATTTAAGCATAGGTTGTTAAAGCTGGAAAGAAAAAAAATAGTACTAGCTTTTATTTTTTTTATTTTTTATTTTAAGAGGTTTATTGGCGACAGAATCATCATAACAAATTAGCCTTTATTTTACTTGATTCTATTTCTTTTACAAAAAAACAATAAAACTAATTAAGGAGTTTGCCGAATATAAATCCATACCTTCACCTTTTGAAATCAAAATCAAAATCAAAGACGTGTTTTTGTTATAAAAACTTTTAATTTCACGAGCATATACACCCAGAAGAGTTTGACGACGATATAGATTTAAAAGATGAGCAGAGCACAAACACCGGAACTAAAAAAGTAAGTTTTTTTTTTTTGCAAGTAGCAGAAAAGATTTTAAAGTAAAGTGAACCACCCGTCGAGACGCGTGGTAATTGCAGAGTACTGTGGATCCTGTTGAGATTAAATTTTTAAAGTATAATCCAAGATTTTACTCTTGTTATAAACAGTAAACTCGATTAACAGCAGGACCCGGTGTTCTTAATTAAAACTAGGGATCAAATCAACAAAAGTGGAAATAAAAAGTAAATGTTGATTGAACTTACTACTGAAAAAAATAGGTACATGGACAAGAAGCTGTCGTTGCAGCTTAATGGGTCGCGTAGAGTATTTGGCGTGCTGCGTGGATATGACGCATTTATGAATATAGTTCTAGATGGAGCGTATGAGGAGAATTCGGAAAAAGAAAAAATCGACCTTGGAACAACCGTAAATTTGCCATGTTTGTTACTAGAGCGATATGTTTACTTTTTAAACGTACAGTGCATGTATTGCGCTGAGCTAAAATTATTTGCATTAAACTGAATTGAATTCGCGTGTACTTGTAGGTCATCCGTGGCAACAGCATTATATTGATCGAAGCTCTTGACCCTATATAAATAACCAGCTTTGGAAAGAAGCGATGTCTTAAATTTATAAAGAAAATATCAAAAATATGAGTCCTAATCAGTAGATGCTTCCTCCCCCACCACAATTTTCCAAATTCCTTTTTTTTTTTATAATCGTACTTTTTAAACATTACTGATACAAAAAACCCTCAACTAACGTTTTTAACAAGTGACTTGCAGACTTTCAATAAATATAGGGATATATATACATAAATATTATAGTACTTTATGGTATCAAATGATATCGACACTTATTGGAATAAAAAGATACTAAAATTACACGACAACAACCACAGTATAAAACTATATTATAAATGGGCTGCGCTCAAGCTAATACTGTCTGGAAAATCTAAAAAGGCGGTGGTCGAATTGGATTTAGGTTCAGGCATTTGAAGCAATGTAGTGAAAACCAAATATGGGCATTGTAGCGTACCGTGATTCGTAACTTCCAAAATAGTAATGCAAAAACAGCAATAACTACAACCAACAATGTTTTGAGTGAAGTGTTGCCGGTTTAGATTGTATTTTATTGGGAGATAAATCATAACGAGAACAATACATGAAAATAAAATAAAACATAACAAACTAAAACCCAACTAAAGTCCACTTAAACACTGTTGACAATGTCATTGAACTTTTGAACAATCAGTTTAAAGGCTTCGTTGGCGCGGGAAGCAACATTTGCGTCAGCCCAATCACCCCTAGCGGCGCACCATCCGTGGATCATATCATCAAATCTTTGCATAGCACAGAGCTTTCCAAATGGCTTGGCTTTCAAGATCTTGAAGTCTTCTGTAAAGTCCTGTTCGTTTTGGGATGGCAGAATGACCATTGGTGCTTTTGCATTCTTGAAGTCGTCGGTGTTCAAAAGTGAAGGGTGGACCAATGCTCCGCCAATGTAAGTGCTATCATGAGCAGAAGCAGCCATGACAATCTTGGCACCCCAGCAGAATCCAATCAACAAAATATTTTCGGCACCGCCACTCTGCAAGTATTTTTTAGCATCCTCGACATCTTGAGCCAACTATTGTCATATTTTTATATTGTTATTACCAACAGACAAATTAACAAAGTATCACATGGAGTTGGTAGACACGCCCGCTTTAATAGGCGCCAGGGCAACAAAAGATTGTGAAAAAGTATAAAGTGCGACTTTTTTTTTTTGGCTCAGAATAAAACAAGCAAGAGTTTATGGGCAAAAATAAAGAGAACTTACAATCTCCCAAGTTCCTTTTCTGTTAACGTAGTCCATAAATTTAGCACCATCTCCCAACATGTCCATTGTTGGTGGGTCTGAACGTAAAAAGTCAGGCATAATCACTCTGTATCCAGACTTTGCGAGAATGTCACATCCTTGGTAGGCATTAGGACTAATAATAAAAACAATAGAAAAAGGACAAGAGTTCAGTTAGTGCAGTTTAGATCCAAGTATACAATAAGATGATAACATGTTTCCAAATATTGTAAATATACTAGTGAAGTAGTTGTTTTATTATTATTGAAATGGTAAAGTGGTTATTACTGGTTGGTGAAGACATCGTAAACGTACAGAATGGCGTTTTTTGAGTTCTAATAAACAATATTACAAGGGCTTGAGTTTTGGTTTTAAAATTTAGTCGCGATCATATATATATATTACTTTATTTGGTTGTATATTGATGTTAAGCTGCTCTTGGATGAAATGGCCAATGCAGCGGATATCGAATCCAAGATGAATGCTTACCTTGTCACCAACTGCGTAGCACTCAAGTCCCTCCTTCAAGACAAACTTTTCCCCGATAGGTGTGTACTCGGCTTGTACTGGAGGGGTGTTGCAACATTCATTTACAAAAGACATTTTTACTTTTAAGATTTCCTAAATCGATTTGGTATTTCAGAGTCCAAGGACAGAAAAAAGAAACGAAATTTATTATTTACGATTTATTTGATAAACAAGGACAACTATTGTCAGTTGGAGGAATCGCCTCAAACAACAATTTCCGCCTATTTATACAAATCAGATAAAACACTGGACCAAATATATTAATAAAACTTGCAATAGACGTATAGAATTGTTGAAATAATAAAGCGGAGCTAAAGAGTAAACAATAACAAATGAAGTTGGTTCAACAAAAAAAAATGAAGCTAGAGTAGGGGTAATGACACGGTAGAATGGATAAAAGTTTTAATTACTTGTGCAGCAATAAACGGAAAGGCAATTTCAATATCGCCGTTTAGTTCATACGGTTTATTGGACTGCTTAGTAATTCAGAAAATCGAACAGCGAAATATAGACACAAATAAAACAATACTGAAAGGGATGAAAAAAGAGGGGGAAAGAGACCATCGGAAAACTGCCAAGTACCAAAAATTTCCAAGTTCAAAATGTCTATTCAAACAAGCCATAGATCAAGGCTTGACATAACTACAGAAAGGATCAGATTTTACTCTCTCGCAGTGTTGATCGTGACTATAGCAATAAAACAATATTACGATATGTAGAGTTTGTTATGGAACTGCTATCAATACGACCAGCAATGAGGCTTAAGAGTCGCATTAACTAGTGGTTAAGTGTGTTCACAAAGGCCACTCTGGTGTAGGGTAGCGTTTTGGAGTTGGTCGGAATAAAGACTATGTTCAACAGTTTAGCGCTGTTGCAAGTCAATATTATTTAGGACTGCGCTGTCCAACAGCATCAATTTGGTAAACCCCATTCGCTAAATTAGACACCCTGTTTCCGTATTGCTTTTTTTTCCCCAGATCTGGTTAACAATTACGCTATTCTGGTTTGGAATTCAAAGCTGTTTCGGAAAATCAAATGTTTGAAACACGATTGGCTACTAACTACTCTTTGGATCTAAATCAATGTTGAAGAAAAAATGAAGGAATGTTGTCTAGGCTTGTTCTGAAAACCAAATTTGCCAGTCCATTCTGCTTGTGCAACAGAATGCTAGCACATCCATTTAAACAAATTGACCTTGCACAATCCAGACTATGAGAGATGAGGGGGGGGGGATTCCAGCTGTAATGATTATTTGCTTGTTTGGGGCAACATTTATTTTTATTTTAAGAAAAATAGGCTGGAATGATGAAAGTTGCAAAGTTAAAATAGCAACACAAAAAGACAATAGCGGCATTCTTACCAACATGCCGTCATAAAGACAGTCGTGAATTGACCCTGACAAAGAACGAATAAAAAAAACAGTGGAGTGGCCAGCAACAAAATACAGCCTTTGTTGCACTCACTAACGCGCCGATTTGTTGAATTAGTAGTTGAATTCAGGAATTTCAGGGGGTTAAAAAAATATCAAGTCACTTTGGCGGAGTGGTTAACGCGGTGGCCTGCTAAGCCATTTCCCTTTGGGAGCGCAGGTTCGAATCCTGCAGGTGACGCCTTAATATCTTTTTGCCACACCACTGGCCTTTTTTTGGGGGGTTTGGTTTTGTAATTTTAAACGCTAGTGTTTTTTTTGTTTTCGTTATCGTTGTTGCAATTTTCATTTATTTATTTCTGACATTAGTTGAATAGGTTATTTCATTACAAAATAAAATAAAAAATGAAAAGAAAGAATAAGCAAAAAAATAAAATAAAAAGTAATAGTTATCCATTATTAGTATCAATAACAATAAAGTGTAAGCAAGTAAACCAAGGGTAAATGTATTTATATTGTTTGTAGCAAGTAAATAAAACCACTAATTTAAAAAATAAAATAAAAAAAAGTAAGAGAAGGAAATAGATCGTGTAATGATGATATATTCCAGTAGCTACTACATGTATAATAGAGAATCTAATAAATAAATAAAGTTAATATTCCATAACCCATTTGTCGTTGAGCTCGCCTCCATTACCAAAGCAAGTTACTTCCTGTCTTTGGCCATCAATGTTCTCATAGTGAGAGTGCAAGTATCTGGCGGTGTTTGAGTGCTTGAACTTCAATTGGTCATTTGCATTCCATGGTTGGGTATGGGCACCGTCAGAGAATCTTTCAGCAACCCAGTGGTCGTTGTGGTCGGAACATGTGTTTGATCCAAATCCAGTGACCTCGCCTTGGTTTGATACTGGCGATTGGAAGTTAGGGTGGGAGTGGAGGTAGCATCCGGATTGGATGTGATACAGACGAACCTGTGTGCCAAACACTAATGGGTCGCCAAATGGAGTTCTGTCGCCATTGACAGGCACGATTTGCCACCAGCAGTCCTCGTCTCTTGAGGCTTTACCGTAGATGATTTGTTGGTTGGAGCCTGAATTTGTGTTGGATCCTCTTTGGGTGCTCAAGTATTTACCAGTTTGGTCATGACGCAAAGCAAACTTTTGACCGACTGGAATGATGCCGTTTTGTGGGAATCCTGAAAGGACTTTATAGTTTGGTGATCCAGCTTGAGGTCCAGATTGGTTTTGGTTGGATTGCTGGTTGTTGTTGTTGTTATAATTGTTGTTATTGTCATTGTTGTTGTTATGGTTGTTGTTGTTATGGTTGTTGTTGTTGTTGTTTTGCTGTTCTTGACGGCGTCTATCTTCTTCCTCTTGACGGCGTCTATCTTCCTCTTGGCGTCTTTGTTCTTCCTGACGATGTTGATCTTGCTGAGGGTTATTCTTCTCATCTCTTTCTTTTCTTAGCTGCTCTTTTCTTCTTCTGGTCTCCTCATCATCACTGTCATCATCATCATATTTCTTATGTTCGGCGTATTTGACACCTCCATAGATGGCACCACCGATACCAGCTGCCACTGCCAAGGCTCCGGCAGCAATACCTGTGTTCTTTTTCCAGTTTGATCCTCTTTCTTCAACTTCTGGTGTTTGGTTAAAGTTGGAGCCAACTGGCGCATTTGGTTTTGGCTTGTTGTCTTGTTCCTGTGGTCTACCTCCCATTTGTTGCTGCTTCATAGCGCCTTGACCTTGCTGTTGTTGGTTTCCATAGCCTTGGCCCTGTTGTTGTTGATTTCCATAGCCTTGACCCTGTTGTTGTTGGTTTCCATAGCCTTGACCTTGTTGTTGGTTTCCGTAACCCTGGCCTTGTTGTTGACCTCCGTATCCTTGTTGGTAGCTCATTTTATTTTTGACTAGTTAGCAGTGCTTTTTTTTTTTTCAACTACGAGTTGTAAATGTATATATAATTATATATATAAATATGTTTCTTGAGAGAAGCTAATAAAAAGAAGAAAGTGCAATTTTCAAACTGTTGGCAATGTCCAGAAGCAAACAATTTATACAAAAAGACTTTCCTACTTTTTTTCAACAACTTTAACACTAACATTGATGGAAAGTAACGGATGGTTAAAGAATAAATCCATGTATAAAGAGGAATTGCGTATTGGCAAACTCAAGTTAATAGTAAGGAATTATAAATGTCAAGCTGCCAAATAGCTTGAAATTTGGAATTGGTGGCTGCTTATTGACACATTATTTGATCTTGACTCATAGTTGGCAAGATGGCTGTCCTATTAGGATTTGTAAAGTATCGTTCATTCACTCATTTTTGTTTTTTGTTTTTTTGTTTTTGTATAGCTACTAAAGTATCTGCCTTTTAGGACTATTTCAAGGCTTGGTTGGGTGGCAATATCAAAATCTCAACTTGGAGGTATTAAATTGATGTAACAGCCTAGTTAGCATAACTTAAAATAGAACCATAATTGACCAACTTGACGAGCTTAATCCACACAGAGTTTTGTTTGATGTTTCAACTTTTTAATTAATTATGTACATTTTGTTTCTTTATTTGGGTGTTTTTATTCCCACTTGTAAGCACAATCAATCGCTGCTGAGGCAAAGGAAGTGCTAAAACAAAAGGAGCTAAAAGGCTAAACATCAGGCTTGTTTATGATGCAGAAACAATAGAGGATTTGTAATTAGCTTTACTAATTTGATTAGGAATTCAGTTTGAAATGCCTTTGGATTCCAAAAACGGATCAAATAGTGCCATTAAAAGTGTATTTTTTACTATATATTGTGATTTGACTATAATCATCCACATATTACCTAAAGCATAATCTTGGTATTTTCTATCAACTAGAAACTCGCCTTTTATTTAATCTGTTTTAGTTTAACCCCCATTTTGTGTTTTTTTTTCTTTCCTCTTTCTGCCTTTATTTTCTCATTTACAATTTAGCAGTTTATTTATAGAAATCATTTTTAGAAAAAAAAAATACCAGTAAAGTCAAAATATAAAACAAAAAATATTACGTTTTATGGGAAAAGTAATTTGGAAGATAAATGGGGAGATTAATTAGCAGGGATTACATAATTGTAAGCGAGCTAATTAGATCGGTTTATACCATATTGCTAAACGCTTTAGTAAAAGCTTTGTGGCATTTGAAGCAGAAAGAAGAGAAAAGAAAAATACAACATTACCAATAATCGATCGGAATTATATAATAACAGTAAACGTTTATTGTCTGTGGTTATTCTGTTTAAGCAGACTTTTGCGTTTTAGCACATCCTGGCATCTTACCAGTGAAAGCTAGTCAATGAAAATAAGATTATGGCAGTGCTTGAGTGCAGGCGACAATAGCAAAAGTGATAATAGTGATAATGGTGATTATAACAAAGCAATGGGAACTGAACAGTTGGAAATATCAGCAAATTGGTAAAATTAAGAAATTAGGAAAATAAAAGTAAAGAGAAATAGAGTAGAATATAATAGAATAGAGATATAAAGGAGTATCAGATGGTAAAAAGGTGGGGTTTGAATGTTGTAGAGAATATAATATTGATGTTTCTAGCTTTTTTTTTCATTTTCATTTTCGTACAAAAGAGAAAAGAGAAAAGATAGTGATGATAATAACATAAGAGGGACATGGAACACCTATTGATTAGTCTGAAGACAAACAGGCACAAGAAAAGAGTTTAGATAAGAAGCCTTTATTACGGGGTTGGTCGCGGTCATCAGGATTATTCGCGTTATGGTTCATGTCGGACTTTGAATTTCTTTGAGCCTTTTTAGAGTTCAGGCCAGCACCGCTGTTATTGTTGACGGTGCTGCTGTTGAGAGCGGGGTTGGAGGAGGGCATTGGGGACTGGGGATTGGGTAATGGCTTTTGAAGCTTTGGATTTGAACCGTACATCAACTCGCCCGAATTAACGTCGTTGGAGGGGCGGGTTAAGTTGGCAGGGGAAACGGAGCCATGCTGGTTGGAGGTGTGTACTCGAGACATTTGGGGGTCGTAGCTACGCATGGCTTGGTTAGAGGCCTGCAGCTGGTGGTAGTTGTTCAATGCGCTAGAGGATAGATTCTGAGTGCCCTTGGCGCCATTGGCCTAAAAAAAACAAAAGAATTACGATAGATGGTACATGTATATAAAGTCAAGTTAAGGTTTAGGTTTAGGTTTAGGTTTAGTTAGGTTTAAGTTTAGGTTTAGGGTCAATAATATGTAGACGTCCAATATATGGAGCAGTAAGCAGATGAAGAAAAAAGAAAAAAAAAGTAGGTATGGAGGGGTGGTGGGTAGAGTATTCAAGACTTACGGTTAAAGTGTTTGCATCAGACGAGTTTTTAGACTTCAGAAGCATCCAGTCGTAAACACCGTCATCAACCTCGCCAGCTCTTCTGATCGCCTTGTCCATCAGGCTCCTCAGATAGTCGTAGTCCGGGGTGTCTTCAAAGGAGTACTTGCGAACCGTAGACAGGTACTCGCCAAATTCAGAGGGAAAATCGCCGCATAGATCGCGGATGCTTGTCTGCTGCTTAGTTTCGCCGATTTTCTCGTATTTTAGTTTGTTTGTGGCAGCCTTAAGACCTTGCCATGGCAGCGACCCGCGCAAGAAGTACATGATCACGTGACCAATAGACTCCAGATCGTCGCGTCGAGATTGCTCGCGACCAAGATGAGTGTTTATGCTCATGTACCGAGCTGTTCCGCTCAAGCTTTTCCTTTCTCTATAGGGAATGTGTTGGAGTGTTTTGGGGTCTCGGTACTGCTTCGCCATCCCAAAATCAACCATGTATACCATGTTTGCTCCCGGCGTGTTTGGTCTTCCTAGAAGAAAATTGTCTGGCTTTACGTCCCGGTAAATAAGATTTCTCTCATGCACCGACTGGATACGCGTCAGCATCTGTTTGCACAAATACGCTGTTGTCTTGACACTAAACTTACGACGACAGCTATCAAACATATCCTCAAGACTAGGCCCTAACAGATCAATGCACAAAACGCTATACTGCCCCTCTTGGCCAAAGTAATACGCTGGCGGAATTCCCTCTACAAACATATCCCATTGTTTTCCTTATTAGTGAAATCTCTCTCTCTCCCCCCCCCCCCTCTCTTTCCCTCCAATCTTCCCCAAACGCAAAATTCACACTGGCTCCATTTTACTATAATCAAAAAAAATCCTGTACAAAAACTCCAATCTATCCAACCACTCCACCCTCCAATCTTAGTATCATCTATCCAAACTTACCACAACCATTCAGTATCTTGTAACTTCTATATTCATCTCTTAGTTGTGGTGCATCGCTTTTTCTTGGCTCCTATTTATTCATTTTTTTTAATTTAAATTTTTTTGAAAAATATACATTATAAATTTTAGTATTGACACCACCATGCCTTGTTGGCTTAGCATTGTACTCTAATCTAACCACGTTCTAAAGTGCAATCTTACAAATTTAATCGCGACTGCCTTGTTGTTCATCAAGTTGGTTCCTAATTTCAATATATACATTATTTCATTTTTAGCAACCGTCTATAATCTATTTGATATCTTTCTTTCTCTTTATTTTGGTCATTCTATTCCCTTTTCTTTTATCATCCTCTACTTTTGCCTGTATCGTTTGATACACCTTTATATAGTATGACTCAACCGGCCACCGTCATGTTTTTACCTTCATAAATAACTCCGAAGCTTCCTTCTCCTATCTTCTTCCCGACTCTGTAATGTACCCCAACTACATTTGAATTGCTGTGGAGCATCTTGTCAAGATTCTTTGTCGTTGACGGTCGGAGTATTAACGCTATCTTGTGTGTTGGTTGCTGGGTTTGTTTATTTTCTCTAGCTATTCAGCTGTCTCTACCTATTTTAATTCCCCCACATAGCATACTCGGGTTAATTTCTTATTTTAATTCTCTTTTAGATTCACAACTCAATTAATTTAAACAACCTTGGCTTGTTGCTCTATCTGGTTATAGCCACCTTCCTTTCTTTACAAAATATTCTCTTTCTTTTTTAGTTAACACGTCTCTCTTAACAACTCATTATTTTATCATCCGCGCTTTAATCTACTACCACATAGATCTACCTCCCCCCCCCCTCCATGCACATCCAAACCGCCAATACACCTATGTTTATTGTATTGTCAGGACTATCTTACCTTAACTCGAACCCCTTCTTTAATACAAATTAATTCGTATTTATATTGGTTCTATCAGCTCCAATGAACTTTTATAGCTCCAAGTCGTCAACTAACTACTCTCCTTTTGTGGAATACGTTTCCCCCTTTCGTTTATTTATTTATTTTTATATCTTGGCTTGTTTACCCTTTGAGGTCTATCTCTGTGCGAAGCAGTCAGCAAAATATATATTTTATTCTTCAAAGGTCTGTGCTCCTCACTCTGCGTCTTGTATTATATCTCTGCTTTTACTATCTTTGACTACTCCCAGTCTTGAAATTCTATCGATTTACTACACCGGGCTCTAGTGTAACTCCCTCTCTTTTCTGCTTTTGCTAATTTAAGTTTAAGTATACTTGAACAATTTCTTTCAATTTTATCTCATTCCTCGTTGGGAATCTTGTTAGAGTTAAAATTGGTTAATAGCATAAAGAGTCTGAAACACTATAGATTGGCTGTTTTTTTTTTAGTGTTCGCTTCTTTATAAAAAGATTTTTTGTGGAATCTAGTTCCTGTTTAGGGTTAAATACGTGCTTCCTCCTGTTTAGAGAAGTCTTACTACTGTCAGTCGTTTTGGTTATATATAATCCTGCCTAGTACCTCCCCCTTTTTCTTTTTTTTCTCTCTCTTGCCTCTTATCTCTTTCTTTCCTTCCAACTAAAAATATATCAGTCAGCTTCTACCGATTCTGTGATAATCAATTATCTCTAGTTAAAAATTAAATGCAAAAAAAAAAAATACAACAAAAAAAACTAATAGTTATTGTCTCTTTTGTTCTTTGTCTATTTGTTTTAAAAGCAGCAACAATAAACAGAAGCTGGCTAGGGCTGGTTGTACTGAATAAAGACGTTGGTTTGTAGTGTAGAACTATTCTATCTGGTAAAAATATATATATAAGCCTGTTTGTTCCCTCTTAATTTAATTTGATTTTTAATTAGGAAAATGTACGATTGTATATTACTCTGATGAATGTTCCTCTTTTTTCTTTCTTTTCTTTCTTTTTTTCTTTTCTTTCTTTTTTTCTTTCTTTTTTTCTTTCCTTTCTTTTCTCTAGTGTAACTTTTTTTCTTTTTTAATATTCTTTTTTACTATTCTTTTTTTTTACTACTCTACTGCTTTTATTTTTCGCTTTTTTACTTTTCGTTTCGTTTGTTTATCCAGAGTATAATAGTGTTTAGCCTGACAAACCACAAATGATTAAAGTAAAGTGACAACACAAAATACTACTCGTAATTATACGCATACAAGTACAATTATTAAATTGTTCAATTGCTTAGACCAAATTAATTTAGACTTATTAGATTTGAGTTACTGAATTTATTAATGCAAATATGACTGATTGTTTAGCAACTAAGCACCATACAGGCTTCTTTTTTCTATTATGTTGGATGAGCATTTTTTTTTTGTTCATTTTTCAACTTTATAAGGGAATTCTTCATCCAAATTCTTCAACTTTGTTTAGCTCTTGGCCCTTCGCGCAAAGTATAACTAGCACTTTTGAATACTTTTGCTCAACCACTATTTCTTCCTCCAAGTTTCAGTACATCTTTTTTCAACTATCTGTCCATTTACTACTACAACAACTCTCTTTTTAGTTATACCATTTGGCTTGGCTTAGCAGCTATTGAAAGCTTGCAATTTGAGTTTAAAGTTGCTGTAAGAATAAAAAAACAAACTCAGCACTATAGGACTCGGCATTATTAATTTAAATTAAATTAATGTAAAACTGTTTTAAAATTTACTTTGCTCCAGCATCAGCTTTGATTTCTATTTGCTCTTTATTTTTAATGTTTTTGTTTACAACGTTATTATTTAGACGCCCTATTATCAAATTGTTTATATATTCTGCCCAATTTACCCAATTCACCATTTTCTAATTTGGTACCACCTTGGTCTGTATAAGGCCGAATAGGCATAGTTTTCTATTTTATTTCTTATTGATATATGGCATTGTTTTTTTTGTTTTTTTTTTATAAAAAAAAAATGAGACAGTTTGTATGGAAACAAATACCAATACTTTAACTTACTTCTCCTTTCCCCACCCTAAACCTATAAAAGTCTTGGTGCTCTATCCGCTCTAATACCCTTCCAATCTGAAAACTTGGGTCATCTAGGCTCCTACAAATTATAGGGCTTCCAGGTCTAGACTCTCTTTTCTCTCTTTTTAACAATCAAATGGCTTGATTTTTTGTTTTGGAATATTAAAAGGCAGCTTTTGGAGCGTTCGATTGCTGAAATTAACTCCTGGACCAATAAAGTGTAAACATAGACCCAATTAGCCTTCTTGGATTTTGAATTTTTTAGCTTACTACTAAAACCCTTGATTATGTCCAACACAAGCCTGTATTAAAACCTACATTCTAGCATAACTTTAATTATTTCAATCTTGCCAAAGTAATTAAGCTTGTAAAAGTTTGTATCCAGGAAGCTAACAAAAAAAAAACATTAGAATACGATGATATTAAACATTGCCCAGAACAACTTTCAGCCTTTTTTTTTAATACTCCAATCACAAAGAAACAAAATCCCATACTCAGTGTTAGTCACCAAACATATAAGAAGAAAAAGAAAAAAAAGCAAAATCACTTGCCCAAACATTCTGCTGATCGTTACATCACGACTATAGCTAGATGTGACATCTTCCAGCTGCTGCGTTTGATTCGGTTTAGCCATGTATACAGCTACTTGTACACTTTCAAAACAAATCTAAAACGTGGCAAGGCCAGTATAGCCAGTACAGCCAGAAGCTGCCATAGGATCTTTGGAGGGTAAAGCAAACGTAAACTAGTACTAGATACATAGCTTTCTGCCTCGGGCTACAAGTAAAAACGGGGTCCCCCCCTCCCCTCCAGCAACTCTAGCTAACATTGCCCCAGTCATCAGTCACAAATGGGCTGTTTACAACTTACTAACATGCAGAAACCAGGTCTCAAGATATTTAGCATCCGTGATTTGGACAATTGCGCACTTGCACAGACATCAACTTGTGGAGAACTAAAGCAATCGTAGAGTTTATACGACTTCCCAGAATATGTATCCTGTATTAATGATATTTCATGGCAATATAGTAATACACGCCAATCTGGCGATAAAATTGCCATAGTTTATAATTATGCGGCAATTTAGGATTAGCCTATACAAACCCCATTTGGTTGCGTGTCAGCTGAAGCAATAATTGGACTAACTCAACACACGTGATGTTTTTGTCCTTTGGACTTGGGTATCCACATCTCGCTTTGTTCAATGAAGTATCTTCACCCAATTTATTAACCAAGCGTAGCTCTTATTTAGCATATTTCTCAAAATACAAACAGTTGTGTTTAATGTTGCCAAAAATGGGCCAAAACACAATTATATGCCTTCCAGAACAATGTCGCTCATTCACCGTAGCAAGAACCATGTCAAGTCAGCTGTAGCTGCAGCAAAGCAAAATGCCCAATGCCCTCTATATATAATATGCACAGAGCTTTGATATCAAATAGCGCCTAAATAATGTAATTTTGATGCATAGAAAGTCACGCTGTGAACTGGCTTGAAAGTGCTTGTTTTGATCCAGCCACTAGTACTAGATACACACCTGATGTTTCTAAAAAAAATATATATATATATATTGTATCAAGTGCTAGGATATCTAGCTTGGTCTTATTTCGCATTGTATTTTGCAACATTGCGTCTTAAAAAGCAAGTGATGTTTACCGTTTCAAAATAGACAATCCTTGTGAATAAACAAACAACGCAGGCGAATCACAGCCAATTTTTTTTTATCCTTTTCCCCCAATAAAACAAAGCTAGGTATAACACAAAGCAAAACAGACTCGAAAAATCAAAACAAACTTATAAAAACAAAGAAAAACAAAACAGACTTATGAAAGTCGTTGTTTACGATGCATGTTTTGTACTCCACTTGTATGCAATATCGCGCATAAATACCTCCATTTTATTTCCTGGCACTACCCTGCTATTGTAAATACCAAACAGCGTTGAGAGTTCTATGGGATAAAGCGCGCAACCCAACTATTTCAAAAAAATAAAAAATAATTGAGCATACAATTCGGAAAAAAATAAAAGTAGATAAAATTAGCAGATTCAACACAGGCGTTTGAACCCGGTACAGCCAACTTGAGATTTTAAAAAAGAGGCTACTTTGGCCAGAAATCAGCACAATTGATAAAGTAAATCTAAAAATGACGATTGCAGCAGTAATGAATCAGGAAAAAAGAGGGAAATCACGGCAATTAACGCTAATGGCAAGCTTCAAAGCCTCGCCGATAAAGAAAGGAACAACCAAGCGGAGTATAGAGGAGCTAAAAAACAAAACAAAAGGTGCCTCAAACGCCGAAAATATCCCAGAAAACTTTGGTTTGAACAAGAGGGAAATAGCGGAGGGTGAAGCTGGAGAAAACGCTGAGCTGGCGAGAATTGATAGCAGATCTTGTAAACCCAAGAGATTTAAAAAGAGCGAGAATCTAGACGAACTCTCAAAGGAGACCAAAAATGAATTTGACAAAAATAATGGATTTACACTCGAGATCAAAAACAGTCCATTTGCAAAGGCTGACTGCATGAAAATTTACGAAGAGGAGTATTTTGTCTCGACGGATGATTTCTGCGATACTGTAAAAAAAGTGAAGGGTTTAAACGACTTGATTAGAACGCAGAATCTTATAGAAAACATGAGTTTAAGCGACCGAACAGCTTCGCTAGGTACTGAAAATAATAACGTGGTGCAAAGGCTGGAGCCAAGAAACTCGTACAATACAAATAGAAGCAAAGCGAACTTGGGAATATACCAAGCACACAGAAACCGGAAACAAGAGCTGAACTACAATGTTAGAGGCTACAAACTGGATTACCTGGACAGAATGGTAGGTGAGCCACACAGAGTGTATAAAAACGAAGCAGGGAACGGGGAGCTGTGTCAGTCTAGTACGCCATTGTCGTGTCATTATAGCAAAGGAACGTCGATGGGATGTGGGAAAGTTGGGATGTCAGACGAATCAGGAAATATCAAGATTTTTGATCTTTCAGAAGGAGGAAACGATTTTGACAGTGTGAATAGTGCGCCTTCTGGTGTAGGGCTGAATGGCGAGGTTCCGCTAAAAGCGTTGGTGGAATGGAGGGCGCACACAAACTCGGTGTTTGATTTTTCATGGGTGCAGAATGATACGCAAATGTTAACATGCTCAGCAGATGAAACCGTTTTGCTGTACGATATAGAAACGCAGTCAGAAATTTCACGGTTTCTGGGGCACTCAGGCACTATAAGAAAACTGGCGGACCACCCGTACGAAGTTGATGTATTTGCTAGCGGAGGTAGGGATGGATGTATTAAGTTGTGGGACATGCGATGTAATGGGAGGCTGGGTGCTTTAGGAGTTGACGACAGCCTGGAGTATAGACCGGTGCATACAATACACGCTGCCCATTTGCCTGAAATCACAGACACATACCAAAGTTCGCCAAACTCAGGCCTGTCACTAAATCGAAGGTTTTCTAGCAGGGGGAAACATAAAAATAGCAACAGTTTGCCAGCAAATATACCTGCGATCACCGGATTGACATTTCTTTCTAACGGCTATACGCTTTGCTCTTCAAGTTCTACCAACGGCACAATAAACTTTTGGGATATTCGAAAGTACTCTGGTACGGGATTATCGGGATTTAATGCTCTAAACTCAAAGTCACTGATCAGCTCTACAAGCTTTATGCCCGGCAAGAGATCCCGTGGGATTTCATCGATAGCATCATCGCGTGACGGAGCAGTCATTTACGCTGTTTCGTTAGATAGCAGGTTAGTGATACTGTCATTATTGTTACTATTACTGTTACTATTATCATTACTATTACTACAGCTATTACTATTGCTATTGCTATTGCTGTTGCTGTTGCTGTTGCTAGTATCGGTTCTAGTATAGTAAACACTCTAGTCTGACATCTTGGCTATTGTCGTATATATTGATGCATTTAAACCAACAGGAAGTGGGTCAAACGCTAGACATTCTAAAGCATGTACAAATGCACTATTTACTCAATGTAGAATATACGCTTATGATGCGTACAACCCGGGCTTGCCGATAGTGGCGTTGGAATCAACGGATTTTCAGTGCAATAGCCTGTTTGTGGGTTTGGATGTTGACAGAGAAGGCCGGTACTTGGCAGCAGGTTCAAGCAATGGAATTCCGCACCTGTGGGATCTTTGGGACATTGAGGAGAGACTAACTAGTAGCCAGAGAAATACAAAGCAGAAAGAACGAAGTAATGTGTTCAACGACTATGAGTACTTGAAAGTTGATCAGGCCTGTGCAGCTTTAGAGGCACATGGTGGCGAAGTTAGCAGCATCAAGTGGTGCCCATGGACTATTAACAATGAAAAAGCCAATCAAATAGTTACTTGTTCTGATGACAAAACTTTTAGAGTCTGGGAAACAATTGGGTGTAACAGAGTGTACGAATTTAAATCAAACAATATAGGCACATTGCGTAGAATTTAGTGAATTTAAACTCTGATATTTGCATTCAATTTGAGTTTGGCAATCTACCATCTAGCTTTAACACTTTAACTTGCTGTTTGACTCAAGAATGGGGAGATGGGGGGGGGGGTTCCTTGTTTCTTTTCACTAGTTGACTTTCGGGTATGGTATAGTGCTTGTGGGAAACATAAATAAACTTGGGTGAAGTGCATATATTACCGCCTTGTCAACAGTACCAAAATTATGAGCAATTTGAGATTTAATACAAGGGGTCATTACACCTAGTCACAGCTCATATATCACTTGCAAATTGGATACTGTAGCCAAGTCTTGGCTTATCCAATATGTTAAAGTTTACTAAGCTAGCCTAAGAGGAGGGAGGGGAGACATTAGTTAATCTGTTTAGTGAAAATATATATTGGTACTTTTATTAATTGTTGCTAAAGTATGGAGTAAGGAATTCAATAATGTATTAAACAATAGTTGAGACATTATTTTTTTTGAGTTTTGAGTTACTGAGACGAATACTCAGATGTGACACTGGTTTAAAAGTCACCTATTTCAACAGCGGTAATAGTCATCGTATTTGCAATAGTAGCAGCAGCCTGAGAAAATCTGTAAAGTTAGTTGGTACCATGTAGATAGTTGCACTAGTGTAGCTAAACCAGAGGCATTATACTTTCTTTTGTTTTTTTTTATATTTCCTCTCGCTAGTAGGGATATATATTCCTTGAAGTTTCTATTTATTGTACATCTTATTCAATCACAGAGACATAAAACCTGAATCTACCCCAATACTCGCCGCTCGTTTCATTTTAGTGTTTTTCTCGCATTGAACATTCAGCTATAAACTGTGTAAATATCAGAAAACACGCTGTGTTGAGTAAAGCAAGGGCATGCCATTATCCCTTTTCATTTTTCAGACAAAACATACACAAAAATACCAAACATTTGGGTTCGGCCTAGTCTTTAAGGATTTATTTTTTTCTAAAAAATATTTTGTTGATAATATTAGCTATAAAGAATCGTTGGCAGAATTATACGCAAGAACCGTCGCCAACAGCGGTATTTAACAATGAGTGACAATCGATATTCATACGATACTGCTTTTTTGCATTACGATGCCACCTCAACAGATTTTCCAAATTTTATGAGTTCTAATCCAGAACAGCCGGATATGAAAAAGCAAAATAAAAAAATATCTATTGGAGAAGTATTGGACAGTGATGGAACTGAGTCAAGACGACAGAACATTCCAAAAAACAATACCGCGAAAGCAAACGGGAGTGCAAGAAAACCAGCCAATGGAGAAGATACAAATGTTGTTAAAGCGAGTACCTATGCAAACACGGCGGTGTTATCAGCCAGAGAGTTGCAGTTGATTGAAAGTACCCGAAACATGGTTGGTGGCGATTTGGATGGGGAAAAGGAAAGTTATAATTTCTCGTTTGCAAATCTAATTCCCAAATCGTTTGGTGATCTTGGGTTTAAACTATCGCCGATTCAAACCTTGCAAGCCCAGTCTCAGAATCAAGCAGAAATACACAGCAATAGTAAGAGCAAGTTTGGTAAAATCGCAAACAAAGAACCTGTGATACACCATAGCACAGACTCTGAGGCAGGTGAGGTCATGGCTTTGGAAAATACAGTATTTAAAGGTGTATCCCATATGGAAAAACAAATTTCGGAAAAAAATTCAAACTCAAAAAGTGCTACAGATAAGAGCAGAAGCGGGTATACAAGGAAGAAACAGAAATATGGAAATATTATAAGGTCGCCAGACAACAAAAGTGATAGGGGAAAGATGTCTGGATCGGATCAGAGAACCCAGACGAGCAATAGTACTGAAAATGAAGAAATGGAGACTCAACCCCTAAATAAGGAAAGAAAGGGCAAAATGTCAACGCGTACCGTATCAACAGGAATCCATGTGCAGTATGATTTAAATGAGTTTAGCAATATCGAGTTGCAAAGAAAGAGGTGTGAAAAAAGGCCGGATAGGCTGTGTTTCCGGAATTTTCTAGGGGTGATAATAGTAGTGGTGTTGGTGTTTGTAGGGTCGGTGATGCTGACAGTGTATTTGCTGGAGTTTCGGGAGCCGAGAATTGAGCTGCTGGACATAAAGGAAGGACGTTTTGGGAATCAGACATTTAGCGTGTCGCCCAAGAAATTGAATTTCAAGATCGAGTTTGAGTATACGATCAAGAGTGGCAACCACTACAAGCTGGATATTGAGAGCATGGAGACCAAAGTAAGGATAATTGTTGCGATAGCTTTTATATGTACGTGAGCTGAGGCTTTTTAACTTTGTGTCGCTGTTAAGCAAGTAGTCAAGATGCACAGATAAAAATTAGTAGATTGGACTGAGGGGGGGTTTTACGTGATTATAGCTGTTAAGAGAAGAATGTGAATTGTTCCAATGAATAGGTGTTTTGGCCCGGATTTGAGAAGGAGCTGGGAGTTGGAAACGTGTTGGTAAGGAACATAGATCCAATGGGAATGCTGAGGGAGCGATCATCGGTAAAGATAAAGATCAGCTTCAACCAGGACAACAGGGAGTTGGTAGAGGAGTTTTATAGCATTTGTAGCAAGGACATGACTATGGATGAAAAAGTGTTGACTTTGGAGTATACTGTCAAGTCAAAATATAACAGTGTAGTAGGAAGGTTTTTGGTTTACAAACCAAAGGAGCAGTTCAAGATACTATGCCCAGTAAATGTAAAAGGACGAGTGCAATTGCGACAAAGATAATTATATTATGCATGTTAAGACGGAGTTTTGTGGAATGCAACTTTGTTTGGCTTTAATAACAATAAAAAAAACTGGTATGATTTGTATTATGGTAGGATTTGGGAGCTATAAACATTCCTAAACTGGGAAATATCCGCGACTTTATTGAAGAGAGAGTCGAAAATGGGCAGTTTTGAGGCGAAAAAAGGCGATAGATAAAAAATATATTTATTTGATTGTGAGGAGCCATTGAAGAGTGGGGCTAACAAAAAGAGTGGAGCTAACAAGGGGTGGAGCTGCCAAAAAGTAGAGTTGAAGTGAATGTTTATACTTTACAATTTAGTTGGAATTTTCATGATATATCTTTGGATTTACTGCCGAGTTTATTGGCGAGGAATTCCTTAACCATTTAATGCAAAAAGGATACAATAAAGATGAGAATTTCAAAATTTGAATAAAAAGACAAAGAAATGGGCAACTGTTGGAGTAAAAAAGAAAAAAAAAAGTAAAGAAAAGTAAAGAAAAGAAATGAAAAGAAAAAAAGATAATGTTTATGTCTTTAAATCAAGCGTGGAGTAATTGAAGACTTTATAAAACAAGAAAAAAGATAAATATTTAAGGCTTTTGTTATATTCTCATTAGGATGGTTATTGTATTGAGAATACAGTGAATGACATTTAACTTTAAATAACAGGCTTGAAAAGAAAAGATAAACAAACAGGCCTTATACACACACAGCAAACACAAGCTTGCAAGTAAAGTCGGGTAGATACATACTTGAGAGTAATATAACGCGATGAATTTTCAAGGAGATTGGCGAACGACGCTAACAGCTGTTGACAGAGCAGCGCTGATTAGGAACTTGTAAGTGCGATAATCTAGCCGAGTCAATTCTGAAGCTAAAAATAACGGAGATTTGAAAGTGTATAGGAAATGCGTTGAAGTAAGAAAGTAAAGAAAGAAAGAAAGTAAAGAAAAATAAAAAAGGAATGAATAATTAATAATAGGATGGGGATGCTGGCTACTTGTATGCCACAACTAGAAAGTACGCAGATACAAACAGCAGCAACGGCATTCGAGCGACAGACATTTACCAATTCAGCCAGCAAAGTAAAAAAATAAAAAATAAATAATAGTAAATAACAAATTACAACGAGGAAATGTAGAACTGATGAACTTATTTGATAATTTGTGGCTTACTTGGACATGTTCATTTGGATATTTATTACAATAGCAAATTTATCTGTCACAATTTGCAAACAGGCTGGAGGAATTGAAGAGGAGAATACAAAGTTCAGGTAATTCGCAAGTACAAGCTCAAGCACTAGCTCAAGCCCAACAACAGCAGCAGCAACAACAAAAACAACAACAGCAGCAGCAGCAGCAGCAGCAGCAGGTACAAGCACAAGCACAAGCACAAGCACAAGCACAAGCACAAGCACAAGCACAAGCACAAGCACAAGCACAAGCACAAGCACAAGCACAAGCACAAGCACAAGCACAAGCACAAGCACAAGCACAAGCACAAGCACAAGCACAAGCACAAGCACAAGCACAAGCACAAGCACAAGCACAAGCACAAGCACAAGCACAAGCACAAGCACAAGCACAAGCACAAGCACAAGCACAAGCACAAGCACAAGCACAAGCACAAGCACAAGCACAAGCACAAGCACAAGCACAAGCACAAGCACAAGCACAAGCACAAGCACAAGCACAAGCACAAGCACAAGCACAAGCACAAGCACAAGCACAAGCACAAGCACAAGCACAAGCACAAGCACAAGCACAAGCACAAGCACAAGCACAAGCACAAGCACAAGCACAAGCACAAGCACAAGCACAAGCACAAGCACAAGCACAAGCACAAGCACAAGCACAAGCACAAGCTCAGGCACAGGCCCAACAACAGCAGCAGCAGGCACAAGCACAGGCACAAAGCCGGAATCAACTTCAAATGCAATTACAAATACAGTTAGCGCTACAAAACCAGATGCAAAACCAGGCAGGGGGGAATAATGGGGGAAATAAGGGGGGAGGGTTGGGGCTGGGGCTGGGAGTGGCGGGGGGACAATTGGAAGGAATGAATTTTGGAAATCTGGGGGGGCTGGGGGATGGCGAAGGAGGAAAGTTGGGGGATACAAACTTGAAGGGGATGCAAACAGCGTTGGCGATTCAGATGATTAGAAACCAGCAGATGCAGCAGGCACAGCAGACCAAAATGGTGCAACAAGGACAAGGACAAGGGCAGCAAGGGCAACAGAATCAAGCGGGGCAATTGACGCCACAGCAGCAGTTGATGTACTTAAAGCACATGCAGCAACTGCAGCAGTTACAACAGCTTCAAAAGGCAAAGAATGAGGAAGCAAAAACAGGGAATAGCGGAAATAGCAACAGCAATGATGGGAGTGGGTCAGGGAACGGGACGAGTACAAATGCAAATGCAAATGCAAATGCGAATGCGAATGCGATTAATGCAGCAGCACAGCAGCTGTTGTTGCAGAGGCAGCAGCAGCTACAGCAGCAGCAGCAACTTCAGCAGGCGCAACAGGTGCAACAGGCGATTCAGCAACAGCAACTGAAGGAGAAGGAGAAGGAAAAAGAGAAGGAGAAAGAGATTAAGGAAATGGAGAGAGAAATTAAGGAGAAGGAGATAAAGGAGAAGGACGTTAAAGGAAAGGAAAAGGCAAAGCAACTAAAGGAGGCGCAGAAGCAACAGAAGATGCAACAGAAACAGCAGAAACAGTTGCAGAAGCAGCAGAAACAAGGAAAGCTAGGAAAGGGAGGGAAAAAGTTGTCGGAAACACCAAAAAGTACACCAACGCCAACACCAACGCCAACACTGGCACCAGTACAAATACCAGCACCAGCACCAGCACCAGCACCAGCAGCAGCAGCACCAGCAGCAGAAAAGTTGGGGACAAAGGCGAATGAGAATGAAAGGATGGCAGGAGCTGGGGAGACAAAAGAGGGGGTGGGAATGGGGATGGCAACAGTTGACTTTTCAAGTATTCCACCAAAAAGGGTGTTTTCAGTAACAACAAATAATAAGCAGGTAGGGTTGACTATGCAGCAGGTGGCGCAGATGAGACATGTGGCGCAACAGAAGGGCGACCTAAGGATGCTAGAACAAGTGAATGAGTTGGCAAAACTGTTTATAGTTCAGGCACAAGCACAGCTTCAACAAGAACAGCAGCAGCATATTCAACAAATGCAACAACAACAACAACAACAACAACAGATAAAGTTGGAGGCTGAAAAAGAAAAGGAAAAAGAAAAGGAAAAAGAAAAAGAAAAGGAAAAGGAAAACCAGTCGTTAAAGTCGTTAATGGCAGCAGCGTCTAAAAAAGTATCCTCATCGATTAGCCAGCAGATAGGAACTTCAGCAGTTACAGAACCAATGAAGCAGAGTAAAACACAAACACAAACGCAAACACAAGCACAAGCCCATATGCAAGGACAAAAGGGGGTGGGAGGAAAAGAAGGTGGAGAAGTTAATAGCAACGATGAAGAGGAGGGAGGTGAGGATGACGGTGATGACGATGATTTGGGGGAAGATACGGTGGATTTGAGAGGGATTAAGAGCGATCCATTGGAGGGGCTGGCAACACACAACCTGATAAACAAAGAAAAGAGCAAGAGTATATTTAGAAGCAGAACGAGTTTGAGCAAGAGGGAGCTGTCAACGGCAGAGTCAATAGCGCAAATAAAGATGATTGAGGCGGAACTGAGCAGGATAAAGGTTGCGCGAACAGGAGTTAAAAAGCTGCGAAACGAGGAGCAGACAAAAGTCCGGAACTCGTTGGCAGGAATAGCACAGATGTTTAGCCAGGTTGAGCGGATACTGCCAATAATATACTCGCACACGTTTAGCAGACATAGGAAGGCTGTAGCGTCAAAGGTTTTGGCAATGAAGATGTTGTTTTACGAGCAAGTTGGAGCCTGCAAAAAGGTGGTTGAAGTGCACCAGGCGTTTCTGAAAGTCAAAAACGAAATTGCGTCTGGAAATGCTGGAGCGCAGCAGAGGGCTCAGGAATGTGCAATTTTGGTCCAGATGGCCATCAACAACGAGTTTCTGCTGAGCTTGAGCGATCTCGAGGTTATGAAGAGCCAGCTGATAGGTCTGATTTACGACGTTCGAACCAACATCATCAACACCAGCAACAACTCCAATCTAGTCCCAAACTCCAGCCAAACAAACCTCCAACCCCCGCCCAACACCACCATGACTTCTGCACCACAAATCAACAAACCTGAAAACAAAGGCATCAATGGCGAGGATGGCGAGTATGGCAACGGTGATGAAGATGAAGATGATGACGGTGACGGTGACAATAATGTTGATGTTCCCCTGCATGCTCAGGTCACAGGCGCAATGTCGAAAAGCATGATGAAAAAGATGTCTCTCAGCAAGTCCAAGAGCCAGTCCAAAGCCAAGTCCAAGTCTCAAGAGAAGACCAAGGCTGCGTTTGGATCAGCTGTTTCAAACAAAAGACCGCTGTCAATTTCTTCCACATCAAAGCCATCTCCTAGCTCAACATCAAACTCGAATTCAAACTCGAATTCAAACTCTGACTCTGAATCTGACTCTGAATCTGGGTCTGAATCTGGATCTGAATCTGGGTCTGGGTCTGGATCTGAACCTGGATCTGGTTCTGGATCTGGTTCGGACTCTGGACTACTGCTAGGAAACAAGCTGAAGAAGAATACTGTTGGTAGCAACAAACCCATGAACAAATCCATGCTTAAGGCCATGAACAAAAGCATCAGCAAAAACAAAGAAAAGAGCAAAAACAAGAACAAAAACAAAAACAAGAACAAGGACGACGCTAAAAACAAGAAAATAAAACTCGATACAACTACCCAAATTGGTGTTTCTGCTAGCACTGGTGCTGGTGCTGGTTCTGGTGCTACAAATGACCACGCAATGCTGGTGTCGTCCCCAGGAAGCAGCGAGGACATCCCGCTGTTCCAGAAGAAAGATCTATACACTGGTACCGAATTTATTGCCAACACAACTACAACTACAACTACAGCAGCAGCAGCAGCAGTAGCGTCTACTACAAAGTCATCCACAAGTGCCGCACAAACACCCCAACTCCTGCCCACTCACCCAGACTCAAGCAGCCGCGACAAGTCCATTGACCTCGATCTCCAGGACAGGAATTCCAAAGCCGCACAAGACCACGAGGCTAGAAGGCTCAAGGAAATACTCAAAACTACAAACCCACTATTGTTCTTTAAAAGGTCCATTGAATCCTACAAATCTAACTCTCGCCCTGCTCAAAACTCTAACCTTCCTGGGTCTGTCCCGTACAAATATGGCCCCCAGGACACCGCCCTTGTTTTTGGTTTACCCATCGCCTTAATGAACCTCAATGACTCCAACTTGTCTGCCAATCCTGACTGTAAAAGCAATGTCTTGTTGAATCCATGGCACACGTCATACTAACTCCTCGTGCTTGTCACTCTTTTCTTTACTTTTTTTTTTCTTTTCTTTTCTTCTTTTCTTTACTTTTCTTTTTTTGCTAGTTGGACGATATATGTATATTTTTTATTTCATTTTATTTATTTATTTATTTACACAAATAATATAACCATTAAATATACGTATAAATATATGTTGCCAGTCTATGCCATTGTTTGGCTTTTGGTTGCTGTTAGAACTAAGTTTCTTGGCGATACCAGCTCGTCAAACAGACTGAACAGCTCGACATTGTTGTACCCAACAGCTGGGTGCTCTACCAGCCAAAAGTACCTGTCCACCGCTATTAACGACTCAATCGTTGGCGACATTATCGACTTTAACGACCACATCCCGCCAATCAGCTTAAGTCCATAACTCTCCTTATCCCTGGACTCTTTGTTGCTAAACCTCGTCGCCTCATAGTTGTTTACATCAATTACTATAGTTTTGTAAAGTTCGTTTCCGTAATCGCCATTACCATTGCCATTGTTGTCGCTACTGGCCGATTTTACTTGTATTTCAATGTCGTTGTTGCACTTCTTGTTCCAGCAACCGGTGCTTGTCCCATTTTCCAACCCTTGAACCAACCGGATCTTGTGACCAAGTCTCACCAAACATATCTGGCAATAGCAGCAGAAACACAGCCCCCCAACGTTCTTCAGATTTCCAACAACCGGAAACTTGTCCAGCTTCGACACGATTCCATGCCCAACCATCAACCCGTGCAGTAGCGCTCGGTAGTAGTTTTTTCTGTAGTTTGACACCGAATCATCAATATTGCTTTCCCACCGTTTTGGCGATTGGCACGCCTCCTTCTTCATGTTTCTGCACACTTTTGTTGTCAAGCCCCGCTCCACCACTGCTGACATTGGAAACATCCCCACCGCATCATGTCCCCCTGTCTTGTCCGTCTTGTCCGTTGTCAGGTTATAACAACACCCAACAATCACCAACACCAAACACTCGTCAATATTCAAAAACGCATTCGCTACTGTTGCCGTCAAATCCCCGCATGCATGCAACCCAACCACCCCAAACCTACTGTCATCGCACCCCTCCGTCCCCTCCACCTCCCCACTCACCCCAATTTCCTCCTCGTCTGGCTTCCTTTTCACTATCTCCCCTATCACTTCTAATCCGTCATCCTTCCCCACATTCACTGTTAGATACTCTACACTCCCACCTCCCTCCCTTTTTTTCACCTTCATTTCTCTCTTGTACGCCTCCCCATTTATCTGTTTCTGTGTCAGCTTGTCCAACTTCTTTGCTCCCTCCGTCTGCACTTCGTTAAAGTCCATTGCTATAACTCGTTTCCCATACTTGTACGCCAGCGCTCTACTTAAATACCCCTATATTTATTTACACAAACAATCTTCAAATTTAGACTACATTGGAATCGCGTTTCTTTATATACTTTTATAAAATTTTATACTTTACCTGTCCTGATCCAACGTCAACTATCAAATCAACATTATTCAGCCCCGACTCTTTCGCAACTAGACCTGCCAGCTCTGTCACCTAACATTGTATTTATAACATCACACCATTCTATAAATACAAGCATCCCACTTTACCAAATCCCCCAAACTTCCTGCCTAATTTCCCTCTATTACTTCAAACCCGCGTATCCCCAACTCTGCCATTTTTTTTTATTACTACAACTATTTACCTCGTGGATCTTTTTGTCCTTCATTCCCAGCCTTAACAACCTGTTTATCTCTTTACTCGAGCTCTCTCCACCTAGCCCTATTATATCATTTACACATTCTTTGGTCAACAAGCTCCCCCCCCCCCCTCCTCGAACTGACCAGCATAAACGACTTGCTCTATCGTTTTATTTCCGCATTTGCAAAGTACAGGCACAACTCACTCTCGTTTGTCCAGCAGTTAATACCAACTACTAGCACTCACACTCACCTTTAGCCGTTCTTTCGAGTCTATATTCAAAACACTTTTTTACAAACTCGGCCAAACTTTCAGGGAAATGGCTCTACATTTAAAACAGTTCACTTCAATTCAGCTCTTTCTTTTAATCTTTTTAAAATTTCAAAACTTCTTCAAACACCTCTCTCTGATACCCCCATTATTCTACAGCTAAGCAAGTAAATACTTTCTAGACACAGTGTATATGTATGTATGTATTTGTGTGTATTTTCTCATTACTGGAATCCGGCATTCACTGGTCAAATATATCAAATCCTCAAGTGTTGTCAAATCACTCGTAAATGCCTCCTCCCAGCCAACCGGAAACTTCTCGTACTCTTTTTCCACAAAAAAATCCGTAATGTGTGTTTTTGACACCCAGCTGTTCTGATTCACGAATTGTATCCATTCCTTGACCTTGCATTCCTCTGCCTCTAGGGTAGATTGCTTTATTCCGTTCTTATCCTTTGTAAACATTCCCTTGCATTTACAGTATCTATTGTACTCTGTTTCTTTTGGGTTCGTTCTTGTTCCTGCGTTTTTATATTATCTCCTTTCACTTTTATCCTTCGCTCTTTTAGTGCCTTTATTCGGTAAAGTGTTTGTTCAATACGTTCATTAAAAATACTGGCAACTTTACGTCAAATTTGGAATTGTTTTCTAGTTTAACAGAAATTGTTCGATAAAAAAAAAAAATCTTGTTCACTTTATTTTCACTTTACAATTTTTATTTATTTATTGCTGCAGTTACTTGATCTGTACACAAAAAAAAAATTAAAAAAAAAACGCAAGTAGCCGCCCATGCTTTTGTCTGATTTGCTTCTTTTCCATTTGTTAACTCTTCATCTTTTAACTTCCAAATCCAACATAACTTGGACGCATTTTGTGAAACCAAATTCTGATTTACTTTTCCACGCATTTCCCAGATTTAGCCTATTACTATCATCACCATCATCACTATCATCGCCATCATCTTTACTACTGTCATTGTTATTATCGACTTTTTTGCTCGTCTCCCCTACTTGCTTATTCATTTATATATTCGCACCAATTGCCCCTTGTTTATAAACCATGCTTCCATCATAATTTTATTTCCTTCCCTCCTTCCTTCCTTTCTTCTCTCTTTTGCTATTATATTTCCACATACTGTTGTGCCTTTACTTTTACCTATATTAAAGTAATTAAGAGCAAAGAAAAAAAAAAAGCACCAACCCCCCAACTTTCACACAAACCCACCCAAATCCCAAACAAACCAGCAAAAAATAGGGATTTTATTTCAACAAGATGGATTTAGAGAAAACAGAAAACAAACCAGGTTTGAAAGTTCTCATCGTAATGGGTGTTTGTGGCAGCGGAAAATCATCAATCTCAACCCTGCTAAACTCAAAACTCCAAAACTCAAGATACATTGAAGGCGATGATTTCCACACAGTTGAAAACAAGACAAAAATGCAAAACGGAATTCCTCTCCAGGACACTGACAGGTATCCCTGGCTACTATCGCTACTAGGAGAAATTGTTAGAAGCTTGGAACTCGCACCCCTAAATGCATCCAAAGATAACTACGAATACCTTATAGTTAGTTGTTCCGCGCTTAAAAAGATTTATCGCAATATCTTGTCCAACAGAGCACCGGTCCTGAAAAACACGGAGTCTGATTCCGCAAACATGTTTCCGCTACCCATGCAAACCCCCTTTGTGTACAAGCCCACTTTTGTGTACTTGAACTGCTCATTCAACTCGCTATCTAGCCGTCTCAAGGCCCGAAAAAACCACTTTGTCGATGACAAACTTCTTGCCTCGCAACTAAATACCCTTGAGGTCCCTGATCCACGCACTGAAAACTGCATTTCTGTTGATTGCGATGACAAATCCTCGGAAGAAATTGTGGCCGAAATTCTAAACCTGATTTAAGTTTCTATTGCTGGTATTCTAACCCGACTGGATCCTTTTTTTTTTTGAAATATTCTCGAATACGCCTTTAACTATTTTTACCAACACGCGTCATTCCAATACTACAATAACTAAACCCACAAAGCACATTTGCTGGGAATACTAGCAACTTTACAAATTAATAAGATTTATTGAAACTCAATGGAAAAATATTTCTAAAATAAACCAATATCAAGAATAGTGCAAAGTGAGAGGCGCCTATTTTCTAAACAGTAAGACAATAGACTTTGTGCTAGCCAACCACCGTGACAAATAATTAAAAAGACAAATATGGCATTGCCTACACCTATCAATCCACATATCTATCTGTTGTTGATTTCTTTTCTTTCCAACCACCAAACTACACAAAAACGTCTTTGAACACGCCCTGCAGAATGTCAATTCCTTCTTGGATCTCCTTTTGATCAATAACAAGTGGAGGAACAAATCTAATCGTGTTTCCGCCAGCCTCAACAAGCAGTAGCCCACGCTCACGAGCCAAGCCAACAATCTTTGATGGCTCTGTCTTAAACTCAACGCCACAGATCAAACCAACACCACGTACATTGACCACCTGGTTGCCTAGGTAAGGCTTGGAGATCTCGTTTAGCTTTTGCTGCAAGAACTCGCCAGTTTGTTTGACATGGCCCAGGAACTTTGGCTCAGCAATGGTGTCGACTACGTATCGACCCACGGAACAGACGAGTGGATTGCCGCCAAAAGTGGTTCCGTGGTCGCCCGGACTGATTACTTTAGACACTTTGTCGCTTACAATGATTGCTCCTATTGGCAAGCCGTTGGCCAGTGGCTTTGCACAGGTGATGATGTCAGGACTGCAGTCTGCTGGGTAGCCCTGATGTGCCCAGAACTTTCCTGTTCTCCCCAACCCGCACTGGATTTCGTCATAGATCAAAATTGCACCAACTTGGTCGCATCTCTTTCGGACTGCCCTCAAAAACTCTTCGCTGGCTACATTTATCCCTCCTTCTCCTTGCAGCGGCTCAACAATTACTCCACATGTTCGTTCATCTATAAACGAGTTTAATTCCTTTACATCGTTAAACTTTGACACTGTTGTTCCCGGAATCAATGGCGTGTATGGTGCCTGATATTTTGGATTTGGTGTCACTGATAGAGCCCCCATGCTGCGTCCATGGAAAGCCTTGGTAAACGAGTGCAGGTTGCTCTTCAGCTCTGGGAAATCCGTCAAACTGTCGCTCTTGGACACTTTTACCTTCCCTGCCCTTGCTATTTCCTTTCCGTACTTTCTGGCAAACTTCAACGCCCCCTCATTTGCCTCTGTTCCGGAATTTGTGAAAAACACTTTTGGAGTCACCCCCTCGCTCTGACCCTCATACACGCCTTTATTCCCAGCTGGGTAGTGCTCCAATGTGCTTTCAATCAAACTCTTTGACAGCTCTCCCGCTGGCATATTATAGTATAAATTCGAAACATGAACCAACTTGTTTGCTTGGTCAAATAGTATTTCTGCAACCTGTGGATCTCCATGTCCCAGCGCCACCACGGATATTCCTGCGGTGAAATCCAGGAATTTATTTCCATAACTATCATACAGATATACGCCTTCTCCTCGAACCATTATGTTCTCTGGTCTTTTGTACGTATTCATCATGAACTTTGAGTATTCCGCTATCTTTTCTTGAACTCGCTCTTTCGTCATAACAAACTCATCTTCTTCCTTTGTAATAGTTGATTGTGGCTGCTTGGACGGTGACATTTGGCTTATTCCACTTGGTCTAGAGGTTACAAACCCCCTTTTGAGGCCTACATTCTGCACATTCTTACTCTGCTTCAGAATCCTGTTTAGCCCGACTCCAATCTGACTTTGGCCTTTGATGAGCTTGAACATTCTTTATCTTTTGTATCTGTTAAATTCGTTTGAAACGTGTGATACAACTTGGTATGTTGTGCTTTATACTTTCTGATAGCATTGGATGCTGAGAGTTAATAAACGGTCCAAGTCTAATTTCAACTTTTTATTGCCATTTATTTCCCTGTTTTATATAATTTTTTTTTTATAACCCAATTCCTTTTGCAATCAATATCAACTCTTTATAATCAGTGCTCAAGTTCAACATACCCCCTCCCTCCCCCCGCAAAAAAAAAGGCTTTCCCCAAATGTAAAATAGGTATAAAAAAATTCGAAATCCAAAAAAAAAAAAAAAGATTATCCCCAGCTGGCTTTACAAACGGATAATTTTAAAACTAGTGAGTCATCTTTGCCAATCAAATCACAACAATTGAAGGTAAATGCAAAGTAGGATTACAGGAATCAACGACGACTATCAAACCCAAAATGTCTTTCCACCTCAAGATCGGACTTGATAAATTTGTCTCTTATAAATCATTATGACTGATAGTAGAGCCCATCAAAGCGCAGTACAAGTATAGATACACTTTCCTCTCTTGTCAAAGTGTATGTGCTAATCGGTCATGGTGTATTAAAGCTTTATGCAAAAGTATCAAGGCCTGTGTACTTGGTGAGTAGTAATTACAAAGTGTTATACTCACACTTGCTACTTTTGAATAAAAGTGGAAAAAGAAGAAAAGAAAGAAAAAGTGAGGAAAGAGGAAAAAAAGCAGGAAATAATTTTCTATTAATGCAAGTAAATTGACTTGGTACAAAGTATGCATTTTGAGCGATATTATTTAAAATTCACAGTATGAATAAGTGAAGTTTTAAACTTTTTTTTTATATGCTTTATTTTGCAAATTGGGTAGGCTTTGTAAATGGAAAAACTTGGTATTAAAGAATTTTTTTTAGTTCGAGTTTTTTGGTTCCGGGTTTGTTTAGTAAATCACAAAACAAAACAATCAACGGGCCAAATTTCTTTAATATAATCATATTTGTTAAAATATTGATATTATTGCTAAAAGAGAAAAAGACACCAAAGAAAGTCATCCATAGCTATTTGTACAATATCGACCAAGTAATCTACATAAACAAATTGAAAAAGAAAAAAAAAGCATAAAAGAAATAAAGGGAAATGGATGATGGAGGGTTTAAAACTGTTCAAAGTTTGGTGTCGGTAGTTGCTAGGGCGTTTTATTCCGACAAGTATGTGTTGGCGCTAGATTACTTGAACATTCGTGAAAGGTAAATCGAGAAAGTTACAAAACTCGGATTAGAAAAAGAAGAAAAAAAAAGGAGGAAAAGAGAATGGATTTTGGTGTGAAAAGGGATTGAGAATGGCTAGCAAATTAACATTGAATATAAAAATGAATAAATTTAAACTAAAAAAAAGAGCTAGGGAGGATGAAATTGGAAAGTTCTTGCAAGTTCCGGTTCGCGAGGTTCACAAGATATGTGGGCAGTTGAGAGAAGAAAAGTTGCTGCGAAGGTTAATATTATAAATTTATTGCAAACTTTAAAGTTAGATCTTTCTGATTAGAAAGTGAATGAATAGGGTGAATGGTTTAAGTAAACTGAAGGTGACAAGTGGGGGGAGAGATGAGGTGTGTGTGTTTGTTTGTTTGTTTGCGCTTAAGGGTATTACTAACGAGGTTGTAATGCTGTTTGTAAACTGTTGTGCTGGGTTTGGGAAATAGTCAAACAAGGATGGAGGCGCGTAAGATAGAGCAGAAACCGATATCAAGAACATATTATCAATTAGATTACAAGCTATTTGTTGATGTTGTTAAATGGAGAATGTGGAAGCTCCAAGAGTCAATCAAAGGACAGATGGAAGTAGTAAGTGGGAACAAATATAGCAGTAAATGTAGGCGTGTGAGGACATGGTGGGGTAACTAGATTGAATCCTACAAGAGGAGGTATACGATATGGAAGAATATATAAAAATGGGAGTGTGATGAAACTAAATAGGAGCGATCGAAGCAGGGCTTTTTATGCCCGGAATGCAATGCAGAGTACTCGACGATGCAGGCGTTATCGCTTGTGGACTACTCGACAGGGATGTTTAAATGCGAGATATGTTCAGCGATTCTGGAGGACAACACGACATCAGAGGTGTCGATAAAATCACAAGAGATTCTGTCACGGTTGATGGACCAGTGTCGGCCAGTGTTGAATGCGTTGAAGCTAACAGACTCGATTATCCTGCCACCATCAACGCCATTTGACCAGGTGTTACCGCCAGACATCGATGGAGACTACAATGGGAGCATGGACGCGAATAACGACGGGTCCAACGAAGGGGGGGACGGGCGAGAGCTGAATGTAGCGAGGGACACAGGGATTAATACTGGAGATATACTTGTTGAGTTTGATGATGACCTGACGCTGGAGCAGGCGCTGCAGGAGAGAGAGCGAAAGCTGGAGCTGAAGAGGAAGCAGAACTCACTGCCGCCGTGGCATGTGTGGTCAACGGTGTCGGAGGTCCAGATGGTTGCTGATAGGCTTATAAGCAAGGCAATGAGGCAGCTACACGAGCTGAACGCAAGGAAAATAAAAGGCAAAAACAAGAACCGGCCGAAAAAGCAGAGTGGGAACGGCAGTTTGGCCAAAGAGGGAAAGGCAAAAGCAGATGAAAAGTCGGGAATGAAAGAAAACAGCGAAATGGATTTGGGTATGGATTTGGATTTGGATTTGGATTTGGATTTGGGTTTGGACTTGGATTTGGATTTGGAGCAGGAACTAGAATATGAAAACAATGACGAAAAGGAGGTGCAAAAGATCCACAACTCTATTTCAAAATACTACTCAGAACTGGCAAAATCGTTGGGAATATCCGACTCTAATAAGCGACTGCTGGTCAACAAACGCAAAGACCCCAATGCTAATTCTGACACTGATCCCGCCCACAATGGCGACCAAGAGCTGCCAACCACCAAGATCGAGTCAGAACAGTCCAGGTACTTTGACGACTACGAAAGCACTGATGTTGGTACCGAGTGTGCCCAGGCCGATATGATTAGCCGCCCAATGAAAAAACTGAAAATCGATGCCACCACAAACAAGTCCCAGGCCCAAGTAATGAAAAAGCTGCGGCATGAACTTGAGATATCAGGCCACACTTTTTTGGTCAATGGGGTCAATTGTCTCGCCTCCAAAATGACTCATACCGACTTGTCAGGCTTATCCAATCACGAGTACTCTAGGTTTTGGGCTGTTTGGTGCCAGTGTGTTATAAATGTATTTAAGAAATCGCAAGAGGATTCTCCAAACAAACTGTCTATAGCCTCTGACCAATGTATAACATCGCTTATTAACCAGTTTACTTTATGATTCTGCTCTACAGTCTATTTTTTAACAAGCTTTTTTCTACTATGTTTTCTTTTTCTTTTTCACTTTCTTTTTAGTTTTAGTTTTTTTTTTTTTTCAAACTTGTCCTTAATACAAAACTATGTGGGAATAGACTTGATCTTATCTGAATTTCTCCTGCCAAAATCATTTGTTTACCAAAGAAATCCCGGTACTTTTCTCGGAAAAAAGACTGCGTTTTTGTTTTCTTTATAGTTAATGCCAGAACTTTAGTAAATAGGGTCGATTTCGTAAACAAAACCAATCGAAAAGTTGCAGGTTGGTTGGTTGGCTGGATTAACCTTTTTTTTTTTTAGCACTTTAATAGTAGGTAAAACTCGTTTCAATAATTATTTAACACTAAAAAAATGAAAAAAAGGAAATAGATATCAGGCATTTTGAATTGCTAGAGTATTGTTTTTTATTATTATTATTATATATTGATAACTTTAACAAACGTAAAATTTTGGTTTTCTTTCTTTCTCTAGATCCTTCTGGCATTACGATTAAAGAAAAACAAAACAAATCGAACTATAAACAATGGCAAGTACAACAACACACATCTAAGACTCTGATTCTTAATAACACAACTACGCTTTTTTTTATTATTATTGAAATTGGATCCTTTTTTTTTTGCTTAAAAAAACTTGAAATGGCAAAAAGTAAAAAAATAAACACAAGGTTTGATTTCAAGACCTTTTCAATCAGGAGCAGACATATCTGTGCGTTTGTCCAATTCTCGTAATCACAACTTACGAAGCTTTGCACCGGATTTCTTGTACCCATTCATCTTCAAAAAAAAACAGTGTAGAATGGCTGTAAAACAATTTTGAATTTACAAGCTACATTACGAATTTAAAACCATTACTAACATTCTGAATTTAATTATTTTATTTTATTTTTTGTTTAGGGAGGAGGTCCAATGAAACCATATCCAACACACGTCTGGTAAGAACCCACTCACATTTTGTTTTTACCAACTTCTCTTTGATAAGCATAATCTGTGTGTACGAATGCATGCATTTGAATTTGCCATCTACAATCATCTATACAGTTTGTATCTTTTAAACCCAAAACTGACCCCACCCCTCAAATGATAATACTAATAATTATATGAACATTGTGTAAATAGGTCGCCTTCTGGTGGTTGGTGGTCACAGCCTAAAGCATGGAAGAAAAACACAGTAATTGTTGGGCTTGGCGCATCGGCAGTCACAGCTTTTATTTGGTATAAATCAGCTCAAATTGAGGTAAGAACCAAACTTGCTCACCTTTTTTTTCAATAAGCAGACAATAGTAAAACAAAAGCAAATAATAAGAATGGTTTGCACGAAACACCAAATTACTTTGAACAATCTAACCAACTCTACCACATATTATCAATATCCTGGTGGTGGCTTTTTCTAGAAACGAACAGTCTATCCTAACTTTTGGATTCCTTCAATGCTATGGTCAAAGCAATTCAAGGTAAGGAACAGATTTTTCACTCCTTTTTATTTATATATATTTGGTTCTGCTCTTTTTTTCAACTTTTGACTTTTAATCCCGTAGGAAAACGATCCAAAATTCCAACCGCCAGTAATCAAGGATTAAACTTTTGGTTTACATCCACTTTTTAGTTTATAAATCCTTCTAAACTTTTTTAAACACAGCTTTACATATGATATTATTTTTATTTGCGTCATTTTCATCTGCTTGTCACAATTCTGACTCGGTAGTGAAAACGAGACATGCATGAAATAAAACAATTAAACACCCCACCCCCCTAAAAAATGCATTCATACGATTGTGAGTGTGGGTAGAGAAATTGAAAGAGAAGTGGTTACTTTTATTAAAGAGATGGTATAAAGTAACCAGAGTCTGTTTGTGATTATGGCAAAAGAAACAGTAATAGTGGATAAAGATGAAAAAACAGATAATATAATGTAGTTTGTGCGACTTGGTAAAAGCATAAGGCACGTAATAGAACGAAAACTAAAGTAAAAAAAATAAACAGAGGATCGAAATAAACAAAAAAAACGAAAGAACAAACAAATAACAACAGTCCCTGGCTTAGATGAAATAGTAGTAGTAAAATTTAAAAAAAAAGATAGAGAAGGCTTTTAATAGTATCAGAGCCAGTTGTGCTGAATTGATTGCCGTGTTTATTGTAGCATTGTACTCGGTGTCCATTTAACCTTCATACCATTGTGGGAGTTTGTTTCCTGGAACAAAGAGTCTTTCTACAGAGTCCTTTGTGATCACAGCCAAACGAATCACACCTCCTGAGGATCCATCTCTAGACATTGCAAGAGAAATAGCTGTGGTAATATCAACACACGCAACATACACAAAGGTTAATACGATATAAAAACATTGGGATAAAACAAAACAAATTCAAAAACAGATTTCGTTATTTAATTGAATGTCTACTTGCCATTTTTTACAAACTCTACGCATTGGTCTTTTGTCATCCCTGGTTTAAAGACACTGTCGCAATAACCGTAGATATAGGACGAGCCAGACCCTATATTTGATGAAACGATACACATTGTTTTACTTGCCATTTTACAACAGTCAAATACAAGGGGGGGGGGGGGGTTTATGTTTGGGTCCTTTTGTTCCTGTTATTTACCTCCAATAGCGTATTGTTCCCGATGCAACGACCCTCCAAGAGGAATGTTATAAACTGATGGCCCATTGACTTTATCTACACCAGCAATGATAATCCCTGCCATTAACGAATCCTTGTTTTGGTAGCACAACTCTTGGAACAATGCTGCTGCTGCTTTAACTGGTGGGTTCTCTTCGTGAGTCACACTAATGCCAATCACCATCCACACAAATTCGATTAATATCACCAAAACCAAGTATGTTTAAATGTATATTCATGTTAGTTTTCCAACTATTTCCAATTTTTCGACAATCCTTAATTTTACATTTTTCATTTTTCTTTCTTTTATCGACTCGCTTTCCACAATTTCAACTTTTTTAAATAACAAAATCATCTTTTTTTTGTCTTTTTAACTGTATACTTACGCAAACAACTGCATGTAGTATTGGACTATGTCTGCCAATGCCTGCGTATCTGCTGCACTGCCTGAACGACAACAGTAGATTCTATCGTGCACTTTAGTAATCTTGTCGGTAACTCGATTTGCAATATAAGCTCCTGTTGTAGTCCGTGAATCTGCCCCCACTACTACCCCGTCGGCGAATTCAACGGCCATAATTGTCGTCTAGGTTTAAGTTTGAAGTCAGTTTGTTTTCTTTATATTATGCTCCGCCTTTATCCTTTTCATCTTTATAAAATTCACTGTACTTTTACTATTTTTGTTGTGCATGCCCGTTTATACTGCTTTTATTCTTACCCCCAAATTAACTTCTCCTGGCTTTAATGATGACATTTCTTGATTCTTATTCCAATTTGACACTCTTCTTTACACCTATAAACATGTAAATATTCTTGTTGTTTCTGTTGGCAATCTGGTACTACTTCTCTTGGTTTTACTTTTTTTTTCTGTACTTTTTTTTATTGAAATTTATTGTCTTTTCTATGCTTTTAACCGATTCTCTCTACTTTATATTTTAATACGCTGTTCTATAATCCAAGCACATCAAGAACCTTTGTTCTTTTTATGTTTACCTTTTGCAATTCGGTCGTCTTTTCTTATTTTTGGTATAACTTGGACTCTTTGTTTACTAGAGGAAATGAAAGACAATGCTAGTAAAAGGCTGAATTTGATTGTTACAACAGAACTGTTAATTTCCTGAATACGAATAACAGAATATTGACTATTTACTTTGATAATAACCAGCTTTGCCTGTATTGTTTACTATTTACCAATTTATTCGCAGTTTTTTAAAAGTCAATAAATGACGTACGTTTACACTTTTTTTCTTATTTATATTTTGCTTGGTTTACGACCTATACTTGAGCTTCAACGCTTTAATTAGGCAAAGTAACGCTTTTTTTTATTCGTTTTTATTGAAATTGTATCACCTTTTTTTAACTTATTTTTATTGGTATAAAAGGTTCAATTTTAATACCATTTTGTACCTTGGAAATCTGCCAATAGCTTACCTACTTTTATTTAATCTTTAATTCCTTTTTTTTTGTCCACTCCTTTGTGTTCAAAACCTGCTATCAACTCCAACATAAAACGAAGCAAGTCAATAAATCTATAAAACTAGACAAAACAAATCTGATAAATCAACAAGCCCAAATCTACAAATCTACAAAAAAAAAAAAAGTTAAAAAAAGTTAAAACTAAAAACCTAGAAAAAGCTTGAAGGAAAAAAAAAATCCAAATTTTACTTTGAAAAAAGGAGCTAAATCGGTTTTAAACTTGCAAATTTGAAACCAAAACTTGATTGAAACCCAAAAAAAAAACATTTCGCTTGATGAATGGAAATATTCAGGACCGCTTTTCTATTTGGTAAACAAATATAAATACACAGGGCTTATTAGACCAGGCAAAGAGCTTTTGCAGATAAAGTAGGCCTAAATAAGAAAAGGGCACATACGATTTAGTATTGGAGTTAGCAAAAGGTGTATAGATACACTTGGTATACTTCAGGTGGAGAGAGAGCATTGGTTTCAAGGGCGCACAAGGAGGATTTAAATGAACCGTTGAAAAGCAGGCAATGTTAAATCGAAATAGACAATAGAAGATGGAAAAACAGATAAAAGGTGGACTGGGCGTGATGCATAAAATAAAAAAAGAGATTCTAGGTATAACAGGAGGGATTGAGAGCAAGGGGAGCCAAAGGAGAGGGGAACGAGGCGCTGTTGAGGGGGTGAGAGGATCGATTAGACTAATCGTGGAGGTATTGAAGAATCGAAATAACGAGTATGAGAGAAGATTGATTTTAGGCAATTTAGAAGGCGGAACTGGGGCTCGTATGCAGAACAAAGGCCATGTAAATGACAAAGACAGCATATGCAACAAAAGTAATTTATACAACAAAGGCAATAGAAGCAAATCAAAAAGATTGATAGGGTGCAGATTCACAGGATTGAGGGAAGCGGGGTTAACGGAGATCCATGGCGATAAGGATAAGAGCTTAGAGTTTGGGCACAGAAAGTGCTTGAAAGAACAAGGCAGAGTGTACGTAAAAGTGCTGGATAGATTGAGACTGAGCAGGGGGGGGATTGCAGGCTTTGGGATTTTGGAGGAGTTTAGATCGACTTGGGGAGATAATTACGGTGGCAAGGGCTTTAGGCTTGGAGTGAGTCAAAGGGCGTATAGCACAATGCTTGAAAGACTGGAGGAAAAGCAAAAAAGGAAGGTTGGAGGGGCAGGCATGGAGCCTCGGCTTGAGGATAATGAAGAAAAGAAGATAGATTTAGGGCTAGAGATGGAAATAGAGCTGAATAGGCTTAAAAACGAAGGCATAGGCATAGAAGATGGGGGGCTGGACGGCGATGGGGACAGCAAAGGACAGGCGCTGAAGGGCTTGGCAGTGAGGGGAATTACTGATCCATTCAAGGAAATAATAAGGGAGAATGGGATAACCAGAGAAAGTAGGATAGGGTACACGGAATTTGAGCGGTTAGTGGTTACGTTAAGTGGGTACCAGAAAAGCAACGAGGCGGAAAAGCTGGAAAGGGTGATGAAAATATTGAGTGGATGCAGCGGGATGGGGGGATCAGGTTTGAGCGGGGATAGTAGCAATGAGGAGTATGTTGGGAGGTTAGAAAGGAGATGGGAACTGAGCAAGATATGGACAGTGTTTAGTCACTTTAAGTTGGTGCAGGAGGGGCACAATTACAAGAATGGGAAGTTTGGGGCACAGAAGCTGTACTATAAGGGATACCATAGCAGGAATGTTGGGCTGTGTCTGAACCTGATAATGGAAAACAAGAGCGGGATATTGGTTAGCAAGAAGCACATACGGATGGGGTATGAAAAGTTTTTTGGGAATGGTCAAAGCAACGAACTGCTTGCAAGTTTGGAGCTGGCATCAAAGTACTTTGACACGTTTGGAATGGGGAATGCGAGCGGTGGACGAGATGAGAGTGTAGGGAGTGAAGTTGGTGGCGAGAGTGAAGGGAGTGAAGACGGGCTGTTTAGGCTTGGGGGGACCAGTAATCTTGAAATAGCAGTAGAGTCGGCAAACAGGATAATTGAGATGAGGATTGAGCAGATGGGAGAAGCGAGTAGAAGCGCGAGCAAAAGCAGCAATAGGACCAGGAACAGGTCTAAACCAGGCCAGGAGCAACATGAGAGCGGTGCTATGGAGCAGATTAAAACAGACGTGACTTCAGTACTGCGAGTGATTTACCTGTTGAAAAAAACAGGGTACATAAAGCACGCAACTCAACTGACACGGAAACTGGCGCTGATTGCTAGGCAGGACTTGGGAATGTCCAGCCTCCTGACAGTAGCCTACAACAATCTGATTGACAGGTACGCGAAAAACGACGATACCAGACAAGTGGTGCTGCTGATCAGGGAAATGGAGTCACATGGGTGCAAGCCCGATAGCACAACCTTCAACAGCATGATTGGAGGGCTGTTGAGAAATGGAAAGACCAAACAGGCAAAAAAACTTTTGACAACAATAGCAGCAAGCACTGATGTCTCCAACGACGCATCAACAAGCAGCAGCCGTGGTCCCAGCAATGGAAACCACAACGACTCCAAGTTCTACAAGTGGGGTAGCTTTGGCGAGCGCCACAAACTCACAAAGGAGTACGAAAACTACTTCAACTACAACACTGAAAACGAAACCCGGATCTATGCAGAAACAGACACTGGTAAAGCACAGCTGGGCAGTGATACCAACTCGGTGTTTATTAAGGGGTTTACTAAACTGAAGCAGGCCGATGAGCTTGAAGTTTACAGGGACGTGATTGGTCCAATAATCAAAGCAACCAATAAACAAGACCTCAGCTACAAACTGGCCTTGATTACTGGCAAACAAAACAGAGACATAATCGTTAACAGCCTGGACCTCGAATCTAATCCAAGTGTCAGTAAACACACAAACTCAAACTCAAACTCAATTCAGAACCAAATTCAAATCCAAAACCAAAATCAAACCCTACCACCAGCCAAAAAACACAGTCTCGGTATCACTCAGCCGATATTCGCCAATCTGATCCTAGGGTGCTGCTACGACAACGACATAAATACCGCCAATGACTTGATTCAAAAGTATGTCGATGGCAGGCTTGGCAACCCCAGTGCCTCAGGTGTCTCCAGCGACGCAGGTCTGATCAACGGGTACGTGGTTGTAAACCTGGTTGACCTACTACTTCGCAACTACTCGCACTGCAGCGAAGGTCGCTACAAGGACTTGCTGACACCAAAAATTATCAGTTTGGTTGACACTCTGTTTGGGATCAGATTGCAAGTTGCTGCCAATAATAATACTGGTGCTGCCATGCCCGCCAATACCTGTGACTCTGACAACGAGTTTGAAATCACCTTGGACAACATAAACGACCAGTCTCTTTTTTTCCACTGCCAAACTGACAATTCTCTGGTAACTCTGTCGTCAAACTTGGCTAAAATCATCGACTCTTCCCCATCCCTAATACCCGACTTTCTTTTGCTTTTGAAAACTGACAAGTTTGTCCTGTCAAAGTCTATCAACTTACTGTTAAACGTCCTACACATTGACTTTAAAACCGCTCTTGACTTCTACTCCTTTTACTTTATACCCAACAGCTCCATTCTCAACATCTTTGTCAATCACTTGGTACAGTCAAACAATCCCGACCACCAGTCTGCCTTTGACTTTGTCAAATCCTGTTGCCACTCTTCCAACCTTAAAAACTTTCCCCTCACCACTTCCCAACAACATCCCACACCTCCAAACTCTTCAAACTCTTCAAACTCTTCAAACTCTTCAAACTCTTCAAACTCTTCAAACTCTTCAAACTCTTCAAACTCTTCAAACTCTCCACATTTTTCTCTCCCCGAATCTTTACCCGTAAACCCCGACTACATTACTTGTAAAATCCTAATCAACTCCATCAAATCTCTACCCCGCTCCCAAAACACCCCCCCTCACTCGCTTCCACCAAACTCCTCCTCCGACTTTAACCACTTACCAAACTCCTTTTTGATCTCTGATATCAACTCTTTTTTCTTGTCCAATTTCAATTACTCCTTCACTTAATTTGCAACCATCCCTTTACTTTTACCATCTTTATTACCAACAATTTATAATTTAATCTAACTAGACAATACAATTCTTAAACTAGACAATAAACTAATCAAACTAGACAATAAAACTCCTAATCTAAACTCTACACCTTTTCACTCTCCTCCCCCACCATCCAATCTCCTCACATCATATATTACTCTGCTAATAATATGCCAATGAATAAAGAATCCCATGTGCACACTCGCTTTGCACCTTTTCCAAAATACCTTCTATTTCCACATCCAAGTCTTTTGCTCCACTAATCTACGTAGTCACCATTTTGTTTTTACTTTTTTACTCTGCCCATTTTTACCAAAAAAATAAATATATACATTACTAGGGCTACTTATTACTCCTCTCTCCTCTGCCACTCAATTTATCTATTTTGTACTCTGACTTCTACTTACTAGTGTTGCCAGCTTATTTATCGTGTTTCCTCCCTTTGTCGCATCCGTGTGGTTATCTCTGATCTCAACATTAATCACATGGACCGGCCTAGACTGCCTCCCTTGCCGACTCAACAATTCTAAACTCACCATAAATCAAACCATGTTAATCTCGCTTAGCCCCTATACTTTTATCTCTCTCTCTCTCTCTCTCTCTCTCTCTCTCTATTTTTATTCATACCACCTCCACTCCCCTACTTTTACTTTTTCTCTATATAAATCCATACCTTCGCATACTGCATCAAAACATCGCTCCTCGCATGTTATGATCACGTCAAAATGCTCCTGTGACACTTGGAACTTTTGAGGTGCCAGTTTCAGTTTTATATTTCTTTGTAACATACTAAACAGCCCATTCTTTACATATCTACAATACCAACAAACATCATGAATACGTTTACTTAATCTCCCTCAATAGCCACCCCCACTCTTTCCCCTTCCAACCACCATACTCAATTAATATGATATACATATAGTACAAATAATTATCATTTACAGGCTCGAGTTTTTTGATGTCAAGTCTTCGTAAATCTTTGCATACGGCGTTCCAAACTGGTACACATTTGGCTTATCTATCGACTCCCCCGGCAGCCTGACCATTCTTCCCGTCCCAAAAGATTTCACATTTTCTCCTAGATTACTGTTTACAATTGCCAAGTCTAAATTAATTTCCTATTTTCACTTCAAACCAAAACCAAACCAGCATTTTTATAGCTACATTTCACTTGCCTCAATACCAAATGCCCCTCCATACTTCGATTCATGTTACTTGCGCATATCACGGCATACTTGACCATTTTGCTTTACTTTACTTTGCTTTGTTCCACTCTATTTTCTCAATCTATTTTGTTCTTTTTCTCTTTCAAAGATCACCAACCTCTTGTCTTGGTTTTACTTTTACTGCTTACAATTGAAAATACGGATGCCGTCGCAATATGTTTGTGTATCGGATTCTGGTTGTTGTCGAGATTTTTGAACCAAATTTATTCTGATTCTATATGCCTAAAAATTAGAATAAATAAATAAAAATTTACAAGTAAATGAGAGAAGAAGAAAATAGAGAATTGCCATTTAGTCTAATTAAGGTGTTCTTAATTTGTATCAACTTTTGCCAGTAAATGGCCTAGTTTTTTTCTATTGCTACAGTTTATTTTACTTTTTTCTAATTAACTTTAAGCAAGACAATTGGTGATTTCCTAGGCTTTTTTCTTGTCGCAGATTTTGTCATCTGATTCGCTCTTTCAGCCTTTCCAAATTGGTATCAATAGCGTGTTCTTCTCGTCTTTTTTTTAAATAAACAAAATCAGTTTTAAACCTTGTTTTGCCTTTGAGGATTAACCGCTTTTCAAAAATGAAGTTACAGAACGAATGCCCGCTTTTATAAAATACTATCTCTTCATATCTTTGTTCCAAAGCAACCCTACTTTAGAAATCCAAAAACTTATATTCCTCCAGCTTTTTTTTTTATCTTTGAACATATTTTTACCTGGCAGGCAGATTTACTATTTTTAAGAACACCAAACATCAAAACGATTCTATCCTTAATTTGTTAAAATAAAACAAAAGTGCAAGTTACCAGAAAAAAAATGGAAAACGAATTTAATCAGTTTGCCTTTTCAGCAAAACTATACAACGTCAAACCCCTGGTGAATTTACTAAAAACGATCTCGTTTATGCAGGTAAAAAAAATACTAACAATACACATATAGCCTTGTACACAAGTATAAATCGCTGCACAACACTCTCTTTTTCACTCCATGTCAGTTCTAAAATATGTTTGTCTGTGTCGCTGTTGCTATTTTAGAGGACTCTTGTCGAGATTGATAGCGAAGGCCTGATATTTTCTGTTGAAGACTCCCAGTGTGTAGTTGCAAGGGCATACTTGAAAAAATCGTTCTTTTCCGAATATACTTTAACAAACCAAGACCAGGACCAAGATCAAGATCAAAGTCTAAACAACTCTCCATCTCAACAAAACCAACAGCCCCGCTCTATGCAATTTGGCCTTTTTGTTGGAAAGCTCATCGAATGTTTAACCCTTTTTTACGGAACCAGCTCAACGTCAAACTCCTATAACACAAACCCAACAGCCAACTCGAACGCATACAACTCTGGTCCAAGCTCAACCATTGGCGATGGGAATCTCAACCTGCTTAAAGGCTCTAATACTACAGTTCAGTTTGCTTACGACGGTGATGGCTCTGACTTTGAGCTGATGCAAGTGCCTATTCTTTTTATTATTATTGAAATTCAAGTTTCTATTCTTTTACTCTATTGTTTATTTATTGAAACCACCTATAAAGTTTTGTGCACTGTTGACAAGTGAGTGTGCTTGTGCTTGTGCTTGTGCTTGTGCTTGTGCTTGTGCTTGTGCTTGTGTTTGTGTTGATAGGTTGGAGGACAATGGTGTTATTTCTATCTGCAGACTTGCTACTTTTGAACCTGAACCTATTGCCGATCTTGATTTTAGTTCAAGTCCTGTGATCCAAAACGTTATTATCAGGGCAAGCCTTCTCAGCTTTTCTTTTCTTTTCTTTTTTTGACTTTGATTTTGATTCTGATTTTCAGTTTTATTTTTATTTATTTTTAAATTTGGTTTGCTCGAGCGGTAAGCAAAGGACGTTTAAACTCGATACCTGACATACCTAAATACTTTTATAACTTTCTACTTCAACGTTCTTCACAATAGTCCGAGTGGCTGCAAGACGCTTTCGATGAGCTCGACTCTAATGGCGAAATAATCATGTTTTCCATTTCCAACTCATCGCCAATTCTCAAAGTCATGTCGTTTGGAAGCAGCGGAAGCACTGAGGTGACATATTTATTTAAAAAGTTCTCTTCTTTTATTAAATCTATCGCATATTATGACTTTATCCAAGAATTATGCTTCAATTATTCATCACCCACCCTCTTTTCTTTTTTGTTGTATTTATGACGTGGTACGCTCTTCAGGTCAAATACTTGAACAACGATAAGGTTTTAGAGTCCTTCCTTTGTGTTGAGGAACAGGAAAGCAGGTAAATGGGTCACTGTTCCTAATTTATATTTCCAACAACGCCAACTTGGCTATATGCTGAGAAACGGCGCAATTTACCAGATCACTCGGTCTTAACCAAAGTACATGTATGCTGCCTTGTTGCTAGATACAAGCTCTCGTTGATCACTCGCTGTCGTAGCGCTCTGAATCTATCAGAAAGAACAAAAATCACCATCAACAAGGATGGATTTCTGCTGCTACAGTTTAAAATTCCAACGGAAACCACTTTCTCCTTTGTTAGTTTTGTATTTTCGCCTCTCGCGAATCTATAATTCTCATTTTTCTTTCGTTTCCCTTTTTTTTCTTGACATTTTTTTTTCATTATTCAAGACTTTTGTAACTGCTACTATATCTGACATTTGGCTTTGGTGCAAGACGCGAACAGCGTTTGCTTTGACCAGGCTTTATATTACACATTAACCAAGTATGTACCGAAGCTCGGCTTTGTTTAAAAGTGCACGTTCTGGTTGTTGTTGCTGTTGTTGTTGTTGGCTTTTGCCAAATTCACACAAACGGAAACTGCCAGCCAGATGTTTCTGCTTTGAGTAAAGAACATTGCTTATTTATTTCAATAAACCACAAAGCTTTGTTTTTTACTTCTACTATTCCACATGATGTAGCTCTTGTAATAATATCTATGTTTTGGAATAATCTCATAACCAGCGAATCAAATCCACACTTTTACTTTGAGTTATTAACTGCTTTGAAATCTGCCCTATATTAAAATCGTTATCCAGGCATGTGGTGTAAAAGTAACAGGGTGCAAAATAGAATTTCTTTTTAATAAACTTGATTTGCTTTCAATCTACTAGTCGAAATTCTCCGCTTTTATACACCGAAATAAAAATAAAATAAATAAAACTTTAATCAAGACTTTATAGCATACATACATATGCAATAATAGCGTATGATTTATCAGCAAAACTAACAAGTGTTTTAGGCTTTTGCTTTTTGAATCTGAAATTAAAGCAAATATAATTATTTTTCCTTCTGGATTAATTCTGAATAACAATCCAAGCTAAAACATTCTTAATAAACAAGAAAGACTTCAAACAGGATCACTCGCGCTGAATAAATAAACAACAAAAGACCTTGTGTAAAAGAACCAGTTGTATATCAACACGAGCCAAGGACAGAAGCTAGTGAGATGGAGAGAGATCAATTATTACCAAATTCAAACGGCGGGAAGAGTGGGGATGACAATAATGCAAATGGGAAATCAAGAGAAAATATGAGGTCTAAATCAAACTCAAGATCAACATTAAATGCGGCGTCAACGGGCATAGAGGTAGAATTAGGCACTGATAAAGATAAAGGAAAAGTGAATATGAGTGAAAACATAGTGATGAATCCAAAAATGATAAAAAAGTCTGAAACAGCAGATATCGTGGGAGGCAGAAGCAGCTTGGGGAAAACACCAACGTCGAATCGGGGGTTTAGTTATAAGGATACGATATACTCGTCGAGTTTTAGCGACAGTGAGTGGACAAAGGGGCTGAGTTTAAGGAACGATGGGATAATGAACAAGAGAAGGCACCATAAGCGTGACGAGCATATAGGATTGACATACAAAAGCTACGTAAACAAGCCGGTGTTTAGAACAACCAAGTCGGCACAAAAGCTAAAGATGCTGCCTGACGAACAGAATACCACCAGTGAGTCCAAAATGCTGAACAGCAGCTCAACCTTGAATATTGTGAATAACGAACCACCAACAAATCTGAAAAAGGCATTTGATAGCAACAACAGTCTGCTTGATAGTGTTGTGTGTCCGCCACTTGATTTTGGAGACTTGCTGAACCTGCGGGTTGGATTTGACCAGCTTAAAAGGTCCAAGTCCAAGCTTTTGCCTAGAGTGACAACATTTTGCAAAGCCAGTTCGTACAACATCAAGAATATTTGCAAGTGGGCACAACGAAACTCTCCAAATTCACAGGGTGAAGCGCACCCAAAAATATATGATGAATGGTAAGCAATCTTCCTTCCCTTTCTACACCACCATGATTTACACACATTTTTTATTTTATTTTGATCAGTTGGTGAAAAGCGGCAATTACGTTTAGTTACTGGACCTACTGTATTGACAGGATAACTGATTGATATTGCTACTGTTATATAGTATCTATATCCCAAACATCGTCAACGATACACATATAGTCCAAGTAAGTGAAGAGGGGAACGTGGTCAGGTTTGAAACTCACTACAATCTGCCATACTCACAGTCAAACATGAAACCCCTGCCACAATCAAATGTCAAGATTATGAGTGAAGCCTTTATCTTTGACTATGGTGTTGTGGTGATTTGGGGAATGACAGAAACGCAGGAAACCATGTTTTTAGACCAGATCTCACAGTTCTGTACTGATCAGCTCAGTGTCAATGATCAGCTAGTTGAGGAATTCAACTACTTTTACAACACCAACTCACAACCAAGGTAACCTTTTCACCATCTCGTCATCATTACCGCATGCATACATGCATACACACAATTTTTTTTTCTTTCTTTGTTTACATGCGTTTGCTTGGTCAAACTGAGCTTATTGAAGCTAAAACAAATATTTCTGCTGAATAATTAGGATTTTCAACGATGTAATCATGTTGAAACACCCAAAAAACTTTATGACTCGCATGGCAATTTCGCATGCCCTGTCACAATCGTCTAAAATCTCACTGTTCGAGGAACTGATTTCATACTCAATTGAACAGACTAAGCATATCCCGCAGTCAATGGCACAAACCGGTTTAGTAAAACTTAGCCGTAAAGCCATTATTATGAAGATTGGTCAAGTAATTTTAGCACGGGTGACACCGCTTGCTTTATTTATTTATTTTATCATGCGCTTTCTGCTGCTCCATCCTCCCATACCTTTCTCAGTACTAACCCACCATTTACCTCATTTCTATTTTTTTTCTATTGGATAGTTGTTTATCAACAGGGTTAATGTCAGCTTAGTAAGCAACATTTTAGATATTCCTGAAATATTTTGGTCGGAGCCCAATTTACAACCTGTATACGACGCATTTCGATGTAAGATTTTTTTTTTATATATTGTGATCCGATGCAAGATTTTTTTGCTGGATGCTTTTTTGCAATACCTGTCTGCTGTTGAACTATCAACTTTATAATTTCTACCATAGCTTTTTTTTTTTGCATTTTTATACACATTAGTATATTAATTGATAATTTTATTTTTACATTCTGGATTTAGCTTATTTGGAAATTCCGCAAAGGATTGAACTGTTAAACCACAGAGTCTCTGTTATTGGTGACATGTTGGAGATGTTGAAAAACCACTTGAATAGATCGCAAGGTAATTTGAATATCCACATACATGCACAAACATCATATTTTTATATCGAAAATACCGTCTTCTTTTCTTTATTTTGAATTACAAACTAAACTCAGACTACCAACAACTCTTCATTTAGGTGTATTCTTGGAAATGATTGTTATTATTTTGATTGGTAAGTCTCCACAATACTCTACTATCGAGTTGATGGTGTGTGGATAAAGTGAGAGTGGCTGTGTTTGTATATGTGTCTATACTTGTAATTATATCTATACTTTTGTTTAATGTGCTATATCCGATTGATAACTAACTTGACTGGTTGTTTTTTGTTTTTGTTTTTTTTGTTGTGGTTTTGATTTCTTGGCTTTAGCTATAGACATTGTTGTTATGAGTATTGAAACACTGCTGTTCTATATGCAATCATAAAAAAACCTGCAACAAGGCAGAATCACAATCTAGCACTCGACAATATCTCTCTATGTTTTTTCTCCTTCTTCATTATGTTTACTTTTAGCTTGTTTTATTTGCCTTTTGTTACAATATACCTTGATGTAATAAATAAATAGATAGTTGCTATTTTTTAATCAAAATAATAAAGCGAAATAAGGCAAACTGCAAGCAGCAAATGACGAATAAAGAATGACAAGCAAGGGGACAAAGGTCAAGTAAATGAGCGGATTCAAAGTTTACTGCGGGGAGTAGTTTGGTTAGAGCTATGTTTGATACGCTTATCCATTATAGCAGCAGCAAGCAAGCAGGTCGAGGGACCCATTAGCCCAACCTGTTTTGCGTTGAGCGAAGTAGCCTGTCCATTAGCGTAGCGAGCAGCAATTCCATGGTAAATAACCGAGTTTCTGAAGAACGCAAAGATGGTGGAGTAGATCCATCCTGCCAACGGGAACGGTTTGTTTGACTGGTCACAGTACATTTTGACAATTTGCTGTTGAGTTTGGATTCCTTCAAACTCGTACTCTAGAACCTCGATGGTCTTTTTTTTGTCTTCTTCTGAAGACGAGTTGGCTGATAGAGCCGATGCCTCTTCCATTGCGGCGTGTGTTCTTTGAGATTGTGGTACTCTAAACAGCTGTGTTAGATTCGCAAGATCGGCTCTTGGGTTGCCGATTGTGGACAGCTCCCAATCCAGGATTCCGATAATCCTTGGCTCAGTTTTATGGAAGATCTGTTGGTTGATTGATTTGAGCAAAAAAAATTAAATGGAATTTAGATATAATTTATATGGGCTGGGTTGGCTTTGACTATACCAAACATGCTTATACTTACCACATTGTCCATTTTGTAATCGCCATGGACTATTGAAGTTTCGTCGGGACAGTATGCATTCTGCAAGTACTCGGCCAACTCATGGAACCTTGGCAATGGGCCAACTGGGACACCGGTGCGTTTATCAACTTCTTTTGCCTGCATGTCATGGACCTTTATCAGCGACTTGCATTGTCTCTGGTAATAGCTGGACTCCCTTCCGTATCCATCCAACCCAACAGCTTTATAATCTACCTTGTGTAATCTTGCCAACACCGAGACAATTTCTGACCAGCTACATTCCATCCAAAAGAATATATATAAAAGAAAAGAAAAGGAAAAGTTCAGCGCAAGTATATTTAGTATTGCATATTGGAACAACCAATATTTCTTTTTTTTTTTTTGTTTTTTGGGTTGGGTAATATGTTTAGTCGGAAGGTATTAACAGTTTATCAGTATAAAAAGAAGAAAAAAAGAGTCTAATTAGTAGGGTTTGCGAGTATTACTATTTTGGTCGCTCTGATACTGGGATTTCTGGGAGTACAGGATCAATAAATACACGTCCATCCAAGTATTCCATGATCTAATGTGCAAAGCAACTGTTTTGTTTATTAAATTTGGCAATGAACACCACACTGGCAGCGGTTCTTCTTTTTCTTTTTTCTTTTGGAAACAAGCTACAGCTATCAAGCTGGCAATAATAGGATCAAATGCAATAATAATAATAAAGTCAAAGACAAAGTCAAAGTCATGTTGTGGCATAGTAAAAAAGGTACTTGCATAAAATGGAGTTCCTATAACCGAAGAGTCTTCGCATAACAGGAATGTTTTGGGTACAGGAATGTCGCTATTTCTACCCAAAGCGGTTAAAACCCTGTATTCTCTTTCAACAGCATGAGCGGTTTTGGATATCAATTTACCAGCAGGTTTCTTCCTCATCACAAACCTGTTTCCACTACAAATAGTAAAAGTAGCAATGAAAAACAGCAAAAGAAGAAGGAAAAAAAAAAAAAAGAGATAAAGATATTAGTTTGGGTAAATAAAACACATTTATTGTCAACAATTTTTTACTTTTTCGTTCTTTTGTTCTTTTGTTCTTTTGTTCTATCTTGAGTATGAATACCTGTTATCGGACAGAAGAAAAGTTGGGTTGCTTTGACCATGAGAGAACTTTTTGCATAGTAATGGTCTGCTAATGTCGATGCCACTAGAAATCATGTACTCTTGTAATGCCTCAACTTGGAATTCTAATTTTACACTACATGTAAACAGGTAAACGGTCATATAAGTATGTTACTTGCGGTAGTTGTTTTTTTTCCCTCATTAGCCAAACGTATAAAACTTTCGAAAAATGCATTGACTTTGCATTTTAAATGTAAGCAACCTCGTTCTCTCTATTTTATTGTTTATTTTTTTTCTTTGATTTTTTCTCAAGTTAATGTTACTTGCCTCATTTTGACAAATTTAAAGATACAAAGTGTTCTGGATTGGACTTGTCCTGGTACGTTGTTGTTGGTACTGTATAGCCGTTTTTTTTATGTTTATATACTTGTTTGCTATTTATTTTATAAGGTGACAAAATCAAAGTCAAAGAATGTATAAGCGACAGACTTTAAATCCAAAACCAAAATTGAAATTGAAACTGAAAATTGAAACTTCAGACGCTGTTGATGTTGTTCGGGTAATTTCTGTAGAGACTATTTTTGGCTAAACTAATTGATCCCAAGCTTTGCAGCACAAACATGAAACCAAGAGCAAGAAGAAAAAAAAAGAAAAGAATAGAAAAGAAAACCCCACAAACCAAAACAACAACAATAACGTGATAATAAACAACAAAATTTTAAAGTATTTGTTTTAATTTCAGGGGGTGAAAAGGGTAATTAGAGAAGGCGGGAATCGAGGATGGAATGGAGGGAGATTGAATGTTTTAACTGTTATTTTACACGAGCATGTTACTTTAGTAGTCTTTAATGCCATTAATAATGAAATAAAGTAGGGGGAGGGGGAAGCTGGTAGAATTATATTTGACCCGTGTATGTGGAGACAAGAAGCAAGACGATTATGATGGCAATTTAAAGAAAACGGCTTGCTTATAAAGGCGATTTCCTATTTATCCAAGATAACTAAGAGTAAATGCGACTTGGACGGGGAGGGCACGATAGTTTGTAGGTGTAATAAGAAAAAAGAAATATATTATGATAATATTAAGTCAAAAAATGTAAAAATAAAAAAATAAAAAAATAAATATATATATATGAATGTATATATAAATAAGAAGGATGACATAGTTAATAGGAAAACAGAGTATAAATCAAAGAAAAAAGAAAAAGAAATAGGTGAACTTATGGATAGTATCAGAGAGTAACAAAAACAAAGAAACAAGTAGATAAAATTGTAAAAGAGATATTTAAATATATAAAAAAGGGGAGTGGGGAAAGGAAGGTGGGAATAGGAGTGGTATTACTCGAGCACCCAAGACAAGATGTATTAGCCCTTTCTCGAACCTTTTTTGTTTATTCTTATTGAAGTCCATTTCATCATATTTTTTTTTCTTGAAAAAAAAAAAGAACAAAAGCTACTTTTCGATTGAGTTGACAAGTAGGTGTCTAACCTTGACGGGTAACGTTATGCCCTGGCTGCTGTAAGGAATGGGTGTTTGGAATAGATGCAGCAGTTGGAGCTGGCCAGTAGCCACCGCCATACATTTGGTTGGGATTAACCAAGCCGTTGTGGACGCTATGTACATTATGTACACCATGGACATTATGTACATTGTGAACGCTGTGGACGTGGCTTTGCTGCTGGCCACTGAATGCGCCTATGGAAGGAGGTAGGACGCCGCCGTTTCCAACAATGTCTTGGAAGTTGGATGTCTGGCTTGTATTTGCGCTGTGGCTCTGGTTTTGGCTTTGGCCTTGGTTTTGACTTTGACTTTGACTTTGGTTTTGGTTTTGGTTTTGGTTTTGGTTTTGGTTTTGGTTTTGATTCAGTATGCTGTTGTTGGAGTGGGATGTGGAGTGATGGTTGTTTGGGTGTAGGGAGTATGAGCTTGGAGCAGCGGATATTGAGGCGGCATATGAGTTGCCATTGGCACTGTTTGGGCCGTTATTGTTGTTGCCACCCTGCTGAATCTGGCTCTGGAATCCGCTTGAGGAGTGGTAAACGTTGTTGCTTGAGCTGTTTGGGTTGGATGATCCTCCGTTCTGGCTTTGACTTTGACTTTGACTTTGACTTTGACTTTGACTTTGGCCCTGGCCCTGGCCCTGGCCTACGTTTAGTCCAATGCCTCTGCTTGCCATGCTCTGGACCTGCTGATTTGTGTAGTAGGGCGAAAAGTATTGGTCTGAACTTAGCGGCTGGCTGACCACACTTGGCAGGCCGGATTTACGGTCATCTTCGTACACGTTTTGGCCCATTGATGCCATGCTGTCCTGGTAGCCGCCTAGACTGTGCTGTCTGCCACCTCCACTTGCATTGTTGTTGTTGTTATTATTGTTGTTTCCGCCACCTCCTCCCACAATTCCTCCACCTCCTCCTACCATTCCTCCCCCAACCCCGATCCCAACTCCCCCATTTCCACCTCCATTTTCACCTCCATTTCCGTTTCCGCCTCCACTTGTTCCTGGGTACGAACTATTTAGTTGTGCCTGTGTCTGCTGCTCAGGTATATCTGGCTCGTTCAGACACGACTGGATCAGGTTCTTTCCTTCTGACTTTGTTACTATTGGTTGAAGTTTAGGTGTAGTAAACGTATATACAAGCCCAGTTTCTGAAACCACTAGCAAAAGCACCTGAGTGCCTGTCAGTGTCGATAGCTCGTATGCCTATTTACAGTCATTTTCATTTATTTATTTGCTCTTTTGATTATTTATTTGTTCTTTTGTTAATTTCTACACTCTCTAGCATATTTTGGTCTCAACCCCCAATTTATACTATATCACTTGTCATTGGGACCAAATATTTTTATGTCTTATTCTTCAACTTCTTTTAATTTTATTTATTTTTTTATTTTTTTTTTTTACTCACCTTTTTCATAATTCCTGCTTTTCTTTTGGAAAATGTTATGTGCCGCCTGCCTTTATCCGCTATAAACTCTATTTTGATCTTTCTACGTCTGGTCTTTTTATCCCCACCACCTCCATTCCCTCCTCCGTTACCTCCATTCCCTGCCTCATCCTCATCGTCCTCATCCCCATCTGCCAGCTGCGACTCTCCGTTCCCTAAATCATCTCCGTCTGAATCTTCATCCTCCATTTTCCTCATACGCTTTCCGTTTGATAATGTTTGTGAACTTGTCGAGTTTGTTGTTGACCCTGTTGTCTCATTTGGTGCCATTTGTGGCAGGTATCGTCCGTTTTGCATCATCTTTTGACTCTGGTTCCCCTGAACCTCACTTGCTAGCACCGGTACATTCGCCTGAAGCCCCTCGTTTGTCATTTTACGCTGTATCGAGTATGAATGCATTCTTATCTTTATCCCCTATTTACTATTTTTCTTTTTCTTTCTTGCTTGTTTTTTTTTTCTCAATCTATTCTTTTATCTCTACGCGTTATTTATACAGCTGTCCAACAGTTTATCCTTATTCACGCCAGTCCTAGCTTATATCCCTCTTTATCTATCTATTCTTTATTTATATGTCCGCTTGGTTGCTTGCTTTTTTTTCTTTCTGTCAATTTACCAAGCTTTCGTTCCTTTTCCTTTTCCCTTTCTTTATTTCTCTATTCCCTTTCTTCTATATACCCTAGTAAAATATCAAATCACAATAAACCAATTAATCAAAATCCCTCATACAACCATTGTCCTGCTAGCCAAATTATATTAATCTTTCTTTATCTTTTATCTTGGCATTTAAACTCCCCACTCCTCCTTCACATTTTACCGTGTCGGTAATCACCAACGCACTAGATTTGCCCAATTTTATACACATTGTTCTTATTTACCATCCCCTTTTCTCTCTCTATAATATTTCTCTCGCTCTATACTATTTCTCTCTCTTTCTTTCTCTGCTGGTATTGCTTTTGACATCTCCTACCACTAGCAACTCACATCGCTCATAAACTTGATTGACATCAACTACTTTTTAATGGCTTTTTTTGGTTTTTCTTTATAAAAAAATTAATTATAAACCCCTTCTACCTTTAGAACGCCCCCCCTCCCAATACTTGTATTTCTTCTTATTCTTTCTTCTACTTTTAGTTTTCAATGCTTTTATAATCCTATCATCAACTTTATAGCTCTAGATTTACCAGATTCGTCATTTCTCTTGTTTTTATTTACCAACTTATTCATCTAGTTGTCCTTCAATCGGATGTTCTCACCCTTCTATTAGCAAAAACGCCTCAATCCTGATCTCTTTTTTCCTCCCACTTTAATAACATTCAATGCATCTGCATACAAACACTCTTTTATATATCTCTTCCAAACACCAAACTTCAACCCGCCCTCGCCCCCCAGTTACATCTGCACTTTTTATTTCTTTTATATTGTTTTTTCTTTTCTTTTAGTACCATATATACTAGATTGACCACTACCACTACCACTACTACCACCATTATCCATTTCCCCCATTTCTTCTTTTGGACGCAACCGCAATATGTACATACTTTATCTCTCTTTCTATAAACAAAAAAAAATAGAAAAAGAAAAACGATAGCATACTCCATAAACATGTACAAATGTTTATGATCCGTTACTAAAGTTGTACTGACTTTTTCAACACCTGTATAAATAAAGGTTGTTGGATCTTTTAAGTATAATATGTTTGTGAAATTTACAAACTTTCCTCATAATTATTGCCCGGCATTTAGACATTATTTTGCATACAAACATCCCCACCCCCAAAAAAAACGTATATTGTTTACATTATAACGTGTATAATAGTGGACAACATTAAAAAAACTTGTGTTAGCCCCACACGGATCACATACTATTATATGCTCGCTTTTCTGTTTAATCACTGGCTTATGTCCAAGAATTCATTTTCTTTAACTTCATAGCTGCTCTCTATTAGTCAAGATTAATATACAACAGGAAAAATAAACTTACTGTATCTATACAAGCCTGTTTTTCTTGATTTCCCTTTAAAAAGAAAAATCCTGGTGCTTCTTTGATCCTTGTGTCTTTACAAAAAACCTGATCTATGTTTTGTATATGATTCCCGTTTTAGTTTTGGTTTTAGCTTTGGTTTTAGTTTTGGATATTATCCTCGGTTGCTTAGTGTGTCTTGGTATACTACCCAAAACTTTGACTACTGGGTAAGCTCTTTGTTGAGATTAAACAAAGTGGATACTCAAGGCAAAGCGTCGATTAAAGCTTCCAAACGTATGTGCATACAAAAGATTATAAAAATTCGCTTACAACAGAAGCTACTGCACTTTCAAAGCCACCAACACGTAAAGTATAAACTAGATCTACTATAGTAACTAACTTGCCTCTAATTACCTTGTGTAAAAGTTAAAGTTGCTTGATGTTATTATGTAGTTAAACTGATCCCTTATTTCGTGTACTATTTTTAACCACGGTACTCTTTTCTTTCCTCTTTTTTTTGCGCTGTTTCTTTTGCGTTGTTTCTTTTGTGCTTGTTGGTCTTGGTTGCTTTACTGGTTATATTAATGTGTTGGTCTATTAATCCAAATAAGGTTAAGATTAGGATAAAACTATTGTACTAGCAACTAGAAAGCAAGAAGTAAATAAACCTCTTGTAAAATTATATATACAGTTCTTGGTTTTCAAATTTTTTTCTCACTGTTATATAGCTAGTTTTTTTTTTGTTTTTCTTACTTGTACAGATTTCCCTTATTAATGTTAATTTATTTGTTTTTTTTTATCCCGTAATTGAAAACTATTTCAAATTATCTAAACGCAAAAAAAAATTTATTCAATCTTACTAAGGTAAAAGTTACAAAGTGGGTTTAATTGCTGACTATATACACATTATATTCTCCTTTTATATATTTTATTCCTTTCCAATGTTCTCGCCAATTTTTTTTAAAAACAAAAGCTTAAAGAAAGGCATACCTTTTCTTTTTCACTGTCTTTGCACTTTTTATTTTTCGACAATTACTAATTTTAATAACTAGGAATTAAATGCCTTGTAATTATCAAGCCGTTTACAAAACAACATACAAACCCAAATACCATCAAGCACCCTAGACTTTCGCCGATATCGCCATTTCCTTTTTTGTATTTTTTTATTTTCTTTTTGCTCTCTTTTTTTTAGTTGCTTTGGAATTGGTGTACGTTAATACATAAAATAAAGGAAAAAAAATACGTTTTGTAATATTTAAAAACAGAAAATCTTATTCAGTTAACTTCAATCAGTATTCACCTGTTACGAATTAATTTGTGTTGTTATGTAATACGTTTTTTTTTTTGCTTTTGACCACCAATTTCAGCTCTGCTTAAAATAATTATAACGAAAAAACCACTTCCCTCTGCCGCTCTCAAGTTACTTTATTATTACAAGAAGTACTTTGGCTAAACTATTCGCCAACAATATATTCTCTTACTGTATACACAAAAAAAAAAAATCCCACAAACAGCCTCTCACTTGCTCATTTATTCATTTACTTTGCTCCTCAACAAATTTCCCGCTTGTTTTATTTTTGTAAACGTAGCATTTAAAAAAACTACATCAATTAATTTCAATGCCATAAACTAATCAACTAACGTACTTACTACATTAATACTTTAATCCAGCACACAAGTGTTGCAGCTAAAGTAATTGTGCCTATAATTCGATATTCATTATTAAATAAACTCGTCTAGCACCAAATTGCAGTAATAATAAGTGTGTAATTCAAAGCATTTACAGCTTAATCTAAACAATACCACCTTTACAAAAATGAAAGCCAATTTCGCTCCTATAATTCCAAAAAAAATCAAAAAAAAAAAACTTGATTCTCCAATTTTCTATCTTTAGTTATACACTTTTTTTTTGCAACCAATGTCTCCATTACTTTTGTAATCATTTTGATCGCTCTTTTAGATTTATTTTTGTTATTTCCGCTTTTACTATTATAAGCCTTTTTTTTTAATCTTGGATAAAAAAAAATCCATCGAAAGAGAATCAAAAATAGTAAAATATTAATAAAATAATAAAACACATAAAATAATAAAATACATAAAAACATAATCACTGAACCAACGCCGCCAAGGTACGGTGTCCTTAGATGGACGACATGGAGTAATATAGTATTTGAAAGAGTCACTTTTTTTAAATATTGTTTCCGCAGCTTTGTAATGTTTTACATTATTGTACTATTGAGCCCATAATAATATTGTATATATAAAAAACATAAAAACGAAAACGCCGTTAAATATGTCACCCCTATCTAATAAAATAACAAAGTCAAACCATTTTGCTCATGGTGTTATTTGACTGAACCTTACCTTTTGCCCAAAATAAATACACCATTTTCCTAAACAACATTACCTCTATAATTTAAAACAAACCAAATTCTTTTATCGTCTACACCTTTTACCTGTAAGTAGCAAAATCTGCTTTAATTTGCCTAGTCTACCTTTCGATTCTTTGTCCTTATTACGCTAAATCACATTACGTAATCTATTTGGATTGCTAGCATTTTTTTTACTTGCAATTGCTTTTGCCTTTAGCTAATATTGATTATTAATACAGTTTAAGTTGACATTATGTAAACCCCACCGATTCCAATTTTTATCTTGAACTACTCAGCTTTCAATTTGCAGAAGCGCACATTGCATTTTGGAACTTCGTGCCTACATATTGTTTTTTTTTCTACATCCTTCTCTCACTGATTTTTTAAGACTCCCGAGTACATCCCCGCTCTTCATCCCCTCCCCCTTTTTTATACAATTTCTCAGTTTCCTCCCCCTTTTAATTTACATCGCCTTTTCTCATCCTTAATCTACGTTGATTTAATTTTCACTCATTACGAATTGTATTTTTTTTTGTTATTGGTTATGCTTAGACTAGCCATTGTAACGTCCTTATTATTTTTACTATTATCAATTCTGCACTACAACTTGAAATTGGTTTGTAAATTCGACAACAATCTCCTCCATTTTTTTCTTAAGCTTGTAACGCAGAACTTGCAAGCAAGTAATAACTTTAAAGATTCTAAAGAATAATAGCGTTTACAGCCCGCCTACCAGTTACAAGTTAAAAAAAACCAACATTGATTTATTTTTTATTACTATCGATTCTTTTTCTTTTTTTAAAAAAAACTCCATCTGTGACTGGCATCATTTACTAATGTTATATTATGTTATGTTACGTTTTTCGTTTTGTGTAAAGTTTTTTTTTTCGTTATGTTATGTTATGTTATGTTATGCTTTATTATAAATTCAGCCCTTGCATCTGTCATATGATAATATACATTGTTAATCTTGCTGATTATATTTAGCACTTGTAACTCCAGACATTTTTATTCAAAAAACATTGTAATTACCTAATTCTCTGAATCAATAATCAATACCAAAGAAAAAAAACTCTTTGACTGGTTAAAGTCGATATGATTAGCCATTCTAAAGCCTAAAAGCGTTTTTGTTTTGATAGTTATTCAGTTGCTCAAATATTGTTGCTTGTAAGCAAACTCAACATTTGATCCTCATATTTTTAATTGGAAAGCACCTTTTGAATGCCATAGTGATGAACCACAGCATACACACCCTTGCTTAGTTTGATCTTACACAGCTTTGCTGTTGGAAAATCTGCTGTCATTATTACTATTCTTGTAGTTTGCCACCAGAATATCTACTCTTAGACCTGCCAGTTAGCTGCTATTTTTTCAAAAAAAAAACGACAAAGCTTATGGAATTCTAATCGGTATGAATTGTCAAATGTAAAATACATCTATTTCTACACCTAAATACTCAATCACTTATCTAAGTTTTGCTTAAGTTATATGTGTATATCTTGTTACTCGAATTATTTATCACGGTTCACAAATTCACAATAATAATAATACTAGTAATGTATTTCCTTTGCGTTTTAAAACTGCCTAATCTCTGTAAAACATGTGTTACATATATACAATCTGTGTCTAAAACTGGTTTCGTTCGATATTATTGTTCTTTTCAAAACCATCGAATCTAACATCAGCTTAATTTATCAAAATAAATCACTGAAAAAATTCCATCGCCTTTATGAATGATTTGGTTTATAAATAGCCAATAATATGATCTAAAACATTAACATTTATTACTGTCTCCTCTAAATTTGTTTATCAGACTAGCTAGCATACCAACCTGTTGTTTATACCTAACGCATTTCCCAATAGGGATAAATTGTTCAACATTATCCAGTTTCCATTAGAAATTACAACCAATCTTTTCAATGATCTTTTCTTTCGCCAACTCTCTCTTTTTCTTTCTACCCTTATATTTTTATCACTATTTAATATTTGCCTACTCATTTGGATCCTTTCCTTGCTCTTTCGTGCCTACAACTTATTACCGCTCTTAGCAACCATTTCTTCATATATTTGACCTAATTTTTCTTCTACTTGCTAGCTCTTTTCACTCTCTATTTGCCATCGTATTGCCGTTTATTTACATTGAAGCTCTAGAGTCTGTTTTGCTTGCTTCATTTGCTCAGTTCAGTTCTGGCGTATTACCAACCAACCTAACCCCCTCATCAAATCGCTGCTCAATAATACACACTTGCACATGACTAAAGTGGTAATTGTTTTTTTTTATTGGATGGTAATTGTTATTTTATTGTTAATCAGAACACACTCGAATTAATATCGGCTGAACCAACAACACTTACTGATCCAAAAGCGTCCTAGTTGGGATTTTGTATACACATACTTTTTTTAATTGAGAACTTTTTCATTTTATATTGTCACTTTTAGTGAACTTTTTAAAACATCCCCGTAGTGATTTCGATATCATAACCCACAAGGTAATTAGCTGGTTACCCACTTTTATCGTCTTTGCATATCATTTTCTCATTGCTAATTTGATGTTTATTGTCCTCTTTGTATGCTCAACCTGTGTTAAAATCAATTAAAACCAAAATCTATATAATATCTAACTTTCGTTTAATTAAACCCCGATTCAAAACTTTAATAATACTGGAATATTTCATAAACAACTTGGACCATCTATGATACATCACAGTTTACCCGGGTTTCGATTGTTTTGGTTTTGTTATCGTCAATAATATACTAGTGCGTGTGATCGACATATTTTATTAACAAGTTTCCATCACCTATTGTTATTAACGTGCCTTTTAAACCCAAACTATCATCTAATCCATTTACATCGTGTGTGAAGCTCCCAAGTAACAAGATATATGTGATATATGACTCTGCGTTTATGTACACGATAATTTAATACCCCTTTTCAACACCTTTCAAGGTTGCTCGGCTATATTTATTTTAATTAAACCTAAAGCACAATACATCAACTATTTACTAATAATGTTACTAATTATACAATTCATATCATTCCCGACTTCCACATTTGAGGCAAAGACTAATGTTGCAATTGGCCATTTACTCTGCTAACTTAAAAACAACTAAATCGCTTAATTTGGTTGCTTGAGTTATCAATATGCGTTGTTATTGTCGTATCATTAATCAGCGATAAAATCATTTGCATCATTTATGTCTGTTATCCACTTCAACTCAGCTACAATTTCCGAGTAGACATGCATCCTCAACTATAATAATGCCTTTGCTGGATGTATCTCCGGCCAAATTTACAACCGTATATACCACCAATACACAGGCCAACATCACACAAACCAACAATTGTTTTGTATCCCTACCTGGTTTGGTACTATTGGTGTACAAATTCAGGTGAAAATCGGTGCATAGAAGTTTAACTACTGACCATCTTTTATAGAAACCACAACAAAAAAATCCCCTAGCCGTATGAACACTTGTGAAATTGGCTAATGCGTGACACCCTATCATCACGCTAACTTAACCCCACACAATCAGTGATGAAAACTCGATTCACGCTTGTACGTATAATTAGTATTTAGGTTAGTTTGCACCAAATATCATTGGCGTTCTTGTTTAATTGTCTGTTCTATTGGCTAAAGTCAAAACCATACGACCTGTTCAAACATTTGAATTTTTCTTTTTCTGCCTTTTCACGTTTTGTTCTCTTATGCTTTGTCTTTTTGGGAAATAATTTATATAAACGTGTAACTGATTAACGCACTAGATTTATAAATACCTGAATTTCACATTTCACTAAATATTGAGTAATTGAGAAGCTAATCAATTGCAGACTGTGAGGTTTTTAAATACCATAACATTACTTTGTGTTAATCTCTAGCTCGTAATGATCGGATTTGAAAGTAAAACAAGTCCGATAATATAGAAAATAACATCAAAAAAAAACACTAATAAGGGCAAAAATGTCAAAAAGTTTTAAAAAAAATTTCTATAAAAGAACAAAGTAACTATTTGACCTTATAATAAGGTTCGAGAAATGGTTATTACAATAGAACGTAAAAGCACGACATGGCGATTTTCGATTACCATATGTGTCAAAATTTTTGAAGATATTCATTATTTTTTTTATTGAAATTTATTAATTTGAACGTAAATAAATGTTCAAGTTATGAAAGTTACTATAGTAAAAATAGTGTCTATTTAATTCGAGTTAATCCTCCTTTGGATTATTCATAATTTATTTATTTATGTGGTGCATTGGAAATAGAATCAACACGACAAAACATACAATATCAAACAATATCATAAAAATACCATAAAATACTACTATTTTGGTATGATAAATGACTATTAACCAACACCCCTTCGATCAATTATATCATCCGAAGAAACTTAATTCAAAGATTAAAGTTTTGAGTTAACATGTAATTTATTTTGCAATTTGTTTTATAATTTTCAAGTGATATTTTTTTAAAAAAGCGTATTTTTTTGGTGAACAAATAATTTTGTCTTCAGGAATTTTCCGAGTGAAATAGTATCAACAGCTTCATTAGAATTGATCCATACCAATAAATAATACGCTTTATAGCTTATGAGTGGAATAACCGATTCATTATAACCATCTCGGACTCGAATTCAATCTAAATAATTAAATTGGTCAAGTGTTTGGTTCGTTTTTTAAGTTAATCTCTCTTGCTACGCCAAATTGATTCTAGAGTATACCAAAACAGTATATGTGGATTAGCGCATCCAAAATTGAAAATCCATCTTAAATTGGTAAATTCACTTTTTTTTTATATACGGTAAATTCACTTTTTTTTATATTCGGTAAATTCACTTTAATTTTTCTCTTGGTTAGTCGAATATCAACCGATTTTCATAACAAGCAGTTGCACTAACTAAACAACACTATACATGTCATTCATAAGGATGACTCATTATTTTTCTTATAAAGTTTATTTGCACGCATGTTACTCATAACACTCTAAACAGACAGATTTATCCAGAGTGAGTTAGGTTCTTGGACAAAAATAAAAGCAACAAAAAATGCTATACTAACGAAAGCAGCCTTGGCCAAAGTAAACTGCTAGGTTTGAAATCGTTATGATGTCATATTCACCATTGCCGAAATGGTGTTTTACACGGGTTGGTGTAATGATCAATCGGACATGTACTGTTAGTATTTTATTTTGCTGAGATTATCGCTAAAACATTTGAATTTAGCCCAAACCCCCCCCCCCCCCTCCCTCCCAAAAAACACACACATGTAGGGTCACAACAATTGCACAATTTCAATGATAACAGTGACACTTATAAATCAACATTTTTACACGGGTCGGCCTCGTTTTCGAACGTCAACTTTTGTCCAAATTGTATATATTTACTTGACGTTACAGCTAACAATGCCACAATTATAATGTGCTTGTAACCATTGATGTCACATCTACAAACTCTAGACCAGTCAACTCATTCAAGCATTACATCGAAAACGTTCTCAAGTTACATAACTCATTTGGCGCACTAAATCATAGCACATCTAGTGAAACGTCATCGCTTAACTCGACTGGTATATTCACGAAATGTGTCGTGGATTAAACACGCATCGCTCATACTTGACTGTGATCAACCTTGTAAATCAAATAAAACTGTCACCCCCCCATGTGCACTGGATGAGTAGCCGCGCGGGTTGTCAAACACAATTTAAACAAAACTCGATACTCACCATTTGCCCATTTATCTACATAATTGAGCTTTTTGCAACCCCAAATAACATAAATGGTTGTTTACTGATAGACTACTTCCATCAACTTGTAAGGAAACTTGGACCAGTGGTTATATATGTTGGACAAGACGCTATAACAAAGATGACACCCGCAAAGGTGCAACTAAATGCACACTCCAGGCGAGACAAGCCAGGAATGAAAAAACTGTAATATCAAGGTGGATCAAAAAAGTACATGCCGGCCAGTGGAGCAACTGGATGGGGCTACAATTGATCTACCCAGATTACAAAAAGGGACTAGATATCCTAGCAAAAATCAGAATAGGGCAGTATTGGACCGCAGAAAGATACGCCTATACTGGAGTTATTAGCCATGATTATACAAAAAAATGCCCACACTGCGGACAGGAGACGCCAGAAACAATTGAGCATCTCCTACTAGATTGCAGCAGATGGGCAGCAATACGTGCAGATAAAATGGAGCCCTACATTAGCCAATATAAAAATAAGCTAAAAGGGCCAAAAAGAAAACCTAATTTGCCTACTATAATCTCACGGAGATTGGTGGGCAAGCTCCTGGGAGAGGAGTTAAAACAACCAACCGTCAAGATTCTCAAGAATCCTGACACCCTCGGCGCCAAGACGATGCTGGCAACAGCGTCGTTTTTGGAGGCTATCCAAAAACCCCGTTACTTGATCCTGTCTAGGCTTAAAGTAGCACCAATCTCCCTGAACCAATGCCCATCGGGTACGGACGATCTAATTGATCGAAGGGGTGTTGGCTAATAGAGTCATTTAACATATCAAAATAGCACAGTGTTTTATAGTATTTTTATGGTATTGTTTAATATTGTATGTTTTGTTGATTTTGTTACCAATACACCACATAAATAAAATAATAGTAATAATCCGATGCAAATGTAAATTTTTTGATAATTCAATAACTATCGCTTAGAAACAGAAATGTATTCACAAAAAAATGTGTCAAAATCAAATTTCAATAGTTTGTTTTTGAGCCAGAAGAAGAATCTAGCAAAGATAAAATAATATTTTGACTCACAGTCCCCTAAATCCGGAGGAGGATTAACTCTAATTAAACAGTCACTATTTTACTATAGTAACATTCACAACTTTTCACATTTATTAACGTTTCTATTAACAAGTTCTAATAAAATAAAAATAGATGATATTTGATGTTGTACAAAAGCCAGTCCGCCCAGGTAGAGAAAGTTATTAAATCGTATGATTTGTGGAATTCAATGTTTTAGAGCGTTTTGGTTTATTGAGTTGTCAAATGTGCTGTTTTGTTTGGTTTTGTTTGGTTTTGTTTGGGTCAGTTTTTAATAATTTGGGTTTGAGGATTTACTGTATTCAAATTTCCTGGTTAAATTCACTTATCGAGAAGCACTAACAGTGATTATTTACACAATGCTATCGAGTTAGTCAAAAAGCACATTGCAAGCTTGACAAAGTCAACTGAAAATTATATGTAAGTTTTTGACCTTGGTAAAGACTGACACATGTTTTCCAATATTGGCATGAAGTTCCGTGTAAAACTAAAAGTGTGCGATATTTATTTTAAATTAAAAACAAACAACTTAAAAAGACAAATGACTCAGCATAGCTTGATTGTCGCCGTTTTGAATTTCCGAGATTAGATTAGTTGAGAGTATAATAGTAACATGCGTGTTTAATATCTGAGCCAGAAGCTTTTCTCGGTTTCAAACCTAGCTTTTAAAGTTGGGTATTTGGGCTAATTCTAATGAAGCTAACCCCTATTTGCTTTAGGTGAATTGCTGATGGAAAAATGACCTTTTCGCCAAAGAAAACTCCCCAGTATAAAATTTGTTACTGGAAAATTACAAAATAAATTACAAGTTAGATAATCCAAGCTTTAACTTTTGTATCAGTTTTGAATCCCTTCAAAAAATTTGGCCCATATTTCATCCGAATTTTCTTATAATCACACAAGGACTTATTTTGAAGTATCGAGCGCTTCGCCCATAAGTATGGTTTACTTTCTTTTGGTCAGATTCATAACTGAAGGCTGTAGGTATATTTTGACTCTATTATTATTATTATAATCAACATTGTTCTGTAACTGATTCTGCAGCGTGTTCTATAGCTTGACTTGTGTTTTTAACTTATTTGGTAAAAATCAAGTCGTTTTATGAAGTCAATTATTTTTTTTCTTTCTGAGCAAATAGTATTGCCCCTAGTGGTTTACGAAACAGGACACTAAAGTTGATTTCAAAGCACATTACAAATATATTTACGCCGAGGTAAACAAGTAATGTTGACCTTCAAGTATCCACGTCTGCAAATGTGCAACCAGATAGCATGTGTCAAGCTATATTGGCGTTTTTGTTTTGTTTTTGTTTTTCATCTCCTCTTCCCAACGTTTACTAAGGTCAAATTCAAACAAGTATATTACCCACTTATAACAACGACACAAATTGAATACTATTAGTAATATTTGTGTTAGAATCTTTATTTGGTTGGTATAGATGTAGATGTAGATGTATATATATATACTTTTATTTTAGTTTGCTACAATAACATCCGTCTATAAAAGCTTATCTAAAACCGACGATACGGATCTATCTATTCTATCATGCCCCAGCGACTGGTCCGCTGAGTTTCTGTCCACTACTTCACGCTGTTTAAAAGTGCGGTTAACTTGTTTTCTCTTAGGATTGTCGTTAACTTCAGAGTTGATTCTGTTGGCGCTGGAGCTAGATTCTGCAGCATTTCCAACTTCCGTGTTGCTATTTGTTTTTAGTTTTTTTGCAGAGTACTTGGCTTCAATTCCCTTAATCATCTTGGCCTTCTCCACGTTCTGCAAGTAATCATTGGCCTCCTTGCGTGCTTGTGTCATTTCGTTCCTTAGTCGCTGCTCCTTTTCAGCCCTCTCAAATGCTATTATTAGTGTTGAAGCAAGATATTTAAATTAAAAATTATCGTTAACAATATAATCAGTCAAAATCGACATCCTCTTCCTCACCAAACTAAAAATCCAACACTAAAACATACCTAACTGCTCTGTCAAATGCCGCCATTTAAATTTGGGCAAGTACTTTAAATTCCATAGTGTTTCGTAGTGGAAGCTTCTCTTTTTACCACCTATTTCACAATAATAGCATTTTAGTTCAATAAAGCAAGGCACCGTTTGCATAATCCGCAATACGATCTAAAAAATTGTGCTTCCAACTTGGCTATGTATATCTACTTACCCATCTGGCGGTTATTCAACATCTCAGCCACCGATTTGGCTATTTTTTTATCTTTAAACTCTATCCAGCCCTCAGTAAAACCTTTTCTTTTGTTCCCACCGTGCTTTATTCTCCTTTTGCGGGTATTTGGATCTAAATTGGTTTTATTTGTAGCATTTTAAAATAATTGTACCGCACATTGTCTAAAAAAAAAACACCAGGTGCAATAGCTTAGCCAATTTCTTGTTTATATCCCTACCTTCTGGTGCCAAAAACAGTCTTCCTATCTCCCCAAATCTCTCTAACATCCTCCGAACTTTAATTGGCTTCATAAATGGAGGCACTCTTGACATGTATAACACACCGGTCTTTTTCTCAGCTTTCTGGTACATCATCAACTCTTCGGTGCTCAATGGAACCACCTTTTTCTTTTTGGGCTTTTCTTTACTTGCATTCTTGGCCTTCTCTCCAGATACTCTTGCGGATTTTGAATCAGCTACATCTTGATCCATTTTCTTTGCGCTTTCTTTGGCAGCATTTCCATCTTTTTCGCACTCAAAACTATCCGACTCTGCACCAGAACCTTCATCGCCATCGCTATCCTCATCACTAGTATCTGACATGCTTTCATTTCCAAAATTATTGTATAATTCATTGCTTCTTTTCTTTGAGGCATTAAGCCCTTTCCGGCTACTGAACTTGGAATCATTTTTATCTATATGCTCGCCATCACTGCTGTTTGTCTCAAATTCGTTATCTGAATCGTCAAATTCCATAAGCTCCTTTATCTTTGCCTTCGAGTCCATCTTTGTATTCGCGTATTTTTAGTTTAGATTCTAAAGCTTTTAAAACGTAAAAAAAAACTTGCATTTCAACAACAATAAAAAACTTGAAATATTAGCTTTAGCTCTTTTTTTTCAACTAGCTTCTAGTATTGAGATCAAAAAATTTTCCTACTTTTTTCAGCAGACGCTGTTTCTTGAAATAAAACTTTTAGTACCAGATATATATTCCAACTAGTTATTGGTCAAATTTAACTAGTTAATCTATTTAGCCATTGGACAACGTCAATATATCTCAGGTTTACAGCCTGTACTTTACTATTAATCCGTTCATTGGGTAACAACCAGAAAATGTATTATTATTGGTTGAAGTGAAATTGTGATTTCTCCTACTTTTCTTCGTTTTATAAGGTGGTATATCTGACTTTTTCGTGAAAATTTCTGCCAGGCGAACTCGCCGTTTCTTCCCTTTCAGCTTTTTTTTGTTGAAATTTTTCAACTAGTTTTTTTTATATTGAAATCCCAAACAGTTTTTAGTACAACAGGACTTTGGCAATTCTAAGCAAATGACCAAATCTTTTACCTTACTTCATACCGATAAAACTGTATATATTTGTGTAGTCTTTATACTACTGACATACACCAAACCAACTTGTACTAAAGTAATTTCAGCTTTTGGGTGGATGGAGTTAGGACCTAGAGTTATGCTCAGTGCAAATGCTCAACAAGGCTTTACACCGTTGTTACGAGCCAATGGATCAGTTGTTGGTATATTTAAATCGGTATTTAGCACGAATAACAAACACAAGCAAGCCGGTATTGCAATAATAAGCTGGTATTGAAAGGCGAATTTACAATGCTTTATTGAAAATTAATGTCATTGTTGCTGTGGATTATGAGCAAGGCATAAGTAGCAAGGTCAGTATAGCATTAGTTTTGCTGCATAGAGTGGAATTCAAAAAATAATGACCCAATTGGGCTAATAAATTGCAAATGCAGGATGAAATTAAGAAATAAGAAACTAAGATTGTTTTGCCAATGTAATAGCGTATTAGTTGGCGCTTGGCTTTTATCGCCACTTTCGTTAACGTTCGTGATGCGGCAGGAGTTTGAATTTAAGCTTTTTAGAGAAGGCGCAGAAATTTGTAAACAAAGAATTTGGATCAAATCAATCTGATAACCATTAGATAGAAAACGATAAATTCATATTTGTATTTCCACGTTGGAGTTGGAATGACACATTAAAAAAGGCTGCGGAGACATTCGCTTAGTAAGCAAATCAAGTGTCGAGTAGAGAATTATTGCTGTAGTAGCATGTTTTTTTTTAATAAAACATTTGTTCTTTTAATTCAAAATAAAAAGAATTAAAAGTGCGAGAATTATCAAGAAAAGTAATCCATTTAGAATAGCAATAAAAAATAGGAATCATTTGGAATAATTGCAAAACAAAATAATTAGGAGTTAGTAGCATTTTTGAAGGAAAAAAAAGAAGAAACGACTCAATAAGCTCGGTTTCAAACAGTATATAAAGCTTATAAAAAAGTGCAAAGGTTCTAACCCAGATTACTGCCTATTAAACAACACCGATTTTGTTTTAAAAGAAAGGAAAAAATAAATATAAAATGTCTCTCGTTATTTCAGTCAAATCAGAAAGTGAATTCAACACCATCATCAACAGCGGTTCCTTGGTTGTGGTAGACTTCTTTGCTGTATGGTGCGGACCTTGCAAAATGATTGCACCAAAGATCGAAAAGTTCTCCCAGGAATTCCCAACTGTCAAATTCGTAAAGGTAGATGTTGACGAAAACGAGGTAAGTTTGTTTAATTTTATATGGCGATAAATATGGAAAGAAAAGGACGTACTTTAATTCAATGAAAAAAAAAGAAAAGGACGTAATTGACAGACTTCTATGCTGTGTTTAACCTTTATTGTTGCCATTGTGATGGTTACTGTTGTTATAGGATATTGCCTCATCGGTAGGAATCACTGCCATGCCAACATTCAAGTTTTATAAAGATGGAAAGGTCATTGATGAGGTAGTTGGAGCCAACGTTGCTGAGGTCAAGAACAAGATTGCCCAGCACATGAACTAACTTGATAGGCAATAGATATTTATCCGATCTACTCTGAGCCTTTCACTGGACTTCTATGCTAGAGAGACCTAAGCTGTAATCGAAAGTATGCTTGTTAGCTGAAAGCTTACGCTTGCATGCTTTATAACCAAATTTATGACCATTTTTATAGTCTATTTTTAGTTTTTTTTTACAAAATTGAAAAGCAAAAAATAAACACTGAAGTATCAAAAAAAACACAGCTGGACTTTATAAGGCCGATGAAGCAATAAGAATGGTCAAAGTAGTCTCTGGATTGGCCTAGAAAGACTCAACTTTTACCGACGTATATATACCAATGAGTAAAGTCGAGTGACTTTTATTATTGTTTCATTCTATCATAGGCCAGCTAAAAGCAAAGAACAAACAAAGGAACATGCTGATATAAAAGCAAATAGTTAAATCAAGATAGTGCAATGTTTATCCTTTCTTAATATCAATATAGAAAAAAATCAAGAGAATGCAGACTATGGGTAGTAATGATATATCAGGTTTATGTATTTAAGTTATAAATGTGTAATATGCTTTGAACGTTTGGAGAAAAAACAGCAGCTTTTGGCCAAAAACCAAAAGAAATAAACAAACAAGAGCACAACATGTCTAACAAAGGAAACTAATGGTGGAAGCTTTGGCGCGGTTTAGTGCTAAATAATTGTGGGTTGCTAGGGCTTTGTGTACTCTGGTTATGGAAGTAATGAGGGCCAGGTTTATAAGCCTCAGGATGCATCATAGACTCACTTTGCTGATCTTTGACAAATGTTTGACTGGGATAACTGATGGGAGATACTTGGCTTTGGTTTATTCTCTGAACCAGCACTTGATTCCCGTTTATGACGCTTTGATTCTGGATCTGTTGTTGGATTTGGTTTATGAGGATCTGTGACTGCTGCTGTATTTGTACATGTTTGTTGTGCATTTCGATAAGGTAGTTTAGCGAATTTTGGTTGTTTTGGGGATTTGCTTGGGGGTGTGTCTGGGAATGAGCTACAGGATGCTGTGGAACTACATTTTGAGGATGCATTTGTGGATAGGTTTGTGAGTGAGTGTGGTGTTGAGAAAAGTTAGCAGCCGGGATATTTTTAAACTGCTGGGAGCTGTTGGCGTGGTACGGAATTGGTGGTAAATTGTTGTATAAAGACATTCTATTTCGATGTATCTGGCTATTTGAGAAACTGTTGTTCATTTGGGCGTGGCTCTGGGAGATCTTCATGATTCTGGGATTCTTCTTTGATGTACCCTGAGCTGGTTTGTTTATGTTGAACTTGTTTTGTGACATTACGGGTAGGTCGGTATCATATCGCGTATAAAGCGGTGACTCGTCAAGTTGTGTGCTTGAACTATTGTTGGATTGCAAAGTCAGGGAGACATTGTTGTTTGGAAAGTTCAAGTGACTGGAAACATGAGTAGTCGATGGCGATGGCGATGAAGAAGCAATGTCCAAGTGTTTGGAGTTGGATAGTGGCAACGGTGTTGGGATATTGTGGGGTTTCCTGGTGGAGTTTCTGAAGCTCTCGCTGTGGTAAGACTGATTGGAGTTGACAAACGAGCTACCTGTTGTATTGGAGTACAGCGATTTCATTTTCTTTACTGTCAGACTGTGGGCATTATCAGCATAAAGATGGTTGGCCGGATTGATTATTTGGGAAGCGTATGAAGACATGCTTCTGTTTCTTTCAACCAAAGTTGATCTGCGCCCATCCTCAGCTTTGTTGTTTAGGCCAGGTAGCTCTTTCAGAAACTGGCGCGCTAAAGGCTTGCCTGATTCTGCTATATTTGAGAGGGGTAAACTGTTGTTGAGGTTACTACTGTTCAAGTTGTAGTAATTGGCGCTATATGAATCTGAAGATGAAGATCTGCTGCTGCCTGGAAGTGCAAGCTTTTTGCTGGGTCTTTTTGACTTGATTCCGCTAAGCAGAATTGAAGTCTCGGTGGTGTTTTTAAAGTTTGAAGTTGTTACTCTTTTACTTTCAGATATGCTGTCTGGCCTTTGCAAGCTGCTTTTGAAGATATTTTCTCTGGTAAAATTTTGGCTGTCGCGGTGATCCAGCACTACCGATGTATTACTACTTATCATATCCATGCCGTTTGTATGACTTGGTACAATCTCAGTGTAATCAGCACATCCTGCTTTGCCAACATGTGTAGAGATGTTGGACATGGATTTGGCGTTTCTTAGTGCACGGTTTCTGACCAAGTGCACCGCCTTGTACTCCTTGTCTTTTGTCTCAGCGCTTTCCAAAGGATGGTGCTTGTTATTGCTGACTGAACGCGTTCTTCCAAGAAGTTGGGTAAGCGGAACATCAGATTGCGAATCTATGGACGAGGAAGGGTCAACGCTAACAGAGTCCTCAGCCAAAAACCTCACGTTTTTTTTGCTAGAGTTGTTTTCTATCGAGTCTATTGTGTAAGCTTCGCTGGCATTGTTGCTTTTGTCTTCAATTGACCGAATTTTTGTTAAAATGACATGGTCTTCACTTTCTTGGACTAATTCGACGTTTTCGCCGTCAAAGTTGCTGTTAGCCGACTTGCTTGTGGTTACTGACATTGACGTAGCTTTGCTCTCCATATAGGCGCTCCCTATTTTGGCGTCGGTATCCAGGCACTCTTTAAAAATATCCATTAGAGGTATTTCACTATTGCTTGATTGATCAATCGAACTATTTGAACTACTTTGACTAGTCGTATACCCCAGCGTTGTGCTTTTATCATTTGTGCTTGCTGACCCTCCACCTCCCGTTTCCTTGTCGGTATCGCTTATTAGTGTTTGCAGTTTAGTGTAGCTTGGCAAAATGTTTGGCGGTACATTAGAAGAAGAACTGTATGAATAATTGGAGGAAACGGCACTGCTATCTCTATTGAGCATTAGCAGAGGACTTGGTGTTGGCACAAAACCGTTGCCCACTTTCTGATGAAGTAATTCTGAGCCATTTATGTTAACCATACTAAGGTTGTTAAACAAAGGAACAGATGATGTTGAGGCAAACTGCATATGTTGTGGTCCATACACGTTGTTACTACTCATATTGGTTTTTAGCATATAAAAGTTGTTTATGTTGGAAGCAACCAGTGCTGGGTTGGAACAGAAATTGTTGAGATAAAAGCTATCAACGCCCTTTGCCCCTTGGATCTCGCCCAGGTTTACCTCTCGCGCTTCTGGATTTGCTTGGTGATTATAGGTGTTAATTCCACTGTTTATGTTATGTATACCTAGCTTTTTGACTTCCAGTGTATGTCTGATTTTCATCCTTTCATACACCATGTGTTTCTTCCTCTCTTCCTCCTCTTTTCTGTTCTCTACCTGCTTCATTTCCAACTCCTTTATGCGGTTTTTTTCTTCAGCTTCCGCCAGTTGTGCCAACTCCTTAGAATATGCGCCCGTTTTTCTCATATCTTTTGGGACAATCTCATCTTCATCGAACCTTATGCTATGCTCACTCTTATCAACTATATAGAAGCTTTCCTCTCTGCGTAATGTTACCCTAACCTCATCCATTGGCTGCAGTCCTACACCCGCGTTGTTGTGGGTGTGTGATCTTCTCTTTTCTTTAGCTACACTCTTCCTTTTCCCGCCTTTAATCAGATCCGTAAAACTTTTCAAGAGGGTGTTTTTTCTTGGAGCTTTTTTGACTTGGCTGGGTTTGTCAGCTTCTAGATTGGTGTTAGTAGACATGCTGGTGTTGTCTAGGCTAAATTTCTGAAATACATTACTAAAGCTTTTAAGTGTGTCATTAAACATCACCTTGTTTCCAATACCAAGTGGGTCCTCAAATGACTCCGAGCTATTTGATTTTGAGTATATCTCTCTGGCTATCTCCTGGCTCTTTATGTCTCCCCTATCATCACGTTTGTTGGTATTATTTTTACTACTCTCGCCAACTCTTGTATCTTTACCTGAGCAGTCCGCTTCAATAGCGAATACCACATCGTTATCCAGAACATTGATTAAAGAGTTTGGTAACATGTATTGAATATCATCCAGCAGTGCATTTTGAGCCTCTACAAAGTTTATCCAGAAATACTATTTAGTAAAGTTGCACGTTTTTTTTTTCACCAATAAAGCATTTGATTTCTCTCTCTCCCTTTTTTTTATTAGCTACACTCCATCTCCCTCCTCATACAGTAAAGTTGCAAATTGATTGTGGTATCTAACCTTCACGCTCTTTAAAGTGGTTTAGTTTTGTAGTCTCTTTTTCACTTTTTTCAATCTCTTCCCGCTTTCTCACTTTGTCCAGTCTTTCTCTTTTGTTTTTTTCCAGCTTTGACACCGACTTTTTCAGCTCTTTATAGTTGTTGGCAAACATATTGTTCTTTTGGCTACTTGGATTGTCGTTACTGGCTATGCTGTTTGAACGAACAAACGAGTTGCTGGAGCTGTCATTGGATAAACTATTGAGCCTACTTAACATTTTATTGTTGACCTGTTCGCTGCGTAACGATACTTCGTCAATGTTGTCCAAGTCGATAGTGTCTTTAGAGTCTTTGTCCTGGTAAAGATACTTTTGATTAAAGTTCAAAAGTGATTCGTCTTTACTTTCTAGGTTTGGGATGTTTCTTTCGCTTAGACTATGCTTGAAGCTGCTGTAAAACGAGTCGCCTAGATTTTGTGACTTTTCAGCAACCGAGTAGGTTGTGCTTGTGCTATAATTCAAAAAACTTTCATTATTAGATAACACGCCCGTATTTCTGTCACCAGCAGTGTTTATTGGTACCAGGCTTGGTTCAAGGTAGGTTACGTTGTTCTCAAACTTTGTTTTTTCTAAACCCTCTATTTCTTTTGCCTTTTGCCTTTCGAGATTCTTTCTTTTTGAGGCGAGCTTGAAAAACGACTTGACTCCCATGATATTCAAAAACGAAGAAGTGTTCTGATGAACCTTGTATAGATAACAGTACTGTTTATATTTGTATATCCGATTGATTTAGCAGCTTTGATAAAGTCGAGAATGAAGTAAATTGCAGAGTACGTTTAGCCCAGCCCAAACCAAGTTACATAGATATGATTTTTGTGTTTTTTTAATATTGCTTTACATGTATTGCTCAAGTGAGTATACACAACCGAATTAAAGCCGACTATATATATTTATTTAGATACACTAAAAGGTGTTAAAATAATAATAAATTTAATCTAATTTGTTAATACAATTAAAATCGCTTGGTTAAATGTTTAAAAAAAGGCAAGGATTATATAGGGTTTATATAGAGATATACCAATTTGGTCTTAATAACTTTTTGAAAACAAAATAACTAATCGAATGGAAAGTAGCCGAGAGCAGGTAGGAATTAGAAACTTCTAATAAAACAAGAAGCTATCTGCGTCAAATTGGTTGAGCACTATTTCTCTATCTCATCGACACAATTAAAGATATATCATATTTAATACTCGAATATTTAGTTTTCTTTTCTTTCTTTTTAACTCTATCCAAATTTGTTTACACTTTAATAAATAGTGAAACCTGGGTTAATATTTATTTAATTGTGTGCCATTTTATCTAAAACCATATAAATGATTTATATAATTATCAAGCAATTTGTTATTTACAATCTATTTGGTATTTCTTTTTCCACTATGAAGAAATTAAGAATTGCAGTTATGTCTGCTTTTGTACTTCACCACTTTCAACTTGAAAACCCAATTTAGAACTCAGATGTATTTATATGTTATAATATTGTAATATGACCATTAGTATATAATATACGAATGAAAGGAATTTAATATAATGATCCCATTGGTAATCTTATGTGCTTTCTAGTGCGTAAAAAACGATAATATAAAATGGCCTACTTGGTGTTCACTTTTACTTTTTACAATTTTTAATTCTCAGCCTCCCCCAATTCAATTCCACTCACTTTTGTTGCAATTACAAGGATTGTACGTATAATATGTTCCTTGATTTTGTACGTGTATTTTAATGGTAGTATTTTTATATAATCACTGCAAATCGATTTTTACATGTTTTTATATTGATTTACCTGACATAAATTCGACATTTCTGAATATTGGGAATCTTTGACTTTTTACACGTTCTGTTGGCAATTTATGAACAATTTAAAAGCATAGGCATGGGCATATGTAGCATATATATTTATAATACACTCGTGGCTAGAGGGTGCTTGCATACACGAACCCAACACCACACCGAGCAACAGCCATTAGTTGTGTCCACACAACACCACAGCGGGACATATGGGCAATGTGTTTTATCCCTTTTGTATATTTTTTACATAAACGAATATTAGACACATCACATTAGCCTAAACTAGTTCTAGTTGAAAAAAAAAAAAAAAAAATTTTTTTTTTTTTAGTCTTGCTTTATATCCCTGTGCTCCCGATTTTAAGGTAAAGCGTATCATTTCTGGAGTACTGCGTTTTAATTGAAGCAGATCCCAAAGTAGTATAGGGTTTCACCAAACTAAAAGAACTTTTTGTATCTTTCCTTTAATCTACTCGCTCTAGTGCGCTTGCTCCAACAAGATTGGCGAGGTTAGCAAGTGTCTCGAAAATATACATACACTAGTCTAAATTGGATGCACCAAACTCTGTTAACTTGGTTTTACAAGGCTATACAGTCAGTTCAAGATATGTATGTTTGCTAAAACTGTCCTGAATTGGTAGTTTTATCATTTTAATTGTAAACACAGTGTCTAATATTAGGTTGAGCTGGTTTTGGATATTGCTATTTTATGGCGAGAAAAAAAACACCTCTAAGGGTTTATACCACCAGAACCACCCATTATTTAAAATAGGGATATTAAAAACGATGAAAAAACAGCAACCACAGCAACAGGATACTTCTGACTTAACACAATCGGCTATTGTTTCCTTTTTTATTGAACCCAATTTTTTGTAGTAGGAGTTTTGCTCGATGAGTGGTAGCCAATAAACATATAGCATATCTGTGTATCAACTGACGGTTTCCATGAACCCAGTAGTACCATACCAGAATATGCTCTTGGATAGTCCAATAGTATATGGCCACCGAAAATAACAACAATTGACTGGTGTTTGAACTACAAAACAAGATATTAATCGATCCAAGCTATATTTGAAATAAACCATAGATTACATCATTCGATTGGAGTGTATTTAAAGCTGACTATAAAGACCAGCCAAGTTGGTAGATGTATAGCGTGTGTTGGATGCTGTATCCATTTGCTGCCTAAAAAGCGTATGCATCAATTAAAAGGGGCTACAGTCATCATAACTAATAAAAATATTTATCACCATAATGTGTATACTACATGGCATGTTGTCGCATTGTATTGAAGCCAGAGTCACCAGAGTTTCGGTTACATTTATTTTCTTTCCTCTACTGTTGAACACTTGGTCATATCGAGTGAGATTCTTCCTACAACTTGGCTTTTAGAGTCTCTTGAGTCAGTAAGATGTGCTTTATTTGTTTGTAATTAGACTTTTGGGCTGATATATACAAACCAAACCGCCTATAGAGCCATACAAACTCAATAGAAAGGTAATTATGGCTAGGTCCAAAAAAAATAAAACATCATAATTCATGTTGAGTTAACAAGGCGTTGCAATAGTAATGTTATTCGCAGTTACTCGGTTTTGCTATGTATGTTTTTATTTTTTCTTTTTATTTTTTTATTTTTTTTATTTTATCTGTTATGTTTTTACTAGGAGTCAATGCAAGTTAGCTGTCCTATTTTAAGTGTATAAATACACCAAGATTTTGGATTGCCCGATTAACAGCGTGAATCGTCTAATAAATATGGTGGCGTTCATTGCAGTGTGCTTTGTGGATTTTCAAATTTTGCGTAGATTATGTGTCATGTAAATCGTTCACGTTTTTTAAAACAACAGAAAATGTGGTTTGGCAATAGTGTTACCCTACCTTGCGAATAAAAACTTACTCCTATTCAATTAGTAGATTTTTTCAGTTTGTAGCTTACACTGAAAGCCATTCAAAGCCCGATTATAGCTTTGATTTTTTGCATTAATGAGAGATCGAGCACACTTAGGTTTACTACTCAAGTGTACAATAAGCTAGTAAAGTGTGCTGTTTGGTTTACCGAGTACCATATCAAAAGCAAAGCCCTGTGTTTGTAACTAGTGTGTATGGTGGTGGGGGGGGGGGGTTGTGTATGGCATTTGTAGTACGTGAATGTATAGCGTAGTCATGATTTGTCTATATACACGAATGGTCGATTTGTGATTGTCTATTACTGTGTACCAACAAAAATTGGATTCGGTTGCAGCAAAGACGAGTTAATTGATGATCAAAAAGAGTGCATTTTTAGTTTTAACCATTGTCGTTGATATAAGAATCATATACGCAAACTTCATCCTATAATAACTAAATTTTCTGTGAAAAAAAAGCGATTTATTAGTAATTAGTGTTTGTTTACAACTTCCTATTGAGAAAAAAATAGTGATCTTAATTAGACTATTTTACTTGCATCTATTAACTTTTCTTTGTTGAAAGGACTCACTCATAAAAAATATCGTTTATAAATCGACTATAAATCCATCCACGTTTGGCTATTGCGTTCATGAAATAACAAATGGTGAAACGTAGAAATTTCAAGAACAGGAGAAACTGACTTTTACTTTTATTTTTATTTTTCGAAAGCAAACACTGATGAGAAGCAAAAGCAAAAATGTAAACCGCATTTCAATAAAAAAAAAAATGTAAACAGCGTGCCCTTAAATAAGGCGCGGCTTTACTTACCAATATATTACCATATACTAGTGTTTGGTAGTGCGAGTGGATTTTAATGCAACTTTGCTAAATACTGACAACACCATCCAACGTCCAAGCTGAGCAGAGATAATGCTCACAATGTTAATATCATACAGAATTAACAATGTCGAGAGTTTATTTGAATATCCGTGTTTGTCAAGTATAAGAATTGGTGGATGTCCTTTTTATTGGGCGGTTGGAAGTAGCAGGTGTCGTTATAGTTAAAAGAGATAGATTAACTTTAATAATAATAAAGGCAAATCAAGTATAAATAATTATTACGAATTTAAGGTAAACCTTATTTTTTCTGGTTGTTATTGTTTGATAACTGAAACTCCCAGAACAACTGATGTTTAAACCGTTGGGTTAAAATTCACATTTCAACCAAGCTTCTTTACAAAAGTTATATTGATACGCTTTAGGTAATATTATTCCTGTAAAACTCTAATTATTTGATTATGTGCTCTTGGGAACTTAATTAGGGTTATGTTTTCAAGTTACTCAAAGCTCACAAGCTGACATACCATTCACATTGAATGCTTTTTTAAAGAATCAAGGAAAGGGGCCAATTTAGCTAATTCTGGATCTTATTTGGTTGAGGTTTTTTTGGTAGTTTGCTAATGGGTATATTAAAAAGTGTTTTCTGGGGAAGCTGGTATGAAAATGCCTATATAATCAAACCATATCCATGCTATTTGCTGCAAAGAGCGGTTAGTGTAGTCTGATATGTTTATAGTTTGAATTTAATTTGATTAGTTTGGTGGATAAATTGGGTGTTATGTTTCCAGCTCTTTTTTTTCACATTACTTTTAGCTTTTTTTTTTTGAAACGTTATTTTTAGCTTTCGATTTTTTCTCTTTTATTGTGAAAGTTGGCATTTGACTTTTTTTGGCAAAAAAAAAAAAAAGCTAAGGATTGTTTATAAAATTTCAAACATTTTTTGGTCGCAATTCAATAGGTCGGAATTTGTGCTTTAAGCCCATTGCAAAATGGATATATTTATTACCAGGGCTTTAGATACGAGCCGATTGATACGTTGAAAAAGGCCTTATTACGTATCAACCCGATGCTTAGAAGGTGTAATGGTGTTTGGCGCTAGATTTCCTATCGCCCAACTTAACCTAAAAAAAAAAAGTCTGAACTTTTGGAATCAATATTAAATCATTCAAGATTAGAGTTGTAGCTCGTTATTGTTACAGAAATTTACTCGTTTACCTTTTTTATATTTCAAGTTTTTATTGCCGTTACTGGAGATTTGTTTGGGAATGTGTGTTTTTGTTTTTTTTTTGTTTTTTTTTGTTTTTTTTTGTCTTTTTTTGTCTTTTTTATTTTTATTTTAAAATATTAGAATTTATTGATAGAACCAATCTATAAACGGCAACTTTTTTAGTATTAATTTATAAACTCTATTTAAACTACTATATATTATAAGGTGATATTGAATACTTATACAACTTGCGAGAATTGCAATAGGCTGGCTATCGTTTCAGGATCTTCTCTGGAGTCACAAGCTTGGTTTCGGCTTAATGGTTTCTGATATAAATTCTGCTGAATGTACAAGGCTGGAATATGATATCACCTGACATGAAATCTCCGAAATTGACGACTCAGACGAGGATTGAACCTGGTCCGGGGGGATGTGGGTAAATCACCTTACCCACTGAGCCATGACGCCCCCTTTTGTCTTTTTTTGTCTTTTTTTGTCTTTTTTTGTCTTTTTTTTGTTTTTTTTTGTTTTTTTTTTGATTCTGGGTCTAAAATACGAAAAACCATTTCAACAAAAAAAAAAACCAATATACAACATAAAAGTATGGAGCAGAGAAAACAGGGTATCTGAGTTTACGTCAACTTAAATCTAATTATTGTTGTATCATCAATATACCAAATATAAAACCGAATCTAAACGCGCATAGCCACGTATCAAAATGGGGTTGTTGACGACTTTACGAAAACTAAGAAAGAAAGAAAAAGAAATGCGGGTGATTTTTCTGTAAGCACAAATAGTGATAATAATGGAACCGAGGTTTAATTCTTATAAGATGGCCAGCATAAAGAAAGGGAATCTATGTTCTTGAATGTTTTTCATGATTTGGTTGATTTGGGGCATACATAAATATATATTCCTAACGCGGCGCACTTATCGTCTATAACAACAGGGGATTAGATAATGCAGGCAAAACAACGGTGGTAAAGAGAATACTAAACCAAGACGTCAATACAATATCGCCTACTCTGGGATTCACGATAGAAACTTTTGAACATGATGGGTACTTTTCAAATATATATATTTTTTGTCTTTCTTCGCTTGCTTATAGACACACCTGAGGGATATCTTTTATTTTAGTTAGTTTTCATTGTGCAAACATAACCAACTATACAATTAAACATACACTTTTGTTAAATATCAGCTTTAGAGTAAATTTCTGGGACATTGGTGGTCAGAAATCTATTCGGCCGTATTGGAAAAACTATTTTGAAAAAACTGATGGTATTGTTTGGGTTGTCGATTCAGCTGACCGTGGGAGGATGGAAGATTGCTGGAATGAGCTCATGTCTATTCTAACTGAACAAAGGCTGGTCGGCGCTTCTTTGTTGATTTTAGCAAATAAACAGGATATTGATAGCGCCTTAAGCCCCGAGGAGATTTCAAATGTAAGTAATTGCTGTTATTATATAATAACCCGCCACTTTCATGGTCTATATATGCACCAACTACACCTGTGCATACGAGCCAAGGGTTCAGCGTTTAGTAGTATACTTTGAGAGATAAAACGCATTGTATTTTTAATGCGTTTAAACACAACATGATTGTTTTTTAGGCTCTGGATTTAAAGAACATCAAAGGCCATAGTTGGAGTATAATGCCATGCAGCGCTTTAAAAGGGGATGGTGTTGTTGCAGGAATAGACTGGATTATAAAGGATATATCTGATAGAGAGTTTTTGTTCTAGTTCAATTTTAAAATATATTTTAACAATGTAAATATAAAGCAGGTCTTTGGAAAACACATGCTACAAGGCGCAATATAGCCTCTTGACCATGTGCTTTTTACTAATAAATTTTAATCATAGTTGGGTGTTTTCTGCGTCCCGCTTAAACTCTTTTTACGCTTAAAGCCCAGTGCGTAGTTTTGCTGTTGTATTCAGGCTTCTTTTTTTTTTTTTTTTGCTTTTTGTCAATCGAGTTTTTATTATAGCTGACAAATTCCACTTTATTTGTTTTTGTTTTTAGATTTTAGACTTCCATGATATGTGTTTAGGGAATAGTGATGCCTAAAGTTAGAGTTACTCGCAAACCTAGTGTGAACACAAAAAGCATCGACTGGCTATAGTTCGGATTGTACTGTATTTTGCTGCAGGAAATATTTTGTCGTAATGTTCGTTGCACCAAGCTCTCGTTTTTTTTTACTTGGCTTGGTGATTGTTGTTGTTGCGATAGTGGTAGGCCAGCTAGGCAAACTTAAAATGTGGGTAGTAAAGAGGGTTATTAGATAGTTGTAATATTCAATTCGCCAGGAACACAGGTGATTTGCGTTTATCTAGCACAATCTTGTCGAATCAAAAATAGCCCAAATGATTTTGATTATAAGTTGATTTGAATTAAAAGCAGCTGTAGTCAACAAAGCAGGGTGTTGATTACGGATCAAAAAGATAAGGAATATTAAAAGAGCGACAACGCTATAGGTGGATAATGGCGTTTACTCATCAGTCTTCAGAGCAAATGAAACACAAGCAAGCAAAAAAGTGTTGCATAATGACTTTTTTGAATGACGGAATGTCCACCAGTAGCTTACTAATATCAATGTTGGTGCTGAATGCCCATTGTTGTAATGTATAGTACTATTGGAAGTTCTATCCACAAGTTTTAAAGTCAACAAACTTGTATTCAATGACGAAGACTAGATTGAAAAGTGAATACAACTATATGCACAATTAAACCAAATAGTAGATATTAGCTAAACCAAGAGAAAGACGTAGGCATGTGGTGTATGTCCCAACAGCTAACAAAGGATCGTTGGGAGGTGGATTTGTGAAGTTTTGTTTATTTTAAGGCTTTAGTGGGTGATCGCAACTATAAGCTAGAGTCCAGTGGTTCAAAACCTAATCGCATTTAAGATTCGGTGTTGTTCCAAGCCATTTTTTTTTTTGCATTCTACATGATTAAATCAAAGACACAACGAATCATTTTTACCTAATAAAGAATGAATCGACAAGCATGAAAATCAACGAAGAAAGGCAATAATGATAAAATGTAGTTCCTTGGTTAATCAGAAAGTTAAAATTGGCAAAGAAAACAAAATAAGGAATTGAGAGCAACTGAAGTAAAAAAGTTGGCAAATAAAAGTTTTATTTTAATTTTTTTTCGTTACGATAAAAAATTAATCAGTAGGGCCTATAAATAAGTTCAGAAAGATTGATAAATGATACTACTTTGTTTACAACGCTTCTTCAAAAGTCGGGACTAAAAAAAAAAGAAAAATTCTAAACAATAAAATGGCAGCAGTGTAAGTTTATTTTCCTCATTGTATTTCGCTTGATAAAAGCTTGGTGCTGGTAGCTACGTTGAGTGTCAACACATCAAACAAGATGTGAGCGGCTTTATTTTAGCCGGCATCTAAGAATAAATTGAAGGAAAAAAAAAATACATTACTCGCATCTATGTTAAACACAAGACTGTGTTTGTAAGCCACTAGGTACGCTAATTTTTTTTTTGCCGGCTACCAATAACTAAGAATTAAATGCAAATAAACAAATAGAGCAGATATTGGATTGATCGGATTGGCCGTTATGGTAAGAACATGTTAGATTTAAGCGGGTATAACAAACATATACGAGTAGGCAAGAGTACTAAACAGAGATATACATGTAAATATTTAAAATACAATAGGGTCAAAACTTGATCTTGAACATGAATGATAACGGTTTTGTAGTATGTGCATACAACAGAACAGTATCAAAGGTAGATAGATTTTTGGAAAATGAGGCCAAAGGAACCAACGTAGTTGGAGCACACACAATCAAAGAGCTGTGCGAAAAGCTTAAGCGCCCAAGAAAGATTATGCTTATGGTCAAGGCAGGATCACCAGTAGATGACTTCATCAACGAATGTCTGCCATTTTTAGAAGCGGGAGATATAATTATTGACGGAGGAAACTCACACTACCCAGACACTCAAGCAAGATACACCAGACTTAAGGAGCAGGGTATTTTGTATGTAGGAGCAGGAGTTAGCGGAGGTGAAGATGGTGCCAGATATGGACCAAGCATCATGCCAGGAGGTAACAAGGAAGCCTGGGAACACGTAAAGCCAATTTTCCAGTCAATCTCAGCCAAGGCACCAGATGGTTCGCCATGCTGTGAATGGGTAGGAGAAGGAGGAGCAGGACATTACGTAAAGATGGTCCACAACGGAATTGAGTACGGAGACATGCAATTGATTTGCGAGGCCTACCAACTCATGAGAGACGTTTATGGACTGAGCTGCGACAAGATGGGAGATGTGTTTGACAAATGGAACACTGGGGTTTTGGATTCGTTTTTGATTGAGATCACACGTGACATTTTGCGTTTTAAGGACACTGATGGTTCACCATTGGTTGAGAAGATCCGCGATACAGCTGGACAAAAGGGTACAGGTAAATGGACAGCCATCGCAGCTTTGGATGACGGTATTCCAGTCACTTTGATTGGTGAAGCCGTTTTCGCTAGATGCTTGTCAGCGCTGAAAGATGAGAGAGTCCGCGCTTCAAAGTTGCTGGATGGACCAAAGAATACCAATATTGAGTCATGCCAGTCCAAGATTGATGACTTGGAGCAAGCCCTGTATGCCTCAAAGATAATATCTTACACACAAGGATTTATGATGATGCGTGAAACCTCCAAAAACTACAACTGGAACTTGCAATTCGGATCCATTGCACTGATGTGGCGTGGAGGTTGTATCATCAGGTCAAGCTTCCTTGGAAACATCAAGGATGCCTTTGACCAGAACCCAGACATTGAGTCTCTGCTGTTCAACGACTTCTTCATGAACGCTACCTCTGTTGCTCAGAAGGGTTGGAGAAACGCCATCACTGATTGTATAACTTCCGGAATCCCATGCCCTGCTATGACCACTGCTTTGGGCTTCTATGATGGCTACAGATGCGCCCGTGTCCCAGCAAATCTCTTGCAGGCCCAGCGTGACTACTTTGGTGCTCATACTTATGAAATCGAGAACCAGCCAGGAAAATGGATCCACACCAACTGGACTGGCCATGGCGGTGACATCAGCTCTTCCACCTACAACGCATAGATTTTGTTTCTATGGAATTTATTCTCCTTTATTACTACTAGTCAGCCCTACTATTTTGTCTGCTTTACATTATAAAGTTGTTTATAATATTTATTTAATAAAGTATTAAAGCTAAACATCTAAACATCTAAATATCTAAACATCTAAACATCTAAATTTTGCAAATGCGTCACATCACCTGTATTCGGTACTTTACGAAAACATGATTAACCACGCTGCTGTATTACGATCTAGAATGTATGGCATTTTATTAATGTGTTGGCAGATCAACACCCTCTTCCCTTGTCACCTCAGATATTTACTAGACATTCAACAACTTTGCCATTTGTATTTATTTAGTTTGTATAATATAAAAGAAAGAAGCTAAATGGGTTGCTTTTAATACTATAAGGCCAATATAAATTGCGGTAGTTAAAAAATATATATATCAAAAGTGGAGAAGGTGGCATCATATAAAGCAAAGAGTAATTGCACGTTTTGCTTATAAAACGTCATAACATGAATGTTTTAGATGAGCTTGGCACGCAGAATGTCAAAGAGCTTTTCACCATCAACATTGAACTTTCTAATTCCGTCGCTGAGCTTTTCAACGGCCATCTGGTCTTGGTTATGCATCCATCTGAAGTCAGCCTCGTTAAGAGTGATCTTTTCGATCTTTTCAACATTGCTTTGGTTGGTGGACAACTTGATGTCCAACTGGCTTTGGTCGTTTTGCAAAACTTCCAAAAGACTTGGTGCAATGGTCAGGTAGTCACATCCAGCAAGCTCTTTGATTTCACCAACTGATCTGAAGCTGGCACCCATAACAATGGTTTTATAACCATGCTGCTTGTAGTAGTTGTAGATCTTTTGCACACTAACGACTCCTGGGTCCTCACTAGCATCGCTGTAGCTCTTTCCAGTTGATGCCTTGTACCAATCCAGGATTCTGCCTACAAATGGTGAAATCAATGTAACTCCGGCCTCAGCGCATCCAACGGCTTGGGCAAAGGAGAACAATAGCGTCAAGTTGCAGTGGATTCCGTGTTTGGTCTCAAGCTCATGAGCAGCTTGGATTCCTTCCCAAGTGGATGCTATTTTAATCAAGATTCTTTCTTTGCTAATCCCTTTTGATTCAAACATCTCAATCAGCTCAAGTGCGTATTTTATTGTCTCTTCCTTGTCATATGACAGACGTGCATTCACTTCTGTTGATACACGGCCTGGAACTTTCTTCAGAATCTCTTCTCCAAAGTTAATCAACAGTCTCTTGAATGCAAGTTGGACTTGCTCTTCAACCCCGCTTGCGTTGGACTTTGCGTACACGATTGCCTCATCAATCAAGTACTTGTATTCTGGCTTTGCTGATGCTGCAAGAATCAAAGATGGGTTGGTTGTTGCATCTGTTGGCTTATATTGCGAAATTGCCTCAACATCTCCTGTATCTGCTACTACTGTAGTAACTTTTTTGAGTTGCTCTAAAACTGATGTCATTTTTTTTATTTAATTGGAATTTAAGTTTTACTCTTAATTTTCGTATTCTTGTTCTTACTCTTGGTTTAGTGGAGTTAGTCTTTATTAAATAGAAACAGGGTCTCTTTAATTATTTTTCCCTATCTATTTTCATTTGATTTTTCCTTTTTTTTTTCCTACTTTCTTATTTTCTGTCACTTTTGAGCAACATTACACTTGCTTTGTAATTTTTGACATCATTTTAATCATAGGTTTACTGGGCAACAATGGCAACATAATAAGCAAAATGCAAGCATTACTTTGGCGATTTAAATCGGGTTTTAAAAAAGCCATACTGTCAAGCATATTTGTTTTATGATTCATTAGCCAAACCAATTCGTAATATTTTAGTGGCATATCGATGGAGTTATTGATCTTCCTCTTTTCGGACTTTGCTTTGTTTGTAGATCTCCTTTCCAATTTAGTTCCTTGAATGCCCTTTCAAAAAAAAATAAAAAAAAATGAAACTATGGCAATTTAAACCCTTGAATGTCCAACCAAAATCCACTAATTTGGTATAGAAATTAAAAGAAAGTTAAAGAAGGAAAAATAAATATCCCCAATCAGCACACATCATTTATTTATTTTATTATTTTTATTTATTTATGTGGTTTATTGGTAACAAAATCAACACAAAAAAACATACAATATTAAACAATACCATAAAAATACTATAAAACACTGTGCTATTTTGATATGTTAAATGACTCTATTAGCCAACACCCCTTCGATCAATTAGATCGTCCGTACCCGATGGGCATTGGTTCAGGGAGATTGGTGCTACTTTAAGCCTAGACAGGATCAAGTAACGGGGTTTTTGGATGGCCTCCAAAAACGACGCTGTTGCCAGCATCGTCTTGGCGCCGAGGGTGTCAGGATTCTTGAGAATCTTGACGGTTGGTTGTTTTAACTCCTCTCCCAGGAGCTTGCCCACCAATCTCTGTGAGATTATAGTAGGCGAATTAGGTTTTCTTTTTGGCCCTTTTAGCTTATTTTTACATTGGCTAATGTAGGGCTCCATTTTATCTGCACGTATTGCTGCCCATCTGCTGCAATCTAGTAGGAGATGCTCAATTGTTTCTGGCGTCTCCTGTCCGCAGTGTGGGCATTTTTTTGTATAATCATGGCTAATAACTCCAGTATAGGCGTATCTTTCTGCGGTCCAATACTGCCCTATTCTGATTTTTGCTAGGATATCTAGTCCCTTTTTGTAATCTGGGTAGATCAATTGTAGCCCCATCCAGTTGCTCCATGCTGTCCTTGTATTAAGGCCTACAATTTTTAGTTCCTGGGTATGCCCAAGTAGCGCAGCCATGACCATATTTGAAAATGATAATGAGATTAAATCGAAGGCTCCTAAATGAGGGGCCCCTCTGTACACGCTTTATTTATGCAATAGCTTTACTATATAAAATCAGGTTACACAATCTGATAATATGATACAAAGTAAGACTCAAGAAACAAAATACGACTAGTGAAAAACAATTATAAAGTGGATTTTGGGTTAATCAGGCTAGCAAAACTTTCAAATGATTGACTTGGCCTGGCTGTATCGCGTAAAACACTAAGAATGGATAAAAAAAAAAAGGTGCCTAAACAAAACCAAAATCAGTATAGTACACTGGTATCTTTTTTTCAAAATCACCTTACTTTCCTATTTTGCAAATTTGAAATAAACGCTAGCACCCTCCCTCCCCGCTCATGTATGTTTCAAAAATTCAATTGGACGTTCAAGAAACTTTATAACACACCTAGTACGCCCTAAATCCAAGTCTCCAGATCTGCAAATAAACTTTAGCAACTCATTATTGTCAATATGTATATCAGCACCGTAGTGTAGCAGCAGCTGTATGATATCAAAATCCCTTCGCATACAAGCATTTCTCAAAGCCGATTGATTTTTTGCAAACACATTCGCGCCTTTTCTAAGAAGATAATCGGCTATTTGCTTGTTGCCGCGTTCACAGGACATTCCTAGCGCCTGGTCGTCGTTGTAGTGCAAATTTGCACCATGCTCAACCATCATTTTAACAAATTCGATTTTACCGCAACAGCAAGCATGCAATAAACATACATCTCTACACGCCTCAATGCTGACCTTCTTCTTGATATAGTATTCAACCAACGCATAGTTTCCACGCTTTGACGCAATCAAAAGCGGCCGGTGAAAGTCCGTGTAGTCGCCAACGTTATAGCTTACCAGCAGTTTCACCAGCCCCAGATACCCATAATAACTGGCAGTCCTGATACCAAAGTTGTTGTCGTAATGGACTTTTGCTCCGCTATCCAGCAATTTTTTAGCAATCTCGACCAGATCCTTGGAACATGCTATTTTAAACGCATGGTTGATTGTTGAATTTGATAATTTGTATTTCTTGACTAAGAAGCTAAGCACGTCGTAGCTCTCACACAAACACGAAAGCTTGATAGCGTTGCTGATTACCAAATTGTTGTTTGCATTGATATCTGGCATCAAACCCAGCAGATATTTCACAGTATTCAGCTTCCCAGACTGACAGGCTCTAATAAGAGTATCGTTCTTTTTTGCATGAATATCAGATCCCATGTTTACCAAATATTTAACCAATCTCAAATCACCGCTACCACAGGCGTACCGTAAAGCCTTGTCCTCGTGGGCCCTGAAATCAGCTCCGTTTTTCACCAAGTACTTTACGCATTTCAGGTTTCCCTTGTGCACTACTGACTCAACAATCAGGCTGTCAATATTTCTAGGCAACTTGGCACCCTCCTTAAACAGCAGCCTCGCAACCTTTAAATTACCACCTCTAAATGCGCTCAACGTACACAGGTCCCCATTTTGTTCTAGGTTAACTCCACTACCAATCAAAAGTTTCACTAGCCTGGTGCTCCCCTGGAAACACGCCGTTTTAAGTACAGCGCCGTTATTACAGTTTATTTCTGCCCGGTTATTAATCAGCATTTTTACTATCTTTACATGTCCCCCTGAAACAGATTGCTCCAGCGACAGGTTTATTTCGCTCTGGCTAAACTGCAAATGATCCATTAATTTTTTTGCTATCTGCGCTAGTCCACGATTACACGAATAGATTAGGGTTGATTTAGCTCCGTTATAATTTGAGGGGAGCATCTTTATGGCGTGTTCAATGATTTCCAAATTTTCGAGCTTTATTGCTAAGCACAGACACAGAAGACTTTTTTGTATGTTTGGGCCTTTTCTGCTTTTAAGCATTTTGATAATACTGCTATTTACACTGACTCTTGGGCAGCACAAAATGTATATTAGAGCCTCTTTCTTGAATTCTACTTTTTTAAGCAAGTATTCTAGTATTTCCAAATGCCCTCTTTCGTATATATCTGCCAATATACTTTTATTTAGTGTATGTGAGTCTATGCAGTCATGGGAAAGTATTTTTAACCTTGGATAGTGAATGCCCTCGATGTATTCTCTTTGGCAAGAGCCCAAGAAAGTACTATCTAGGTTTGCCTCCACTAACAATTTGACTATCTCATAATGACCATGTATGGACGCTAAGTCCAGTGGGGCGTACATCATCCCATCTTCGGCCCTATATGTACTAGCGTTAATGTTCAGAGTTGGAGATATTAAACAAGGGTATTCCCCAATCATTTCCTCCTTTTTTCGGCTGCATTTACTTTGTTTATAGTCCACAGCGTCCTTGATTCTGATAATATCGTATTCTACGGAATTGTAATCGAAACCATTGCTATAATTGTCTTTGTACTTGACCACTGTGTACATCAGCAAAAGCCTCTTCACCACTTTTTCCCAGCCATTGATGCACGCTTCGTTTAGTATCAGCTGGCGTCCATATTTGGGATCAGCACCTTCGTCCAAGAGAGCCAGTACCAAACTCTGCCTGTCTGATAGTCGCGGATACCGCTTAAAGACGCCTATCTTCTCATCAAAGACAAATATCTTCCCTATCAACAATATTAGAAGCTTGGCACGCACATACTGAATTTTGGAAATGTCGTAGAACTTTCTACACACCGCTGGAAGATTAGTGTTTTTAGACTTGATGAATATTTCGTATAGTATTTCGTTTGGTAAAGCGTGGTATATCACATCTTTCGCCATTTCTATTCTTGCTGCCCGCTTTTTAATGCTACACCTTTATGACATGAAGAGGTGCACTGCTTTATTTTGAGTATTGTTGGTGTTGTTTTTACTCCAAATCTAGAGTATATTACGCCCTTGCGATATTGATCTGTGTTTTGCTACACATTTCTATTGCTGAACATTTAGTTTACAGCTTCTATGTTTAATTTATTCCCTTTTTGCTTTTTAAATACGTATGTTCGGTTGATGGGTTGTCAATCGATCCTTGTTTTTGCACCGTTAACAGACACAAAAAATATTTCTATCGTTAAAGTAACAGAGTTGCTGTTTTGACTAATTTTGCTTGTGGTATTTATGTGTCAAGGCAAACTTGGCTGGGTTGACCCGCTTGGGCGATTAACACAATATTGAAGCGTGGTTAAATCCTGTTTTTATTTTTTTATTTTCCAGTTTGACTATAGCCTTGATTATATAATCTTTACAAGTTTATTTTGCAGTTATCAAGTAGACCTAATTCGCTATTAAACCTAAGTAATGTTAAACACGTAATAGTAAGGCTTTTGTAGAACCGCTACCTTTCCTTGGCTATTATAACTACATTATATAACGCACACTTGACACAAAAAGTTACTTGGTTGGTGTAGCGCACGGTTCGGCAAGTTAGTATAATACTGATATCACTTGACCAGATATTTAGCCCTGAATTGGCTTGTGCTGTATGCTTTGTGCTTTAAAATATATGTACCAAATATATGTTGGCGCCTGTTATTCTACAAGTTTATACTGACGATACACGGGTTTAAAGACTTGGTTTTTAACAAGCTGACCTTGACAAACTCTTATTTATAATATATAACATTGCTCCAGCTTTTGACACTATACATATCTTGACGCCGAGTTGTGTTTAAGAGCGTGAAAAGCCTATATTATATAATCTAAAGGACTTTTCATTCTTGCGAGTCACAAATACGTGCATTGTATTGTACAAACATTTGTAACGCTCCGAGTAGCATTGTCATATAATATTGACCTTTGCACATAATCTAGGACGTTATTTCCATCAAGTTACATTTGGACTACAATTTTACGTTCTAGCACATCAGGCTTTGTTTGCTAATTAGCCGGTCAACTATTATGGGTGTTGTGGGTGTTACAAAGTTACGTATACAACTTTTGATGCACATTAGGTACATATTAGGTATTTTTGGTAATGCAAAACTAACACCTGACTTTTTTAGATAAACCAATTCGCTACCATACTCTTTAACTAGGCGAATGATTTTGTGTAGTTTTAAAGCCCAATTAGTTTGGCAAGCCAGTGTATAAAAATTATCGAATTTAGTGGCCAATAAGACACCGAACTGCTGAAAAAGCGTTGGCCAAAGTCCTTGCGATTCAAAAAGGTGATTTACACCTTGATGATGATAAAAGTCACTTATTGACTTCGATGATAGTAAAAAGCAGTTTGATCTCAACAGTAATAAAAAGCAGTTTACAAAATCGAGACAAGTTGCTATGTTAGCTAATCCAAATGCTGTTTAAAATAGTATTGATATACATACACAAATATATATATGTATATATATTGGATTTAAGGTGTAATATTATTCGTCGCAACCAAGGAAGGTTAAAATGGCTATGAAGTATACGGTTATACTATGATCTGTCACAAGGGTTGAATGAATTACTCGATTTTAATGGTAATTGCAAGCGGTATATGGTTTATATGTTTTGAAAGCCAAAAACACGCAATGACAGGTTAAGCTTTACGCTGATAATAAATAAACGTAATGGAACGATTTGTTATAGTTTTTGTAGTAGTACGTTTAAAACAAAACTGCTATATTTTATTTAAAGTTTGATGTAAACAAACAATAAATAAAAAAAGTGGAAAGCATAATGGTAATGGTAAAAGTGAAGAACGAGTAAATTTTCACATTTGTTGATATTCCTTTTAATAAATCTCGATAAAAGAAATAAGGTGAATAACGAGTCTGTTAGAAATGAGAATCACTCTTACATGAGTGATAGAGGCAGATTAGCCATTTGCTCAAAGATCCCAATCAAGATCTGTTTTCTGGAAGAAGACAGGATTCGTGATTTCTGAAGGACTCTTCAACATCCTCCACGTCATCGCTGCTACCCAAGAAAATGGGGCATCGATCATGGATATGAGATGGAACAAGATCCAAAACTCGCTTCATTCCTGTTGTAGCTTTTCCGCCAGCCTGCTCGCACAGATAAGCCATAGGGAATCCCTCATAGAGGGTTCTAAGTTTGCCAGACTTTGACTTGGTATCAGAGGGATAGGCAAAGATTCCGCCGTACAATAGTGTTCTGTGGACATCGGCAACCATAGAACCGATATATCTTGCTACATAGGGCTTTGCTCCTGGCTTGGTGGGGAATTTGAGAGATTCAAAGTAGTTTTTGGTGGCTTGGTCCCAGTACAGAGAATTTCCTTCATTGACAGAGTAAATCTTTCCACGGCTTGGGACTTTGATGTTTGGATGAGTTAGAATAAACTCGCCCAACGAGGGGTCCAAGGTAAACCCGTCAACCCGATCGTTTCCCATCGTAATCACCATATTGCACGACGATCCGTACATACAGTAACCTGCAACCACAATTTCGGACCCGGGAACAAGATAATTTTCTTCATCTGATTTTGAATCTGGCTTATCCCTGAAAATTCCGAAAATAGTGCCTACATTTACACCCGCGTCGATATTACTACTACCATCTAGGGGGTCGAAAGTTACGCAATATTTTCCACCGCCTTCAACCTTAATGACGTAGTCTATTTCTTCTGATACCATGCTCGCAACTTTTCCTGAAGATTTTAAGGCATTTATAAACATATCATTGGAAAGAGTGTCGAGCTTCTTTTGTTCCTCTCCCTGAACATTGACAATTCCCGAAATGCCAACTCTAGTTATCCGAATTTGTTTAATTATCATGTTAGTACATCTCAATTCTCTTCAAATGCTACTATCTTTTTTTTATTCAGTTGCGTTTGTTTGTTGTTTTTTTTATCAATTATTTTAAATCAAATTAAAAAACCTCGAAAACGCCAAGAATTTTGACTGGCAACAATAGCATACAAGTATAACCAAGCCAAGCGTAGTTAAGGATGGCGTGTGACTTACAGGTTGATTAGACTGGCTTTTCTAACACAAGATTCTACAAATTTGCAGCCAACTTGAATAGCCGACATTAGCATTGTCAGATCGCCTGAGGCTTGTGGGTAGCTCTTTTGATGTTCAAGAACGTACCTTGTAAGTGTCATAATATCAGTGTGTGTATGGTCAGACATATTTGCGTGTTTTGTTGTTGTTTTTTTTCTCTTTACTTCGTTTTTTAAAATAAAACTGATTGTACAGGGGCTTAGTAAGGCTTTGGTACTAGTTTGTCTTAATTGCTAGGCTTTTGCTTTTAAGTTAAAAATGTATATTTTTTTACTCTACAGACTATTAAAGAGAGCTGGGCTTTATATATTCAAGTTTGGCTTTATATCTAAAAGATTAATTCCAGTTTTGTTGTCTGGATTATGAGCTAACGGTTCATTAAGCATACAGCGAACAAGTAAATAAGGGACTTATTGCCGCCAATATAGCTTGATAGGGCTCAAGTCATTTGATGGTCGGCAATCTATCCAGGCTTATAAACTATCGCATTCTCCTCAACCAACTGCAGATAAGAAATGCATATACAATCTACAATTTGACAGTAATCAGTAAAAGCGAACCCTTTATCGCTAAAATTACAATCTAAGCTGAAGCTACAGATTGGACTCAAACAATAGCAAAACAGTGTTGAGCTTGATGTTTCAACTATTTCAGCTAAAAATCACTAGAAAGTTGGGAAACTTTACAAGTAAATTGTAAACAGGCATTTACACTATTTCAACTGATTTGTTTGCAAACATGAAACTAGATTCAGAAAAAGTCGTTTGTGTTTCAATCGAGCAAAAGTCGTTTGAAATATTCATGATTGGTATTAGCTAATCAACAAATCTGTTCTACTTTCCAACTTTTGAAACTGTGATAGTTTTAGGCACCGAAGGTTTGTTTAGCCTATGGAGAGCGTTTATGATATAATTCTGCTTTATATTGAGCTGAAATAAACCTCGGTCCCTTATTTTATCAACAAAATTCATAATCAAGGGGAATTCAATTGTATATTCCTAATTGCTGATTGGAGACACTCGGCTAACAAAAGTTAGAAACAACGATTTGTTGGTCAATACTGCCAGCAACCTCACATCCTCATTGGCGATGATTTTTTTGGCACTGGTTTATGGTTTAGCTCAATTTGAGAAGTGGTCTGTTTTTACAGCCCAGGTCACACGATGGTGGAGAGCAAAATTGCAATGCATATTTTTCCTTTTTGACTTTTTTTTATTGAATTTGTTTGATGGCTTTTATCAAATCCTTTCCTATCTACAAAAGTTCAGTATGTCTGGATCAAATATGTAAAAAAATTCAATTAAAAAAAATTCAATAAACCTTCAATCTCCAAACCATAATCACAAGACTAAGGGATATTTTATAGTGCATATAGTTGTAGCGGTAGCAACTACATATCCGACTATGAATATAGGAGTAGTAGCCATTTATACACTGTTACAGGGGCATCAAGCAAACAATACCAACTCGGTTACACGGACAAAGTGTGTCCACTTTAATTCCCTGTTGGTCTTTTTTTTATTACTGAAACCTTTTTGTTTTTTTTGTTGAAATTCTTTGGTTTTCTATGTTGAGATTCTTGGAGGCTCTTTTGGCGTAGTTTTCCCCTACTGTGCGGAGGGTTTTTTTTTTTGGCCCAAGCTGATTGAATGAGAATATAGATAGAGTCTGTTTATACGCATTTTTTTACAACTACATTGTGTATGTAAATATAAAATAACTGAGATTGTGCTAGGGAGACGATATTTTCCGTAATTATATCCTGTCACAAGATGCGCAGCAAGGATGAGCCACTAGCTGCTAGACAATCCGGGCCTAGCTGCTCATAAACTTTTGTGTAAATATCCACTTGATTTTTTTCCTGCAGACCATCTCTAATGTTTAAACTAACCAACGACATACAGAGATTATGGTTTAAAGGCATGCCAAAAACAAGTGCCCGTATCCACGGGTGAGTGTGTAATATAAAGTGGTCTAAATAGTCTATCGTCGTATCGTGATTTGGTATAGGGAGGGTGGCGTATGAATTAAAAGCATAGTACTTTCTGCTCATTCACAAGTATAGATAGTTTATAGGTCAACGTTTATATTTAGTCAAGTCATTTTATTTGAAAAAGGTTATGCTTTTTACACTAACTCTTTAGACTTTTTAATAACAATTGGACAAATTGGTAAGCTAATAGCTAATGATTCAATAAGGGGCTATTACAAAATTTGAAATTATGATAGGAGAAAAATAAATTATAAAAGCTTTTGTTGAAGTGAATTCGACTTTAGCTCCACCCTGGTTTAAACGTGACTCATTTTTCAAAGTCATTTTTACACTTTAGCTCCAATTGTATAAAAGCCAGCTGAGGCTAATTTGAAAAGAAAAATTCAAACTTTGTTTTAACGAATTGATCAAAGTTAGTAATAACAAGATATATATTGTTAGTAAAAAAGACGAAAGTAGACGGCAAATGCCTCCAATAAGCACGACGATTTGCCTGAAAAATGACTTTTGCTTGGTTGTCATCGAATATCAATTGAGCAAAGTAATATTAAAATAAAGAGGCACAAATTGCACTTTAAACTGACATCATTAGTTAGCTATTTTTATTGGTGATATTATTATTTATATTATTTATTTATTTTCATTGAAATGCTTGTTTATGTTATTTTCCAAGTAACCAGAACAAAGTTAACAAACAGCTCTTGAGCCATTGCAAATCAGTCATATGTTTCAAACACCAACAAAAGCAACTCATGTGGTTTAATGAGTGTAATGACAACACTCCAACGCGGTTCCATTTGACATTTTGGCATTTTCATTTATACACTCATTTTATTAAAACTGAGATATTTTTATATATTTTAAGGTTTGCTAAACTTGCTACAACATTTTTACTTTTCAGTAACAAAAAAAAACAAGTAGTAATAATTGTAAAGTTTGAAAATGCTGTGTTTATATAAGACCGAGAGCAATCCTTGACTATGTATCGATATAATGATAATAATAACAATAATACTAAAGTCAGGACATTCCTAATTATACACTTGAATACTTTTTAAATACATCAAAACAGACACAACTACAAATGAGTACGTTGGCACTAATATTGGCGCCTACTCCTTTCAGGGCGATTTTGTCCCAATACCTGGGCTACGCATCGATATTTTTTTCAATCATTGTCACAGTTCCGTAAGTCAATACAACTTTCACGGGTTTAAAAAGTTTTATTCTGAAAATACCAACATATTTGTTCTATGACCTACTTGCAGCTTATCCAGCTTTTAAACCCCGTACTTTAATGCGATAGTCAAGTATGGAGCAACTACAAGAACAAATCCGGAGAATCAGTGTCAATGACAATGTTATGGATATGGCTTATAGGCGATCTGTTTAATCTGGTTGGAGCCTTCCAGCAAGGGATTATATTCACAGCAGTAAGTCGAACATACGCTGCTTGGTTAAACAGCTTCTATAATATAAAAATGTAGCCAGCATATTTAAGAATATGGTATTTATATCTTTTTTATTGCACCCCCCCCCCTTCACTACCTGCTTAGGTTTTACTTGCAGCATACTATTCTGTATCAGATGCTCTAGTCATCTATCAAACATATTACTACCGATACAACAGCAGGCCTAATGGGCACGATCAACCACCGCTTGTTAAAAAAAGGTCTGTTAGTGTTGCATCAGAAAACGATGAAACTATTGTTGACTTTGGGGTGACATACGGCTCAATCAGTAATAAACACGACCAGATGACAGATACATCAAATTTGCTCGACAGAGTAAAAGACAAAAGCAGTTATAAACCTGTAACAATAGTGTCGACTTTAGCTATTCTTTCTATTGTTGTTATGTATTTTTACACTGGGCTGGATCATCACAGGTTTAATGTAAGTGTGTCAGAGTCATTTTTAAGCACGTTTAAAAGCAGCGATAACCTATTATACATTTTTTACGCACAAACATAAACATAAACATAAACACAAAATTTCTAAATGTGCGTACTTTTAACTTTAGGTTCACACCATGTCGCCAAATCTCAAGTTCTGGCCTCAAGTTTACGGATATTTAAGTACTGTGTTGTATGGTATGTAAAGTGTTTTATCGGACTCGCAGTACATTTTCTTGCGTTATTTGCCTGTTTGCTGAAAAATGAGTGCATGCCAAACTGACCAACCTTATACAACTAAAGATTGTCCATAAAGATATTTTATAATGATGAATTATTTAACCCAGCCAATTTTGCGTTTTAATCACCCCCTCTAACTTTTTCTATTCGACATTTCCATTACTGCTGCAAATAGTTGGGTCGCGTATTCCCCAAATAACAATGAACTACAAACAGAAATCCTGTGAGGGCCTATCACTACTGATGTTTGTTTTTAACCTTTTTACGAATTTCACCTACCTACTTTCGTTCTTCGCCGACTCAACAGAGTATGACGTGGTTATGCCTGCATTGCCGTGGATTCTAGGAAGTGTATTAACACCTTTTCTCGACATCTATATAGTATACCAATTTTACCTGTATAAGCCCAAGGTTGAAACAGGCAGCTTGGTTTGATCAAAAACCTGTACACTAGTATTACCATTACACCAAAAAAAAAATAAGATGGCGTCTTATAGATTTACCTATAAATATATGTGCCAGTAGCACCATTTATACATACATACATACATACATACATACATACATACATACATACATACATACATACATACATACATAAATACATACATAAATACATACATAACCTTTTGTAGACCAGATATTGGTTTTTAGATTCATTTTTTTAGTATTTTTATATTTATTACCACATCAACTAAAGCATAATATTTACCCGCTGTCATTAATATAACTCCGACTTATACCACTCTTGTTAACCCTTGGAAATACAAAGATTTAATTTGCATATCTGCTATACTCAATCTGGACGTCTAAGCACAGTGAATTGTGCCCAATAGCCCTTCACACATACACACACCTTGTACATATCTGCCAACAAAATAACATTTTTTGTTTTTTCTAATTGCATATAATTTAAGATGAGAGATGCCAAAAGGCAAAATAATAAATATTCTATGGTGTACCTTCAGGACTTTAAAATTCGATATTTCAATGAGAGCCTTTAGTTTTTTTTGATCGAGTTGAAGTTGATATAGGGTATTGATTCGCATTCTAATTCTTGATCCGTATCTTAACTTTGATTCACATTTCAAGTTTATGATTATATTTAATAGACTATTCGAAACAAGGTGAAGTGGTAATAAACTAACACCAAAATACATCAGTAGTACTATGTTGGCAAGACTAGAAACAAAATAATGTTGCATATTATCCTAAATTGTATATTGACGCATAGTATATACCAGATTAAGACGGTTTATGCTATGACGACTATAGTGAAATTCTTGACAACAACACGTTGCTTCTTTATACATTATTTTTATTCAATGCAACTTTGGAAAATGGACTCGTGACTATGAAAACAGCAGCATTTCAATCAGAGAGTAAGAGCCACCACTGTTGTTCAGGATAATTTGGTAAGTTGCAAACGGTCAACTAAATGGTGTTAACTCCGATTGAAAGATGCCTTGATTATGTACAGTGTTGCTGTATTCTGGTTGTAGTTTGACTTTATTATTTCTACTGCTGTGAGAGACGTTTCAGATGGAGGTGGTAAAATAGCAGTAGCTGAGCTAAATAATAAACTAGGTAAAATACAATAATTAATTTTGGAAAATAATAATAGCACTAAAACAAGCACAAATGGATACAATGTTAATTTCACGAATTTTGTGACCCTTTTTGCACACTACGTATTAAATGATGCATAAGTTTTTGTTTTTTTTAAAAAAATTGAAAGGTGTTGACTGCACTATAAATGATGATAGTGGTAAATGGTGATTAGTAAGCCAGGTGACAGGTAATACTAAACCCATGACTGTGATATATGGTTTCTGTCGAATAAGCATCAAGTTACAAACCCCCTTTAGCAGCAAGGGTTTATAGATACTAAATATAAATCAACTTAAAGAGTGGAGTTCTATACTAAGGCCAATGTACGATTTGCAAAAGTAAAAAAAAAATAGCTGGTTAAAATAACATAAGGATTGATGGTCAACCCAACACGTCATATGTTATAATTGAGGGTATATTGCAATACTAACTAAAATACATGTTGTTATCGAATAAAGAGCAAGTGTTTTTATCAGAGGGACTATATTTGAATAATTGGTTTTGACGTGGTGTAGTATATCTTGCAACTAATAGAGTAATATTTATACAATGTTTGTGCAGGGTAAAATACGCGTATACTGCCTATATTCGAATAGTATTGCAGATCTGTTTTATGAGACAAATTAAGATAGGTCCCACCAGCAAACACACCAAAATGGCATTATAACATGATGGGACATCTAGCTTGTGGGTTTGGTAATGGTTTTAAGTTTGCTGTTTTGTAGAGGTGATGGGTATACACAATTGATTCCAAAGTATATTAAACTGTAGTGTTTTGTAAATCAAGTCATCACTTGGTAAAAACGTCTAGACAGTGAAAAATGGAAAGAAAGAAAAATCACATACTGGCAAATGTCGCAATAAATATATTTGTATATAATGTATCTGAGTAGTTAAAAAAAAAACCAAAGTTTTGATATGTTTTGGTATGTTTTGGCAACCAGGCCCTGAAGCAAAAACAGTTTAGGACTTTCGATGCGTGTTATCACCTTTGAAGCCTATTTTAGCGTTTCTTTGTGCAATCTTTCTAATATAAGGTTGCTTGTTTATGAAAGAAAACATATCCACTTTAATAAATATAACAATGGTTGACCATAAACAAAATAACTAATCCGACAAGCTATGCCACATCATCTTTATAAAAGCCAACATTTTTATTTTTATAACAATGATAATAGCTTTTTATAATAATCTTTTGATACGTCCGTAGTGAGATACGTTTTTTGGCTGATCGAATTTCAATTTTGCATGGTGAAGATCTAGTCAATCATAGGGCTGGATCAGGCTGGATTGTTTTTATTTTTAACATTTAGAGGTGGACCCAGTATATCTTTTTCTTTTGAAAAAGAATCAAACCAAGGGATGTACATATGGCATATATATTTGTAGCGAGTAGGTGTTGGAAATAAACTAAAGACATATAGTGTTTGGATCCAAGTGAGAGACGTTTGCAATGTTAACAATGAAGGGTTAAATGGCTTAGGTAAACTACACCGAAAATCGTTGAAATAACATTGACTCTTGCAATAAAAAAAATGAAAGCTTCAATAAAAAATATATTTAGTTGACTATTGTATCTTTTTATTATTATTACATAGGTATCGCTTCCATAAGAATGTATAAATAAAAGAAAAGTATATATGAAAAAAGATGCAAATAGAAAACTATAAATTAATAGATGATGCAAATACACAAATTTTACACTTATTAACGTTCATATTAATAAACACCAATAAAAAAAAGAGCAAATGTACAACCTAAACAATAAAGGTCTTTTGTTCTAGAACACCAAAAACATGATTCAGCATTTAAACTTTACGCCAGTTTATCAATCAATCTGGATACTATTGCAAAGTTACCTATATATAAATATATATATGTCGTATACATAACACGACCAAAACTAGTATGATATAAGTAAGTTAAACGACTAGGTAACAAGAAGTTTTATTCCCCCGTGGTTTTTATCGGAGCTATTCGGGTATTTGATTGGCCTAATCATTACAGCAATCCACTATTATTATTGTTGTTTAGTTTGGTTTCATTGTTATTACAACGTCAAAGTTGGATGTGAAAAAAAAAAGATTTGACATAAAAAGACGAGACTTCCCAATTTAACTAATCAATAAATATATATACAGCATTGGATAGCAGACGATCTCGAGTTAGAGAGTAATTGGGTTAGCAATTAACACAATTTTATGTAAGCGATAGTTTAAGTTGGAGATACACACAGCAAATAAAAGGCGCAATTGAGCGAACTTGGTGTAGTTGAAATAAAATGTCCTCAATTTTAGTGTAACTGTTTGGCATGATTATAGTATGGATCAAAGAGTCAAGTAAATATTGCCAGAAGAGCAGCGGCCTGTGTAGCACATGTTGTATATTTGATGGTGTTGCTTAAGGCAGTAAAAGGGTGTATACAGAATAAAAAGTGTTGAGTAGAACAGATTATGCTATTAAGTTGGGCTGTACTAAAGACAAACCGGATAAACAAACTTATACAGGTCAGACTGAAGATTTGATAGTGAAAGTAAAAAAGAAAAGTTGACTTTAACGGGATATATAGATTACATGATTGGGCTAGTGATAAGGCGTTAGATCTGAGGTCTTAAAACGGCTGGTTAAAACGACAACATTTCGATTCAATGTGGTTTAACTGAAGCAAGATATGTAGACATAAATGTCGACAGAATGATAATCTGAAAAAGGATCAATTTCATGTTTGTTAGATTTTGTAATTTATTGGAGCTTTAGATACGCCAATCGAGTAAATGAAAAAAGAAGTAATCAACAGTAAAAAAAATAGTTCGAACAGCATCTGAAAGAACAAAATGAATAGGAAAAAAGTCAACCTTAAGCCAGAGCTTGCAATATAAAATGGAGAGAGGGAGAGAGAGAGAGAGAGTGTGAGAGAGTGAGAGAGCAAGCTGTGTTGAACTTTGAAATACTAATTATGAACCTTCATAAGAGCGCATCAATAAACTCAATCTTATTAGAATTAAAGTTTAGCTGAAGTAGCAATGATATAGGAAGGTCCATTAGGAAATTGAGGCTGGCAACGTATGATTGATTTATAGTAATGGTAATGATAAACAGTGAATGTAATAGCAAGAGTAATTGGTGTAGAAAAATGTCTTAATTCAGCAAAAAAATGATAATCTATTGGGAGGCAATTAATATATAGCGCAAATTACCTAACAGTTAATAATAGTTAATAGAAATTAGAAATAAAATAACAGCGCAAATGATAAATTAATGAAAAAAAGGTTTGAAAAGAGGAGACAAAAATGATGGAAATAAAAAGTGAAATGGTAAAGCAGAAAGAATGACGAAGGTAGCCCGTTAAAAGGCGCGCACCTCTTGAAGCTGGGCTGTTAGTGGACAAAATCAAAGTCAAAGCAAAACATGACGTAAGTGAGTCCAAGTAAAGTGAAGCAAAAACTAAGTAAACGTAAAAAGTAAGAGATATTAAAGGTAGAGAATTCGATAATGCAAAAGCAATTATGTTATGGGTGAAGTTTATATGTCTCAGTGATGTGAAAAGAGTTTAGTTGTGTAAAATAAAATAAAAAAATAAAAAATAAAAGATAAATGATAGAAAACGAAAAATAAAGAACAAAAAATAAAAAAACTCATCACTTGAAGTGATTGTTTAAAAAATAAATGGGATTAGAAGATAATCAACTTTGGGATTTTGAGAAAATAGCAAGGTTTATGTTAATTGCACTTTGTAAATAAAATGGTTTGGAAAGAACAAGCTAGTTTCTAGATTTAATGGAATTTATTCAAGCTAATATTTTTGTTTTTATTATTATTTAGTTCACTGAATCGAACTCGTTATTTTTTTTTATTGAATTTTTGAGCTAATGTTATTTTTGAAATAGCAATATAGTTGAACTATTTATTTATAAAGTGAGCCGATTTAAGAAATAGTGAGGTTAGAGGTTTAAATGCACTTGCTAGATTGTGTTGGATAATAAAAGGAGGGCTATATTTCCAAACAGGATGAATCATTGGAAATTTAATGTTCAAAAAATCCGAAAAATAAGTGTTTTATAATCACGAAAATTATACGGATGAAAATATAAAACGACAAAAAAAAATGGTGCAAATAGGAACAGAAAAAAAGGAAGACTTTTTAATGGACGTAAAATCGTTAATTAACAATAAAAGTGAAATAACCATAACACCTCTTTATGTTTTGTTAGTACTTGGGAGATAATAACAATATAATATATATTTCACAATACAGGGCGATAAGTTAATAAAATACAGCATAACATAGAATAAGGAAACATAGAGCGATAAGGCAAAGTGATATTCTGGCAAAAACAAAGCAGGGTATATTTGTAAAGTATAATACGTAAAAAAAAAAACCGGCAAAGCAGAGGAAAAAATAAAGTTTGAGCCTAAAAGGAGGATTTTGAAATCAGAAATTGTGCAGCTTTTTTGTTTGTTTCCCAGAATAAGTAAAAGAAGTGTGAGATAGGATAGGATAGGATAGAAAAGTAAAAGTAGAGAAGCGAATCGGTAATTGCTTCATAATTTGGAAGCAGCATATCTTGGTGTTGCAATATATAAAAGTAGAGCTTGCGAATATATTTAAAGGATAGTCAAGCTGATCGAATTATCGATAAAAGCAAAGGCATTAGCAGAATAAAATAAAATAGCAATACAGATAAATAAGAGAGGGGTGTAATGGACGATAAAATAAACATATACTCCACGAGCGCTTATGATGTGGAGGGGCTTGGGTACTTGGGGTTGACGACAGGAGTGCCAGACTTTGTGAAGAAGCTGTTCCAGTAAGTACAAAATTTTTAAAAATATCATAAAATAAAAGAAAATAATTAACGAAGCAAAGTATGGTTTAGTTTTTATCGCGGTTGGGGATGTGGTTTTAATTGATGTTGAGGATGTGACAAAGGATAATTAAATGAATGTATTAGTAACGTGATTACGTTGGTGGCTAATAGTATACTGGAGAAAGATTCACACAAAGAGATTGTCTTTTGGTCAAGCACAGGCAAAAGCTTTATAATAACGGACAACTCGGAGTTTTCAAAGTTTGTGCTACCACAGCATTTCAAGCATAGTAATTTTGCGTCGTTTGTGAGACAGTTGAACAAATATGATTTCCATAAGATGAAGAGTTCGGAAGAGAGCCGAAAGTATGGAGAAACGATATGGGAGTTCCACCATCCATGTTTTCGACACAATAAGCCGGAGCTGTTGGAGAAGATTAAGCGAAAGCAGCCGATGAAAAGCCGAAAGAACATAAACAATAACAACAATAACAATAATGTTAATAAAAGTGTTGGAACAAGCACTAATAGACAGAATGGTACTGGTGGCAGGAGCGATGGTATGTTGAACGGTATGGGTGATAGGAGTGGTGAGTTGAGCTTAAATAACAACAAAAACAACATCAACAACGGCAACAGCAACAGTAACAGTAACAGTAACAACAGCAACAATAGCAACAACAGCAACAACAGCAACAATAGCAACAATAATAACAGCAACAAAAACAACAGCAACAACAATAACAATATGAATAATAGCAGTAGTGGCAATAACAGTAGTGGTACGGTAGTAGGTATATCAGAACATAAGAGCGGGGATAATAATGGTAGCAGCAACAATGGTAGTAGTGGTGTGGTTAATAGCGGCGGTGGAAGTGATAAAAACAATGGGTATAAAAGTGGTTTGCTGGGGGCAGCAAGAGGGGGATCAGCAGACCAGTTTTTGTATAAGGTGATTGAAGAGCATCGTAGCCAGATAAGACAGCTAACACAGGATAATATGCAAGTAGTGACATATTTGAACCAGTTTTCCGAGCATTCACAGTATATGACAGACGAAATAAATCGATTAAAAAAATCTAATCACATTCAAGAGCAAATGATTAAGGATTTGACAGAGTTTATAGTGGTGCAAGACAGCAAAGACGATGGTGACAGTAGCAAGAATGGCGGGGGTAGTGGAAGTAGAAGAGAAGAAGAGATGGCGAAGACGGAGTGTGGGAAGCGTTTGGTGGACTTTTACAAGAGTGATATCAACATCAATAGGAGCGGAATTGGCGAGGGTATCAATGACAGAAATGCAAGTGCAAGTACCCGAGCAAGCAATGGTACTCTAGCACACAATCCTGCAGTTCCAAGCATTAAAGAGATGAACGGGTATAAATTGAGAATGGGGGATATTAAAACAGTAGGGGATAACCAGAGGGAGAGTGAGGGATATTCGGGAGTGGCGTCGGAAAAAGGTAGAGATAAGGGGATGGTCAGGAGTAGAACCAGAGAGGATGGGGAGGAGGGAGAAGTAGGGGGGGTGTATGGAGAGGAGGACGAAGGAGGCGAGTATGGAAATAAAGATATAATTGAGGTGGAATCAGAGTTTGTACGAGTAATGCCATCACGATTAGTAGCGCCAAAGGTTCCTATAAGAACAAACATGGCTACAGTTGCAAATGCGAACAATTCGGGTGTGACTGGTGAGAAGGTGGACATAAAGGAGCTAAATGGGCACGATTATGAACATATGAACATGAACCCAATATTTGGACAGGAGATGACTATAGATAGATTAAGTGGGATGAAGAGAAAGTGGCTGGTTGGAGGAAATGAGAATAGTATCGGCAGTAGTGTTGGCAATGTTATCAGCAATGGTAATGGTATTGGTAATGCCTTAAATACGGATAGTGGTGTAAAGATTGGACAGGGTAGTTTGCAGTTGGCGATGGTGTTTAAAAAGATGAGGCAGGAAGCAACCAGAATCAATGGTATCAAGAGTGGCAGCGATCAAAACAACGCTATGAGCGTAGGAATGAGGTCAAACAAGCTAGGGTTAGGGTTGGGGTTGAATCTGGGGATGATGATGGCCAAGAATAAAGGGGGAAGGAACGGTTTGAACATCAATCTGCACTGGTCCGAGCCACCAAAAGTATTATTGGTCGAGGATGACGAGGTGGCAAGGGGGATAGCAAGCAGAATGCTGGAGATATTTGGATGTTCAATAGATTTGGCAAGTGACGGGAACATAGCAGTGTCAAAGATGAATGGCCGGCAGTACGACATTGTGCTGATGGACATAATGATGCCGAATATGGACGGGTTAAGCGCAACAAGCTTTATACGGACATTTGACAAGGTAACCCCGATCATCAGCGTGACTTCAATAACCGACAACAAGAGCCGCACCACTTATTTCCAGCAAGGAATGAACGATGTTTTGGCCAAGCCATTGACTAAAGATCTGATCCGAGGCGTTTTGGAAAAGTACTGCAGCCATTTACACTCATCCGACAACAACGGTAACAACAACAGTAATATCCCCACCGCCAGTATGGTTACTAACACCGAGTTGGGATTATCCAACATAAGCAGTCCCAGTATGGTTGTAACAACAAGCACAAACCCAGGTACCAACAACCACGAGGGGTTAGGTTTAGGTTTAGGTTTAGGATTGGGGCTGGATATGATTATTGGGAGTGACCCTGGTAATGGCGTAGGGAATGGCGCGGATTTAGGACTAGGCATTGCCGACACGATGGGTGTAAATGGAATTATGGATATTGTGCCAGGAATGAATATGGGAATGGGCATGAATAACATTGTGGGTGTTGTGCCAGGAATGAACATGGGCATGGGCATGAGTATGGGTATGGGCATGGGTATGGGCATGTCGTTTAATCCAACTGTTGGGTTTATAGAATCCAATTTTGCCAACGCCTTAAACTCCTCATTTAATCTTAATAATATCTCGAACACAAACTCTGCAAATGTGCCAAACAAACAGCAAACACCAGCAGCCGCAACGATCACTGAAAAACAGCCAATAAATCACCAGCCAGGCGTATCTGAATCTGTAGCGACTAAACCGTCGTACAGTTCCGAGTCTATGCCGTTTTCATTCGACAGCTTTACATCACCGCAAAATGAAGCTCAAATCCGCCATCTTCAAATGCAGTTGCAGATGGAGATGGACATGCAGAAGATGCAAACAATGCAAAGGGTACAGAAAATGCAGGACCTGGAAAAACATCCAATAAAATGCTCAATTACCACTCCGATCCACTCCCTAAACAGAACTTCCGCCGGGTTGCTGGATGTCGATTCGGTTGGCGAAAATACAAAGCCCAGCACTACTGTTGAGAAGCCCAATCCTAATAGCGCAAATACTGACAGCCAGTCTCTACTTGATCCAAGGTCAAATGCCAACATAAACATAAACTCGAATACAAACGCAGAAATCAAGGAAAATAAAACTGCCGAAGATAACATTGAAAATAGTTTCAGTACAAGCAGCACTTCAGACACTGAAGCTAGTATTGAAACTAATTCCAATGCGGATCCTGATCCTAACACCAAGGCTCTGTCCCAGCCCCCAAGCCAAAACCTAATTGGGTCTCCAGCTGACTCCAACAAGTCCGATTCATGCGTTAACAACAGCACTGTTCCTGGTACCAAAAGCACCGGTGTTTCAGCCAGTTTGGTTGACTATAGTTTCCAAGACTACCTCAATTCCCATCAAAACCAAACCTTCATCCAGGAATCTTCCCAAAACACCAACCAACTCCAGCAATTCCAGCTCAATCAGCACCAAAAACAGCTCCAATTTCAACAGCTGCAACAAAGGCACCAAAACAGTCTTCAACAGTCTCAAATACATCATCACATGACCAACGAACAGGTACAAAGGGGTCAGTTTATTCAGCAGCAGCTGGTACAGCAACAACAGCAACAACAGCAAATACAGCAACATCAGCGGATACAACATCAGCAACATCAGCTACAGCAACAGCAACAACAGCAGCAACAACAGCAACAACAACAACAACAGCAGCTGGTACAGCAACAACAACATCAACAACAACATCAACAACAACAACAACAACAACAACAACAACAACAACATCAACATCAACATCAACAACATCAACAACATCAACAACAACAACAACAACAACAGCAACAACAAAATGAAGAGCAACGGCAACAACATGAACATAATTTGCGTCTAAATAACCATCAGATGAGCATGCAAACTCCTTTACAGTTCAGACATATTTAACTATACATATACATATACATATAAATCTTATTTCAAATTCTTTTTATTATACTCTTAACATTGATTTGGCTTTTTCCTTTAGCTATTTACTTTTTAAAGTTAGCTCATAGTCATACAAGTTTTTGTATTTTATATTGCCTGTTACAACGAGGTTGTTTCAAATATATTTCATATTTAGCATTGTTTTTTATGATTTTTGGTTATTGCGTCTTAGTTATCATCTTCTTGGTGTTTAGGTTTACTCGTTTATGTCAAGTTGGATCTTTTGAACAGAGCAATAACCAATGTAATGAGTTTTTGTAGCCCAGCTGGCTGAATTTGGACAGTTTGTTATTTATTAAAGTTGGCGAGCCACTGTGAAAATATAGTTCTATCTTGAAAAAGTAAATAAAAAAAAAGCTTCTCATATAGAAAATATTGTGCCATGAAACTCCAAAATTGGTTTCATCGAAGACAATCCAATATGCGCATTGGACTGTATATTATATTCGATGGGTATATATGTTTATCATACTTTTTTTTTTTTGGGTAGATTGCTCTTTAGGAAATGGTATTGAATTAATTTGGTTAATTGTAATATGTAAAGTGTATTATTGTACTGTGTTGGACATGATCTGCTTAAGGTTTATATGTTTATTTTAAAAAGTTTCTGGGCTCTTGGATCTGAAAGTCTAGATCGGTTTAATTACGGTTATGTTTGTTTTAATTTAACAAAATTATATTTGCTTTTTTCTTCTTTTGTTGCCTAGATTAGTAAAATTTAATTTGAAGTTACAATAAAGAATTACTTGCACAGTAATGCCATAATCTAAAAAATGTATCCGGCCTTTAGGGCTAATATAAATGGAAACAATGTAGAGTAGTGTGCATAAGTTTTAAAAAGGATTTAAATTATGATTCTAGTAAAGAAGCAGATCAAAAAAACAATATAAGATATTTATGCTTATAACAATAACATCAAGTACACACAGGTCTAGTATGTGTATATTGGGTATTGATAAACGGTGATTCAAGTGTCGTGTATATGGACGTTCTTGGAAATTTTGATTTCTATTATCGTGCGGTCAAAACTCGAACGGGCAGATCAAATTTCCACGACTAAAAACGAGACTCGCTATATATACAAAAAAGCTGCTTATATATGTTTATTAATCTAGCAATGGATCTACAAGTCTTTATTTTTATTTATTTTTACTTTATTTTCAAAACCAATATTAGAAATATTTAGTGTGAAAAATTTAATTCATTTTCAAGTGAACAAGAGCGTTTTAAAATTATAAATTTAATATCGGCTGATCCATAAATTTGTGTTTATATTATTCTGTACTAGTGCAATCAGAGGAGTAAATTATACCCAAGTAAATGGATAAATAAAGTTATTGGCAAAACTAAATAGGATTAGTATGTATATATATATATATATGCATACACACATACAGCATAAGTTTTTGAAAATATTCCTCATCCCATGGTTATTTAACAGTAAAGCACCTACTGCTATACTTATTCGCTTTACTTGGTCATTTTGGCAGAATCCCTTCTTCATTATAGCCACATATAGCAAACCGCCTAAGAAACAAACCAAAGTAGACATAAATAGAGTAGCATAAATACATCCAACAAGCCGAACCATAGAATAAACCGTAGACTAAACCATATAATATAACATATATTATATCAGATAGCTATAGAGATATCTGCGCATATATATATATATATATAAACACATATACTAAAACATTCAATACCCCATGTAAAGCCGCAAAAACACCAAGAATAAAGAAAAAGGAAACAACAAGAACAAAGCAAAATAAAACAAAAATGAAAGTATCACTACACTATGCTTTAGTGAACTTGGCAGTTGTACATTCTATAAATGCCAGCACAACCAGTATCGCCAAGTCAAATGGGACTACATTGGCAGCAGCTGCCACTTTTGCTTCTGCCGCTACTCCAGTAGTCATGCCAGCTGCCTCTACAATTGCAAAATCGGCTGCTTCAAACACCAACATTTTCAAAAGCAGGACCAGGTACAACAGAGCAAACTTAAACAGGCGTAACTACAATAGACGTACTTTTAGCAGAGAAAAGTACAACAGACACGACTTTAACCAAGCCATTCCAAAAAAAGCCAACTTGAACAGAGCTGGCGCAAGATCTGTCAAAAACAAACCAGTGATTGCGATAGATGATCCAAACGCAGGAATCACAGGCAACCGTGACATGAGAACACGTGGATCATTTAGACGTAGGCTGAGCAGACGTCCGCCTAGACGCGGCTCAAGAAGAGAGAGCAGCAGAGTTGCCAGAGACACGTCGAGAGGTCTGCGTAGCAATGTTAATGGCCACCTCACCAACAAAGAGATCATGACCCTGATAATGGCCCTTGGAGACGACTTTGTTGACGCTATTTTTCCCAACGGGAAAGATGCCAGAAGCGGAACATCTGGAGGTGCTGTAAAGCCAATCCTTCCTAGACCGATTCGGCCATCTGTTCGACCCATTTCCTCAGTGATGCCAATTAAGCCATCTGTTCGACCAATGATGACATCCGTAAGTGACATAAGGCCAATAGCTACGGCCTCAGCTACAGTAGACATCCCAAAAGCGTCGCCAGTTAGTGGCGCCAATGTTCCTAAAAATCTTAGTATCAAAGTAGGCGGAGCTGCTGTTACTATTACACCAGCTGTCGACATAGCAGCTGCGGTATCAAAGCTCAATACCCTTAAAGTAAAATTGAAAGGCCAGCTTGCCAAGGACAAAGCAGTTGCCCAAAACAGAACAGCCAATGTCAGAAGAGTCAAAAAAGTTTTAGATGATTTTAGGGCAGCTTCTAAAGCTGCTAGAGAAAAGAAAAAAATAATTTTGGCAGACAAGAAAAAATCATTAGCTGAGTTCAAAGAAAAAATCAAGGCAGCTCACCAAAAAAGAGTCAATAGCATCAAAGAATCTCTAAAGGTAATTCAGGATAGTAAAGTGGCCAACTCTGCTGCTGAGTCCAAAAGTGAAGAGGCTTTGGAGACAGCCAAGCAAGAGTTGGAAGAGCAGAAAGAAAGCAATAGAGCTGCTGAAAAGAAGAAAGCTGATGATGTGAAGACAGCAAACAGAAAACTAAAGACAACCAAAAAAAAAGCTAGCAGAACAAAGAGTATGTTGGTTAAAAAGCTAAAAAGCGAGCAAGATAGCCAAGAAGACATTGATGATAAAAAAAGGCAGGAGAATGCCGAGGCAATCAAAAAAGCAGAGCAGGAGCATGATGCAAAGGCTAAACTCCTTATAGATAAACATATCAAGGCCTTGGAAGATGTAGAAAAGGCATTGAAGGAGCAGATAGCCAGCAATACCGAAAGCGAGCAGAAAAAAGAGGCCAAAGTGAAGGAAGCCGACGAGGCGTTGACAAAGTTAAAGGATGTTAACAAAACCACGATAATGAAGAAAAAAGCAGCTTCCAAAGCTGCACAGAAAGAAATGAAAAGCCAGAAAGCAAAATCAGAAGCTGAGGTGAAAGCTAGAGTTGATGCCATTAAAAAACTTGTCAAAGCCATGGAGGATCAAAAAATAAAAGATAAAGCTGTTTTAGAAAAGAATACTGTTAACTACACAACTGCCAAGAAAGAATTGGCTGATTTCAGAACTTCAGCCAAGGCCAAAAGAGAGCAGTTGATTAAGCAACTCAGCGACCAAGGGGCGGTTGTAAGGGCTGCCAGAGGTACAACAAGCAAGCAAACTCCAAAAAACTAGATTCTCAACAGCAGATCGCTGCTAAGGTAGATCGAACACAGAAAAACTCGATCAACCAAAATATAGCTGTTGAGAGAAACAAAATTGCAAATTTGGAAGCAGCCAAATTAGCACTTGATATACAAAAGAAAAGGGACAGGATCATTGAACAAAAAAAAACGGAAGGAATTAAAAAGATGAAAAAAAAGCTGAAGGAAAAGATGAAAAAAGATAAAGCTACAGAACAGAAAATAGCTGAGAATTTAGAGAAGGCAAAGAGGGCATTGGAGACGCAGAAGGCAAAAGATAAAGCCGCCGAGAAAAAAGTAGCTGCAGATCTGGAAGCAGCAAAGAAAGCATTGGAAAAGCAAAAGGCGGATGATAAGGCTGTTGAGGCTAAGAGGGTTGCAGACTTGAAAAAAGCCAAAAGGGAACTGAAAAAAGCAAAGAAAGTTGTTGAGAAACAAAGAAAAAGTGATATAATGGAGATGCTGAGCAACCTAAATAAGAAAGATGAAGAGAAAAAGGCGAAACAGGCTAAAATGCTGGCTGAAATCAAAAAAGCCAAAGAGGAGGCAGTAAGACAGAAAAAAATCAAGGAGGAGAAAGAGCTGCAGGAAAGAAAAGCCAGGGAAGAAGCAGAAAAGAAAAGAAGAAATGAGGTTAAAAAATTGATGGAGGAGCAGATGGCAAAGGAGAAGGCAGCCAAAGAAAAGGCCAAAGCTGAGGCAGATAAAAAGGCTGCAGTGCTGGTAGCGGCAAAGAAGGCCGAGGACGAAGCAAAAAAGAGATCAGAGGAATTGGTAAGAAAGAGGGCAGAGGAGTTGGAAAGGGCAAAGAAAACAATGGAAGAGGCACAATTGGCTGAGAAGAAAAAATCTGAAGAGTTGTTTAAGGCAATGAAGGCCAAAGAGGAAGCAAAAGAAAGAGAGGAGGAAGCAAAAGATGATCTGGAGGAAGCAGCAAAGGCCGAGCTTCAAGTAAACCAGGATGAGTTAGAGCTATCAGAAGAGATCAATTTCATCAAGAAACTAGGCAAAAAAGCGTCAGAATTAAAAAATGCCAAAAAAAAGCAGCTTGAGGTTGCAAAAAAAGCAAAGGTTGTTGAGGCCAAAAATGAGGCAGCAAAAAAGGCCGAGTTGAAAGTTGCCCAAACTGCGAAGAAAAAGGCTGTAGCTAAGGAAGAAGCCAAAGAAGCCGAATTAAAAGAGTCTGAGATCAAGAAGGCCCAAAAAATCCAAAACTCGAGGGTTATTCTAAAGAAAATCATAAAATTGAGGGAGAAAAAGTTCTTTTTATAATACCAGAGTTCAAGAGACAAAGCTAGAAATAGAGAGAACTAAGAGCAAAAGAAAAGAAAGGAAGAAAGAAAGAAAAGGCATAATAGTAAAGTAAAATGGAAGGCAAGAAATATGAGGCTTGAGCCCAAAAGCTCATTCTTGGAATGTTATAACAGTCTCTAGTCCTGCGTTTAGCCCTGCTTTTACTTTTTACTTTTTATAGTGCAGTTTATTTATTTATTAGATTTCATATTTATTTATATTTACGATTACGATTACATCTACATTTACATTAGCCAGTAAGTCCTTGGACCCCAACGTAGTTTGGTCTCGAGACTTTTTAAATAGAGCATATTAAAAGAATAAGGTAGTTTCAATTATATAAAAAAAAAACAAAGCAGTTCAAGTTCAATAAACCAGCGTTGTAACTTTAAGTTTACTTGCAAAGTTGAGTAGCTGGATTATTTATTTAATTATGCGATTTATTGGCAACAGTAGCTGGGTTTGTTGGGTAAAATTAAAAGGATTTTGGAATTGTTTTTTTTTCTTCTTGAATTTTTGAATTTATTTTTTTCTTTTTTCACTGCGTTTTGTTTTATTTTCATTTCAGTTTTTAACTGCTTAAAAAAAACAATTTAATTAGCATGAAATCACTGATATTATCGTGTTTATAACAGCCGAGTTAAATATTTAATAACATTTCCTTGTAAATTGAGTAATTATATTTTACTCCAAAACAAACAAACAGATAGATTTAGAATATAGAGACAGCACAGCTACTATAATTAACTGCATTTTATTTCTTACCGAGACCAGCCATTAAATTCTATACAAGATAGAAATTTATTTTTAAAAAAATAGGCGATAGCGAGGCATATAAAATTTAATAACTACAATGTACGGAGATCCAGATAATGTTGATGAATATGACGATTTGCTTTATAATGAAGAGGAGGCCGAAGAGGACATGCTTGATAGCGATGAGGAAGAAAAGATTCTGGGACATTTATACTACCAAAGCAACAGTGATTTAGTCAAAAGTGTAGATCCGAAGGCAGTAGGTACTAGTCAAGATAAACGGCCCGAGGTAGAAAACGATAGTGAGGGGATTACTAGGCAAACGAATAAATCAGAAAAAGTGATTGATCGTATAGTCGCTAATCCAGGAATTGGAATTAAAGGCGGCTCAGACAAAGTGAAGGAGAGCATACACTTGCGAGCTGGACAAATGGAGCAGGATAGCAGTGGGTCAGAGGAGGGGGAGGTTAAAGGGGTGAGAGTAAGTAGTTCACAATACGACAATAAAGAAGACCTTAGCAGGTACGCCATAAAAGGCAAAAAGAGCAATACGAACAACATTACCAAGACGACCCTAGGCAACGAAAAAAAGGACAGCAAGTATATCGAGATTGATAATAGTAGCGATAGTAGCAGCGAGAGTGCAGATTCCGGATTGTTAAACAGTGATGCTGAAGATATTGGCAAAGTGGTGAAAGCGAATGCGGATATTCAAGACTCTACTACCGAAAGCAGCGTTTCGTGCGATTTAAAAGGCAACAAAGATAGAGAGAATGTTATAAGTAATAAGGAAAATGGAGGTGATAGCAACGAGGTTGCTGGTGATACAAGTAAAGATGGAGAGACAGAGAACAGTAAGATGAAGCAGACAGAGTATTCGCAGCAAACTCTTGATCTTTCCGAGCTAAACAGCCAGCCAAGTATAAAACATCTGGAGCCTAAGGAAAAGAATGAATCAGATGAAAACTACTCGTACTTGGACGAAGTAGAGTATAGCAACAAGAACAGATACTACTTGGAAAAACAAGAAAAGCTGTGCAGGACCTGCCAAAAACCAGGCCACATAGCCAAAGACTGTCCCAACCAGAAGTGTATAATTTGCGGGAAAGAAGGCCATTTGTCTCGTGAATGCAAAAACCAAACAATTGTTTGCCACAACTGCAACAAAAGGGGCCACATATCGATGAACTGCCCCAACCCCAGAGTCAGATCGGGTCCTGAACGGTGTAGGAGATGCGATGCGGCTTTTCACCATACCGACGAATGTCCAGAGATTTGGCGACAGTACACATTCATCAGCAATCCTCCTAACGTAATACTTTTAACTCAGCTAATTCCAACCTATACATATATTGCATTACAGGTTATGAAACATTTATATAAATCTATGTTCGATTTGTGCTTTTAGATCACCGATGGGTTGAAATCATACTGTTACAACTGTGCTTCAAGCTCTCACTTTGGCGATGACTGCAACGCCAGATATGCTTACTGGACAACATACGAAGACAGCACCGCGTTCAATCGCCGCAATTTTCCTGAACTAACTCCAAAGAACTCGCATGATAGATACTACAGTGATTCAGATGACGACCAAAGAAACAGCCACAGTAGCCGCGAGTTTAGTGGCAGAGGGTACAACTCAAACAAAAGACCTTACAAAGATTCTAATAGGAGCAGAGGGTTCAACAAGCCCACCAATGGCTTCAATATGCAGTACAGTGATGACGACGACTTCAGACACGGAAAGAACAAATGGTCTAATGATCGGGCGAGCTACAACGACAGATACTACAGCAGAGACCAAAACAGCAGACACAACACCAACTATAACGACAACTACATCGATCACTTTGACTCTAGGTCCAAGTTCCAGTTTCAAAAGTCAAACAGCAACTATAGCAGCTATGGCAATAGAGATTCTTATAACCAGGGCAACGGTGGCTTTAACTCAGCCCCCAAAGTTGATTATAGAAACAAGAGAGCTCACCAGCGTGGGCGCGATAGATAAATGCTATTCCTTCAATGTATAGATGGGTTTATAAATTCAAACTAATTTTGTAGCCTTATTATCCTCACTTATATTTCAACTAATATACATTCATTTTTTTCTTAAAAAAAAAGATATATAATTCAAAGTTACTGTATGGAATAAGGGTACATGTAACATATTTTTGAAGCCACATAACTATTTTTGTATTGCGATTTGCCCTATCTTTTTCATATGTGTGTTAAATGCTGTTAGTATAACTGCTTCGATTCTAAGTTTAAGAGACCAATAGCAGCTTGTGACTTTGAGTTTACTTCAAACAGTATACTATGTGTACAAGGGTTTTGTGTAGAACAATCCATTACGGCCAACGCTTGTTTCTAACTGAGCTAGCGATCAAAAGTAAAGTGAACAGCATCCATTTGTAGGAATGTGTAAGCAGGCGATTGTGGTTGTATCCAAAGTCCCGTTTACTAGTAATACGCCATAATATTGTTATTCAGCACACTGGTTCAGATAAATAGCTGAAATATAAAATATTAAACACCAAATTTATTCGTTTGTTGAGGCTTGATAATACACAAAAAAAAAGCCATCTAACAAAGCAAATTTTGTTTTTCTTTTGGTTTTTATGAAGAGTTTATACTGTTGACTGTCAAGTTTTAATTACACGCACTTGTAAAGGCCAAATAAACTGCCATGAAATGGTGCCTCTGACACTTGATAAATCAATATAAACGATAATGGTCAAATCATGTAGGAATCAACTAGCCCTCTTACCCTTTTGGATTTCAGCGATATATGCAAAGCCACAATTTGCGAAATCAACAGCACTATAAAAATCACAATGCATTCCGCTCGAATAAATTTGCATAAACGATCCAAGATTGGGCTTTGTAAACTTTAAACATCAACGAATTTTGAGAATTTGCGGATTATTGACTAGTACAATACCCAAATCCAAATAGTAGTCAAAGCCAACCCGCTATGAAAAACATATTATGGATTTGCTGGGGGATTAAACTCTCGCGTTTCTTGGCACATCAACAGATTTTTTTTTAAAACGAATATCAAATCCATTTAGCTGCTGCATTATTTTTATCAAAGAACTAATTAATTATACCGAAGCTGTATTGCATTTTACAGTGTTTATGTTGTAAACATACATAATCTATTTTTCATATTTTGGCGTGTATTATAAACACATGCGCAAACTCACAACTAAAAAAAAACTTGGAGCTCATAACTATATTCTCTCACCTTTTATTCAAAACTCAAAAAAACACAACTCACAAACCCTAAAAAACCACAACTCTAAAAAACAACTCAAAATCACAACCCTAAAAACTCATAAACTCAAATAGAATTAACCAACTCTTAACCTTTTTTTTTCAGCCATACCAACCTTTTATTATACAAAACATCAACCAGTATTGCAGTGCTGGTACTTCACCAATTAGTATCTACATCCATCCATCACCAACTAGTATTATCGACACTCTATTTAGCCATTATAAACTATATTTAAAGCAAAATAGTACATTTCATAACCAACAGTAAACATTCTACATAAAACAATCGACAAATAATCTGGGTGTTAGGAGCTAATAAAAGGGCTCGAGTAACAAGGAGCAAAAAACGGTTAACGGACGGTATCACTAACTGAAAAGTAGGCTGATATAGCTATACAAACAGAGTTTCAGGCACCAAGAGAATAATCACCGAATGGTAAGATCATAACGATCATCAAAACCCTTTTTGTAGCTTTTTATGTAGATTATGTAGAGCTGTGTGTACGCAAATTTACAGACGTGCGAGTACATGGATACTTATGTTCGTGGTTCGTTTTGTTTATATAAACTTTATATAGACTTGGAATTAGATTTACGCCCAGATTATCATTGCATCAAAGCCTGCATCATAGATATACAAAACCGAAACAAGGAAACATTATTCTATTTTTGGTACTGACGTATTAAAGTACTAATAAGCACTGAGAAATTACTTAATACCAAGTTACCATGAACAACAAACCAGAGTCTCGTGGTAATATCATATGCTCGGGGCAGGAGAGAGCCAAGGACATTATTTCTGAAAGGAGTACAAATTTTAGCAACCCATCAAAAACACAAAGTATAAGCAGACATGTTTTCATGGGAATTGTTAAAATGATGATTTTCTCTGCCATTATAACCAAGGTTGCTAGCATACGATTAAAAGCCGAAATCAAGTGCCATTTTAACAATTCCGAACCGTGTAAACTTGCACGCAGCGGGGATACATTTTATAAAGATGATTTTATTTTAATGCAGCAAAACAATCGGGTAGAACACGAGTTAAAGGTAATTACTCGTTGATGCACATTTTATTGCAGTCAAAAAAAAGCGGCAGTAGATATTGGTTTGGTAGATCAAATAAGGGGGTAAGTCAAATTTAACTGTTATTGTTATTGTGGTTGTTAGGGAAGAATACTTTATGGAGGAACAGGGTGTAGTGTCGGTGACATCAAAATAAAAAGGCAGCTTCAGAGTCAGAATAAAGAATCTGGAATACAAAGCACCATTCTATTGCTTGACTGCGGTGGGTGTTCGATTAAAGACAAGTTGAAAATAGCAAAGATCAATGGTGCGGGTGCAGTATTAATAACAGGAAATGCCGGTATAGTTGCAAAAATAAACGGCAATAGCAATGAGGTTATGTCTATTGAAAACGACGGTATTTGTGGTGAAACCAAGTACACAAAGATGTTGTCCGATTATTATAGAAGTCGTATACAGAAAAAGCCAAAGTTCGACTGGGGGATATTGAAGCGCTCTATGATACCAAAACACTCCATGGTGCCAAAAAAATCCAGTAAATCAAACAAGCACTATGGACGTGACCTGTTGGAGGTTCCACTGGTGGTGATATCAGAAAAACTAGAGAATAGCATAAAAGACATGATTTTATTGACTAGGAGCTCACAAAAAAAGACCAATTACGGGCTTGGCAGGCCGGTCAGCGAGTACGAAAAAAGAAGTAGTAGCAAGAAGGAGAAGTATAAAACAAACCAGGAAAGGCTTAGCAGAGTTCTTAACCCAACAACAAAACAAATCAGCAGCGATTTTAGCTTGGACAAGCTTGGAACTGGGAGGTATACTTATCTCACAATCCAAAATGGAAAAAACAATGATATATTGTATAGCAACTCGGGAATGTTTATAGAGCTCGGGAAAAATCGCAAAAACGAAGACAATACAAGAAAAATAGTTGGGGTTGGTCAGGAGGGGTATATGGAGATAGGAATAGTGTTTGCTTTTATCATAATCACCACAATGTATGCGCTGTTATGGCTGATTGCACATTGTATTGTTCAGTGCAGCAACGAAAGTGAGGGCAGCGAGATTTATGTATTTGGCTCAGATGATTTGTATAGCTCGCAGCAAATAGGCAACTATGCCAAACCAGAACCTAACAAGTCCATCAAAGACAGTGTTTTGGAGATGCTTCCGCTAATTGAATTCTACTCATCAGAAAGATATGCGCCAACAATCAGGAGCAGCTCGGTCCCATTAGAAGATAGGTGCGGCACCAAAATCGAAGTAGAGGCGGTAAGGTCTGCATCACCAGTGATCACCACGCTTAAAAACATGGCTGATTGTATGGACACTCGCAATGAGTCTTTTAAACACACGGTTGATATTGCAGATAAGAGTTCAAAGATATTGTTTTATGACAACAGACACAAGTTGGTAGCCAGAATCTCTGACCCGTACAACAAGCTGCTGAGACAAGTAACAAACCAGATAACAGACATGACTAGAGCGACATCGTCGTACTCTTTTATTTACGAAAGGTCGTGTTCGATTTGTTTGGAGCAGTACGAAACATTGGACAGTGCGGTTGAGCTTCTTCGACTGCTCCCGTGTGGACATGCGTTTCACCAGTGCTGTATTGATCCATGGCTAAAGAACAAAGAGTCTGAATGTTGTTGCCCAGTATGCAAGCGAGATGTCAACCAGAACCTAAAGGTTATCCTGGATAAGATATATAGCTTGGAAAAGAATGTAAGTGCCGAAGAGTCGGAAGAGACAGAGTTTGATCGGGGGCTTAAGCTAACCGAGAAGCTGAATTTGGGATTAAAGAAGCATTGGGTTTCGCTTAAAAAACCAACCAAAAAAGTATGGGATTCAGTGAAAAAAATTAAACCGGGTTGCGTAATGTTTGCAAAATATGCATTTCAAAATGTAAAGAGTGTATCAAAAATGAGCTATAGCAAGATTGCTTCTTCCGCATGCTATCTAGCTTCTGTATTGCGTGCATTGGTTAATTTGCCAAGAAGAGTTTTCTATTCATTTGCCAAAAAGCCAGCTCAAACAGAAGCAGGGCCAGAAGCCACAGCAAGCAGACTGGCTGGTCGATCGCCAGGCGGAGCAGAGGTATCGGATAGCGTAGGTCATGTTAGCATTGTAGCATGCTTTGAAGACGGCTATACTGCTGCAGATTCAGAAATATCGGTGGATACGGAACCAATTAGAGAGCTTGGCAAAGTTCTCCGGATCAAAGGCACAAAATCTGGGCAGCAAAGCAGCACTTTCAATGGGTTAAACATATATAGCAGAGTGAGTGGGGCTATGCTTGAATTAAGAAGCCACCACCAGCCCGAGACATCGCAAAACATCAACATGGCTGTTCATAACCAGATAAAACTTCCACCAAGGCTGAAACGTAGCAACAGTAAAAACAAAAAAGACTCGTTGGTTGACATAAGAGGGTTTGTCAACGAGTTAAAGTTGTCGTAGAACTTGAGCCGTCAGCATTTTGCTTTGATTTTAATTTTTCAATAAAACAATACCTTTTGTGTTCACCTGTGTTTAATAGCGCACCCCTTCTTTTTTATATACCGCCTGTTGAAATATTTATATACAATGAGAATAAATAAGCTTGAATGAACCAAAAAGGTATAATTGATGAAGCAAAGGCTAGTAAAAACAAAGAATAAAATGGTATGCGCGTTTAAAGGCTATAGTTTGTTGCATGCCAAAAAAAAAAAAGGTCAGTCGTGCTGATGTTTGGAATATATTGACCCGCAATCCTTTTAATTTGCTAGTACTGGCTGAATAATGTTAATTTGACAAAGTATATATAATCAGCTTGTCAATAGATGTTGATTAGTAGCGATGTCTTATTTTCCAAATCGTTGTACACTCTGCGAGTATCTATGCAAACCATACGTGAATCCAGTAAATGAAACGTCGTTCGTGTTTGTCGCGCTATAGAACCACAAAGATAATTATTAATGTAATAGTTGTGACTTTTTTCTTCTTACAAATACAGATAAAGATACAGTTAAAAGATAAAAAATAGCCATAAAAAATAATTACAATATTTCGGATTGGCACAGTTTCCAACATGGGAATTCGTCAACTACGTTATTTTCACCAAAGACAACAACTGCCTGTGGTTCAGTGCCACTAAATTCGTCTATAAAGTTTATGAAGAGTTAGCAGTATATATGAACAAATGGAGTGCGTTTAAATATAGAATATCAAAAGTGGCAGCAGCGGTACTAGTAGTAACGATAGTAATTTTTTTACCTTTTAGTTGGTTGTTAATAAACTTGACACTTATTTGGTCTCGAGTAAGATTTTGGCCTTTTGGAAGTTTGCAGATGTCTTTAGTTAGCTGAACAATTTTAGGAATCCCATCGCTTCTGGTTAGCAGATTTATCTGTAGATCTGTTCAATTAAAAGGGTTCAATAATAGCAATAATAACAATAATGAGTTTAATAAAGAAAGTGGGCATTCAGCAAGATGGATTCGTGAGTATGCTAAAAAGACAATTAGACCAAGCAGGGTTTGGGAATGTGTGGGCATAAAATCCGCCAAGTTTATCGAATAGGCGGTACATATAAGCCAGGCGTTGTATATATTCTTACCACAGTTGATTACATGTTCAAGTTTTTTTTCTTTTAGATTTTGGAGTTCATGAGGCAAAATGTAGTATGAGTTTCTATCACAGACAATCAAAACTTTGGCAGGCTTTTGGGATCCATGGCACATAATTGGCGTGTCTCGCAAACATCCAATGATTTCCGGCAAGTACACCTTAAACTCGTCTGATACAAAGGTACAAATATGCCAATACAAAGTTAGAGCCAAAGTCATACTGGCGAGTTTTGAGATTGGGTTTACATACCTCATATATGTATATATTTATATTCATATGTGTACAACTCACCGTTTTTGGTGTAAATCGATAGGCACTTTATCTTATGAAGTAGAGACCAAACCACCAGGTTTTGAATTGACATCAAAATCTTTTGTCGAGATGATATGAACTCAGCGCTGTTGTCCTCGCCCGGTTTATTGGCTCTGCCAAAGAAGGATTCGTACTCTCTTGGCAAAATAACTGCTAAATGTTGGGGTGTTTTGCTCAGTTCCAGCAGGTTCTTTTCGCTTTTCTTTTCATTCTCCTTTCTAATTTTCTTGAATTCATTTAGCTTTAGCTCGCTGTAGGACTTGGGGAATGTATCCATATTGTAGCCTGGGTTCGTTGATACATCCTTTTTAGATAAATTCTGAAGCTTGATTTTCAAAACATAGTTCCACCAGACAAACCCAATCTGGAAAATATATTGGATAGATGATTTGACATAGTTTTGGATATAATGCACGCAAAGCAAACAGTACCACACAGTAAAAAACAATCTATCAACTATTTTACCCATTTTATGTATGTGTTTCTACTTGTGGACAGTATAGTCGAGCTTTATAGCGTATACAATCAGAAGGAGAAAAATACCGCGCGGGTTTCAAAGAGCTGAAAGAACGGTGTCCTTTTGGACTGTTTTATATATTCTTGTAAAAATAAAAGTAAAAAACTGGACGCATTTTATTCATCTTTTATTTAAATTACACGTTTATTTGCTGGTTCAAGTCTTTTTATTTACTTTTTTTTTTTGCGCTACTCTTGCTGAAATGATTTCCAAAACTAAAACGTCGAGATAAAAAAAAACAACTATTACATGTCATCTCACATACAAAAAAAGTTAAATTATTTGAGATTTAAAGCCAAAGGAAGTCTATTGTGGCCAATCAATCGGTGTAAATGGTATATATTTCCGATTATTATAATTCATCAATTTGAAAAATAAAAAATAAATTCATCTGCTTTATTCAAAAATCACTCTCATTTCGATAAAAAAAAATTAATCTGAGAAAAACGTTTGGATTTTAGTCAGGATTTTAAGGATCGCCTAACGGATAGGCTGGCTTAGTCTGGTTGGTTTTATAATGAGGTTTAAAGTATGATGTGCTTCTAAATTATTTGTGGCGGTTTAAATGTAATCAACACACTCTGAACAAACAAATGGTCTTATTTTTGAAAAAAAATGCCTTGCTGAACCAGTGTGGTCAGGTAAAAAAGCAAGAATCAAGGTATGAGATAAACGGTGTACACGCAATTGGCGCATAGGATTGGCCGGTGATTGCTACCAATTTGGAGCTAGCCAGGTCAGATTCAATAAGGGCAGGTTGGAACATCAGGTTCGAGTAAATTACTGGAGCTTGTAGTGATGCGGTCTATATATAATAAAAAAGTGAGATTGGCTTTCAATAGAGTAAAATAAAATAAAATAAAATAAAGTAAAAGTGAATTTGGCGCTTAGGCACATTGGAAAAGTTAAAGAGATCGGAGAAATAAATAGGTAGAAATTAAACCATATTTTAAATAGAAAGAGTGTATGAGATATGTGTGTAGGTAGAAGAAGTTATTTGACTTACGCAGTCTCGGCTAGCCATTCGGGTTCGATCTCAGATAGGTTCGACATGAATACTTTGGTGGTCTGCGAGACTAATCAAGTAGTTGTGCATAGTTTGAAAAAGAAAAGTGCAATTCAATACAGTTAATGTTGATACCAAGCATTTATAAGTCCCTTACTTTTTTTTTTAGAAAAGTAAAAAATACGAGATATATATCAATAAAAGTAATAAAAAAAACACGAGTTATGATCTCTGTGTTGACCAAAATAGCAAACAAAAAGGCAGACTGTTGTTGAGAACAGGCTGATGTGTCAATGCATACAAAATACAAGATTGTGTAGTGAATAAAAGAGAAAAGTATATATGTTACCCTCAGAGTATAGAACAAGCTTTGGAGCGAATCGAAAAAGTACAGAGCTAGGGTGGACGTGCATTATCTGTAACAATATATATATATAAAGAGTACTTGAGCATATATCCAGGTGTATGTGTATGTGGGGATATGCATGTCAATAGAACATGTAAATATGAAGTTGGAATTAAATATGTACAACAACCTTTTGCGTCGTGACGTTTTTATAAGATCCATCGGGAAGAGCCTCTGCGACATTGGAGAACAGGCCATGGATGAGACATTTGCGGATTTCTATGGATTTAGCCAAGTTGAACGACCTGATGTTTTCAGCTGCTTTTTTACGGCGCAATAGACTGCTATCAACGCCAAACTGGAAAAGAATGGATGATAGTTGGTTTTTGACTTTGACAGCTTGGTTCAGAGTTTGGTAATTTAAGCAGTGTTTGTTGCACCAGGCTTTGACTTTTTGTTCGCCGTGGACGTAGCTATGTTTGTCCAGTATATGCGAAAATTCCAGGATAATATTCAACAGAGTCAGGTGATCGCCTTCAACTGCACAGAACTTGAGCTTTTGTCTTTCTGAGGCGTGGCTTTTGATAAATACATTTTCCGCATTCAACATTGATACAATCGATAGAATTTCCGGCCCCACAAACTTTGGGCTGCTGGTGTCCATTTTCTCTGACGAGCCTATAAGCCCAAAACTCGACAACAGCACGATGCTGAGTTCGGGATTCAGAGGCAAAACAGCAAGCTTTCTAACTAGAGCCAAGTCCGTGTTTGAATCGCTGGAAACACTGTAGGCTTTGTATCCTCCCAGCAGACTCTCAGAGATGCAGCCTAGCTGGTACATGACTTCTAGCGCAGAAACAATGTACTCAGGTCTGGGTGCTGGCGGTAAGAAATCAAAACCACTTATATCCACTTTTCCTGTGACAGCAATCAGGTTCAAAAGCGTTTTGACCAACTCAGATCCTCCAGTTCTGTACAACTGAGGCATGTTATACTCTGCCATATTATCCTTAAACACACTGAATGGGTAAAGGCGGTAGCATTTCCCGCGCATTTTTTCCGCTGATGTGCTAGAAAACCTGCCTGCTCTGCCTGCCCTTTGCCTAGCAGACGACTTTGAAATCGGACAAACAGTGTATTTATCAAAATTTTCCTCTCCATCGTATGTTCGTATCTATTTTAAACAGTAGCAGCCAATAATTGCTCATGAAATTTAACCCACAACCCAACCTAACCCATAATCCAACTTAACTCATAATCCAACTTAACTCATAATCCAACTTAACCCACAATCCAACGCCACTGAAACAACTAATGCATATTTGGCATCCCAGTCAGCACTTGGGTTGTATACACTACACTTGTATCTTTACCTTTTGCAAACCGCAATCCACAACAAACCGGATCCCATCAATCGTCACCGATGCCTCTGCTATGTTTGTGCTAATAACCACTTTACGGGTGTTATATGCTGATGGCTCAAAGACATTTGATACTTCGCCGTGGTCCAATCCTGAATATAATGGCAGAATCTCTAGACTATATTTTGATCTACAGGTTGTTTGTTTTTAGCATCGATAATAATTTTGAAACCTATTTCTTTTTTTACTTTCATTTTTCCAACTATTTCAATTCAAATGTATCGTGTCCAACCAGCCTGTGTGTTTGGAAATTCCCTTTCACTTGCTTATGTTTAGTCATCCGAAATAAAAAAATAAAGCAGTCAGCCAACTTCAATAAACAAATTAATGTGAAATAACTATAAGGTTACTTTGTTCTGTATCGCACCAACTCCTGTGCCATATTTTCTATCTCCTTTCTACCAGTCAGGAACACCAATATATCTCCATCCTCTTCCTAAGTCGAGCCAATAAGCAACCCCAATTGTTTTTATTATTAAACAAAGTTTGACAACAAAGCTTATTCATCACAATTGTCAAACTGAAGTTTAGTGCCTGCCATCGTTATACATTTGCTTGATGCGATTAATTTGTAATATATCCTGCGTACCTGTTCATTGATTTTTATAACTGTGGCCACAGCTTCAGCAAGATAATCTAAACATGGACTTGATAGATAGTGCAGGTCAACTGGGCTGAGTTGCTCAGATATATGGACTAGTGCGCACGGAAGAAGCCCCGACTCATTGTTAGATGGTCTGGAGTTGAAGTAGTCGTATATAGTTTGAACATCAATGGTCGCTGAAGAAATTATAACCCTAAGTTCCGGTCTCTTTCTCTGAATCCTATGATATATGTAGCTCGAATTTTACTTGGCCCTAATTTTTTTTTTTCCTTTCCATATCTTCCTTTATGAAAAATAAATAATATAATAAACCGAAAAAGTACCATTTTGATATTCTAAAGCGTAAAAGGCGTATCCACTTACTTTTTTAAAATACCTACTAATAAATCTGTTTCAATCCCGCGCTCGTGAACTTCGTCAACCATAATCACAGAATACGTTGACAGTAAAGGGTCTGCAAATACCTCTCTCATCAAAGTACCGTCAGTCAAGTACTTTATCCGAGTTTCGTTTATATCGCTTTTATTGTCAAACCGCACAGAGTACCCAACCTGTTTCCCTAGCTCGCATTTCATTTCCGCACTCACTCTCTTGGCCGCTGAAATTACTGCTACCCTTCTAGGCTGTAAAAATTAGGCACCAATCACAATGTTTTAGCCTTTACACACATATCATATCAACAAACAAACACAACTATAAGCCAAAAACCGAAAACTAATAATATAAACCCGATATCAATAAAAAATATACGTAAAACTGAAAACTGAAAACTAAAAGCTAAAAAATTAAAACTAAAAATTAAAAACCAGCCATGCCATAGCACGTTTAAGCTTAGCATGTCGTGGTTGAAATAAAGTTGCTCTCTTACCAAAGCCACTGCAACAACTCTCCCATTAGCCGTCCAGCCACTTTCGTGTAAATACTGCATCACTTCTATTTACGCAATTGTTAATATATTGTTGGTTCCTAGTTAAGCGCCTTTCTGCCAGTTTTAAACTAAAGGTTGTTAGCTTACGAGTTGTCTTTCCACTGCCAGTTTCTCCTGTTACTATCAAAGTTTGCGCTTTCTCGAGCCCATATAGTATATTTTTTCCTAAAATTGTTTTCAAGATCGCTTTGTTTGTTTTTAATTTGCCAGGTTAGTTTTAAAGCAATCCAAGAACGTCAATAGAATTATTGTCTGTCCTTTTCTATATTATCATTTATCATCAAGCGCGTTCTATTGCATATTTTTAAGCCAGGTCGTTACTTTTTTTGTAAATCGGCAGATTCATTCGATTTCTCTCTACTCTGATGGAATCGGACTTGCTGTAAAGGCTCTCAATGAAATCCATGTCATCTCCCGCTTCCATTTGCTCGTCGCTAGCCATTCCCAGGGCTTTAATATGTTTTTTTCTATTATTTGCGATTGTTTGGATTTAACAGCACTCTCTAAGAAAAACCAAATTTTCTAAATCGCGAAGCTTTTGGACTCTTATTCAGTGTAATTTTCTTTAATTAACGCAAGTTTTCTTTTATTTTATTTTTCGATTGAAATGATTCCCGTTATTCCAATAAATAAAAAGAAACGATTCCCATAATTAATCTCCTGTTTTGGTCGTATAAAAAGAAATGCAATTTAGCCATTAGCGCAAAAGCTGCAACTACAACTTGGCACTTGGATTACATTCTAGTAAATTGTCAAGTGGGCTGGTAAATTGTTTATTGTTTGTAAGTTAGTTCTATTGTTTTAAAACTACATCTACCAGATGTTTTTATATAAAATTCAAGTCGTGTTTCCAAATGGAGACATCTGAACAATATACCAATGAATTCTAAATAAAATGTATATCGTGCATGTTAGATAAATAAATGAAATCTTTTGTAAACTAGTACAAGCCAAGCTGGAGCTTAAAGAACCAAACGCTGATCTATCGTCGTTTAGAACTGAGTGATCCAGATTTGCAGATCAAGCTAAATTACTTTAGTGGGCTGGCTGCAGTGGTGGCTTGGGCTGTCTTGACTGGAGAAGAGTTTACTGGGACTGTTGCTGACACAACTGGTTTGGCTAAGACAGGTCTGGTAATGTATGGCTTAGTTGTTGGTCTTGAGGCTTTACCCAATTTGTTGCCCTTCATGGTAAACTTTCTCTTGACTCTTCTTCTAGCTTTTCTGGATCCACCTTTTTTATAACCTGCTTTGCGTGTATCTCCTTTGCGTGTATCTCCTTTGCGTGTAACTCTTTTGCGGAAATCTTTTTTGCGGAAATCTTTTTGGCTAGGTGCTGCATTTTTTAGTGGTGCTGCATTTCTGAGCGGTGCTGCATTTTTGAGTGGTGCTACATTTTTGAGTGGTGCTGCATTTTTGAGTAGTACTGCCCTCTTGGTGTTGAGCTTTCTTGCTTTTGGGACGACGGCTTGGGGTCTTTTAAAGGCACCTGCAGCCTGGAGCTTCTTGAATTCTGCCTTCAAGCCATCAAACTTAGGGTTTGCAAACATCTTTTTAATGGCTGGTCTGTTGGACAGAGTGCAACGTCTACATTTCTTGCAAGATCTGCGACATCCTCCGCGCCTTCTTGTCATTCTTCTTCCTCTCTTCATATTTCTACCTCTTGTCATCTTTTTACCTCTTTTCATTTTTCTACCTCCTTTGCCTACGCGCTTGCAAATCTTCTTGCACTTGCGTGAGCACTTCTTTCTGCAAACCTTGCGTCTGCATGACTTGAACTTCTTGCGGCACGAGCGCATGCTGCATGACTTGCGGCTCTTACGGCATGACTTGCGGCTCTTGTGGCATGACTTGCGACGTCTGCAGGATGACTTACGGCTCTTACGGCATGATCTGCGGCTCTCGTGACATGATCTGCGGCTCTTGCAACACGACTTGCGTCTTGAGCGAAGAACTGATCCGAATCCTTCATTATCCGCGCTGCTGGGACCAATGTCGCTGTCTAAGAGCTGGTCCAACTGGTTAGGGTGCAGGTCCATGTTATACAGGTCGTCCTTATTAAGAACAACATTGTTTTCGGATCTGTCATAGTCGCTGTTTGCGAGGACTAGTCCTGAGAAGCACTGGATTGCTACTGCGTAGATTGAAATTGATGATACTTTCATGATGTTCTATTATTTTACCTTTACCGTGGTTTAGGGTATTGAGTAAAATATGTCTATAAGTTTTTAATCTTTTATTTTTCAGGCGTGGTCCCTCGCTATTTATAGATACTTTTACATTTCATTTTAACAATGTTAACTGTATTTTCTGAAAGTGTTTCTTATACTGAGTATAGCTACTTCTAACGCTTGTATTGCTAAACTTGCTATATTTTCAGCTTGTATCTCTAACTAGCTTTGAAAATCAAATTAATTGATTAAAAACAATTATGCTGGTGGTATATCACTATTGTAAATAGTCTAGATGTACTAATATAACATGCATATTAAACCAAATCGAGAATGTTTAATTTAGTTGCCATTTTTACATTACAATATTTGTAGATCAAGTTTTATACTGTACCTGTGCAGTTGACTTTATAACTATATTAAAGCTCGCAGCCAGTGTTATTGGTATATAAATGCTCGGCGTGATTTTAAGTCGATTTTTTAATATATTGAGTTTATGCCAGCATTATTTATCCAAAGGCGATCAGCAATTATCACCAAACTTATTTGGTATTTTTATCTAATAAGTCCGTCTTAACAAACAATCACGAATTTAATCTGAAAAAAATGGGGTTTGTAGCTTTTTTATGTATATACATATTCTTCTCGATTGAACCAAAGTTTTTAATACTACCCTATTTGTTTCTTGTTTATAATTGACAGTATTAGCTCTAAAATTGAGCCAGTGCCATAAGATTGCTATGTAATATAAAGCATTAGATACTTAAAAGCAACTATAGCCACATTTTCAATACAATTGAAACACAAAAAAAGCACACACTTTTTTTACGACACTCAGCGTCGATCAATTCTAACTTTTGAAACCCCAGAGTGATATATACTTGCATCCAAATTCTGACCGCTACAATCCCCAGTATATACAACAGATACACACTCTGTTTTAGCTAACCGCGTAGCCCAAAATAGCAGGGGTTTGATTTCACTTTTTCTTTATTGAGTTCAATGCATGTATTTTGGGTGGTTGCGAAAAACGAAGTGATATTTAAATTAGAAAAAAGTTAAACTGGCAACGCCATTTCAGCAATAATATTAGTAGTAATAGTAATAGTAATAATAAACGGTGAGCCAGTTGAGTGCTACCACTCACTTGCATCCAAGTTATATCTGTTCGTTTTAGTAGTTTGATTTAATGAGGGAATTTAAACATGAATTATTTTCAACGAGTTTATCTTAAAAAGATTATTTATAAAATGTCAAAACGTTGAATGTATTCTAAAAAAACAAGGAATAAAACATATAAATCAATTTATGCTTTTATGGTTTTGACTGGGGCTGGGGTTGAGGTTGCAACTTTGACAGCAGCTTTAGTCTTGATAGCAGCTTTAGCCTTGACAGCAGCTCTAGCCTTGATTGGAGCTTTAGCCCTGATTAGAGCTGGTTTAGGTTGTCTTTTATCAGATCTAAACATATTATTTCTTGCGGTAGGATATCTGGCTCTTTTGTTTCTAACACTTATTGGCAATGCTGATGGCTTTTGGTATTTCTTAGTTCTCTTAAAGGCACCTGCGGCCCTGAGCTTCTTGAATTCTGCCTTTAAAGCGTCGAACTTTGGGTCCTTGAACATGGCTTGAAGCTTAGACTTTTTGGATAATACACATTTGCTGCATTTCTTGCAAGATCTGCGACATCCTCCGCGCCTTCTTGTCATTCTTCCTCCTCTCTTCATATTTCTACTTCTCTTCATTTTTCTACCTCTTGTCATTTTTCTACCTCCTTTGCCTACGCGCTTGCAAATCTTTTTGCACTTGCGTGAGCACTTCTTTCTGCAAACCTTACGTCTGCATGACTTGAACTTCTTGCGGCACGAGCGCATGCTGCATGACTTGCGGCTCTTACGGCATGACTTGCGGCTCTTGTGGCACGACTTGCGACGTTTGCAACATGACCTGCGGCTCTTACGGCATGATCTGCGGCTCTTGTGACATGATCTGCGGCTCTTGCAACATGACTTGCGTCTTGAGCGGAGAACTGATCCAAATCCTTCATTATCCGCGCTGCTGAGACCAATGTCGCTGTCTAAGAGCTGGTCCAACTGGTTAGGATGCAGATCCATGTTATACAGGTCGTCCTTGTTAAGAACAACACTGCTTTCGGATCTGTCATAGTCGCTGTTTGCGAGGACTAGTCCTGAGAAGCACTGGATTGCTACTGCGTAAATTGAAATTGATGACACCCTCATGTTTATTTAATTTGGTATCTTGGTTATTGATGTACTCTAAATCTAATCTAAATGTACCGAAAGGTGATGATAATCTAAGAAAATTAATGTCCCAAAAGTCTTTGTATTTATACTAGTTAGCCCATTTCGACTCTGCTTTGACCTGGTTTATCAATTCCACATTGTTGAATACGGTTGTGCTATTACCACAAGCCTGGTTATTTTTCCAACGTGTTTTTTAAGCTTGAAAATTCAAGCACCTTGTAAATCTCAGTAAATAAGTTAGAGTTGTATGGTAGATTTACTCTATTTAATTTAATTTTTTAAATTCAACATGGCATAGTATTGCTTTTTCGATGTCTAGTGCATTTAAGTTAAAAATTAGGCTCGAGGAAATATATTAAATATTTATATTAATGGGTCTGGGTTTCTAGTTGCGGATCAATGTGGAATTATTAATTCTGAGCATTGCGATTTGTTTATTAAAAGAATGGTCTGGTATAAAGTTAGCCTATAATCGCGAATGGTACTATTCTACTCTTGAAGATTGTGATACGACCCATAAGTAAATCATTTAAAGCCCAACGCCATTTGATTACTACTCATTCATGCTTTGACCGTGATTTTTAAAACTCGGCCCTTTTCAATTAACAGTAGCGTTATTCTTATTCGACTTGGTTTAAATATTATTTTACTCAGTGCTAAAACTGGACCAATGTGCATGAATCAAAAAATATTAAAACAATTACCTCACATCAGCAATCTAAGGTTCTACTTATACACGAGCTATTATCTCGCAAGGTCAGTTCCCGGAGCTTTGTAGCATCTTAATCATTCCGATACCAGATTGTTCTTATTTGGGGTGAACGCGTGTTCGTTTTAAAACACATCACTGAATATATACAAAATATACTACGAATTCAGATCAATAAGCTATAACTTGTACATCAAACATAAATAGATTTAAAAAGTTTATGATTAGTGTATTAAGTTAAGGAAATACTTGATTGAAACATATATACTATGCATTTCCGAGTCGTTTAGATTGGACAACTTAATCGGAAAGCACAAAAGTCTAGTTTGTTTATACTAAAAGTTTGTTGATAGAATAATAGTTTACTAGTGTTATGGCTAGAAATTGTTTCGAGCATAGCTGCAACGGCTTTTACTAGTTTTTGTATATTGGTGCTGAATGCGATTACTAAAGTGGTCGACCTGTGTTTATTGGAACACGCTCAACACCAAACCCCAACAGAATACCAAGCGCAAGAAGAGAAAAAAAAAGAGAAAAAAAAAAGTCAAAATCATGGCTTGAGATCAAAGCCAAAGTCATAATCGAAACCTAAACTAATATCAAACTCCCTGGTATTAAAATGGCAATGATTTAATTGGTTGAACTGACATGCCATTCAATGACCTAAAAGTGTAATAATAATAAAAAGTTTTTGCAACAATTACCAAAGATTTATCCGAGTAACTTTGTTGATTTGAAGACGTGTAATAAAAAGTGGATTTGAAAAGGATAAATAAAGACGATGGAACACGCAATCTGCTTTTGCATTAATAGGTTATGTTGAAAAATATAAAGTAAAAGTACTAGACACATTGATGCCAAAAATACACAAGATGTTAAGGGTAAAACTTAAAGCAAGAATCTATTGTTGAGTTTAAACAGTAAATAAAAAAAAAGTTAAACTATGTAAATGAAAAAAAAAGCGAAATGGCAAAAATAAATAAATTAAAATGAGAAAAATGGACTGTAAACAAAACTTAGGTGGCAATTGAGGGGTGTTGTCATGGAGAGCTTGACAAAATATACAAAGCGATTCAGTTGAGAGAGAAGGCAGACAATAAAAGCGTAGATTTGTTGATTATATGTGGTGATTTCCAGGTAAAGAGCGTACTTGGATCTGCATAGTAAAAAAAAAAAAGTAACGATGTTGTTAGTAGGGAAGGAGAGTTATACTGATTAAAAATTGGGGGGTTTTGCTTTGTGTGGTAATAATAGGCTATCAGGAACTATACAGATTTAAGTTTGCTGGCAGCGCCGGACAAATACAAGAAGATAGGCGGATTCCATCGGTACTACAGCTCAGCCAAAAGAGCGCCAATTCCAACAATATTTGTTGGGGGGAACCATGAGGCGTCGAATTACAACAGGGAGTTGCATTTAGGGGGATGGGTAGCGCCAAATATATACTACATGGGAAGCAGCAATGTGATAAAGTACAAGGGAGTGAGGATAGGAGGAATATCGGGAATATACATGGACCATAATTACAATGCGAGTTATTACGAGAGACCGCCGTTTAGCGGAAACACAAACAAAAGTATGCATCATGTGAGAAAATTTGAGGTGGAGAAGCTGAAGCTGTATCGAGGAAAAATAGATTTGTTTGTGAGTCATGATTGGCCAACGATGGCGAGTCAGTATGGCGATGTTGGATTGTTGCTAAAGAAGAAGCCGTTTTTTAAAAGCGAGGTGATGAGCAGGAAGTTGGGGTCGGAGATGAACAGCATGTTGATGGAGATACTCAGGCCAAGTTGGTGGTTTAGCGCGCATCTGCATGTTCGGCATAAGGCGGATATTTATTGGGGGGAATATGATGGGGCAAGAAATGGAAATAATAGAGGATCAGGCAGTGTGAGTAGGGGGCTTGGAAGGACTGTGCAAAAGGTTGAAAATGAAGATGAAATCCCAATGTCGTTTTTGGATTCGGATCTGGATTCGGAGGCAGAGCTTGATGGAGCTGAGAATGGGAAGGGGAAGGGTATGGGGGTAGGGTGTGCTAACAGTGTGGTTGATAACGGACTTGTTGTAAAAAACAATGATGAGATAGACCTTGGATCGGACAACGAGAGTAGTGACGAGGATGTGGTGGTATATAAGATCCAAAGTAAAGAATCGGAAATGACCGGAACTGCAGTGGAGGGGAGAAGTGAGGATTTGGAGAAGGAAATGAGGGCAGAAGACGAGAGGAGTCGAGAGGAGTTTGCAAGGAGAGAAAAGACAGAGTTTCTTTCGTTAGACAAGTGTCTTCCAGGAAGGAGCTTTCTGGAAATAATAGACGTTCCAATTCCAACACCAGACAAAAATGACAACTATAATGGCTATGACGGGAAAGTGGGCGGAGACGAGGCTGGACCAGAGGATGGGTTTAGCTATGACGAAGAATGGCTGGCAATATTGAAAACAACGCAGCACAGGATTCCAAAGCCAAGCTTGACAAGAACGCACAGACAAGTTGACGAGGACACTTTTCGGTACTGGAACGAGCTGGAAAGCAACGTGCAAGTTAGAAAGAATATTTTAAAGGAGACCAAGGCGATCAAGTTGGCTGGAGCATCTGGAGAAGGCAGAGAGAAGCTGATGATTCCAATGAACTTTGTTGTTACTGCGCCAGGCGTGAGTAGCGGAACCAACGACGAGGCAAGAATACCAAGAAACTATCCATTCAACACGTTGAATAGCGGCAATAGCAATAATAGCGGAAACAGAGTTAGCCCCATGGCAAAGCCAGGCTCCACCAATGACAGCGCTGTTCCCAAGGCGTACTACCACAACCCACAAACGTTGGTTTATTGTAGCAAATTTGGAATTCCCGACATTTTCAGCGAATACTACTAGAAACGTCGAAATTTTGGATATTTTTATTTTCTTTCTTGTTGAAATTAGCTTTGAATGTTTTGTTTGCTAATTGTTATTCGTTTTATAGTACAAATTTCGGTGTCTTTTATTGATACATGTAAATGGAAAAAGCAAAAAAAAGAAATATAAAATAGGCAAACAAACTCATTGATAGTTAAAGTGTTTTCAACATCTATGCTGCTTGTTGTGATACTTGAAAATCCTGTTGTTTGTTGTTGTTGTCCCTATACAAAATCCCCAAACTCGTCCCAAACTCATGTTTGTAGCAGTACCAGGGCAAAACAGTGCTTATCTTGTTGGACAGAAACAAAACGTCAACAGCACAAACACCATCAAACAGCAGCTGCGTGTTCAAGATATGGTAAGCCCTCCGCATCTCCATCCTCAACCCCTCAAACGACCAAATTTGGACAAAACGTGCACAGTTTAGTTTTTCACCCAGCAAGTCGTCCACCTGCATTGGCCGAAATGTATCCTCCCATGTTGACGGGTCGTTCATATCCTTTCTGTGCACCTCCTGTGCATCCTGTGTTCTTTCTTTTGTGGTAGCTTCGCTGTGCTTTGGATCAATTTCGTGTTTCTCGTAGTTGTGCACGTACGCGTAGTAATGAAAAAATCCAATCACCAACTCTGCAACTGTCTGGCTGTTTCTGCGCCGCCCTGTTGGCTTTGTGTGACTGTGACAACATGGATTCTCACTACTGCAAGGTTTGTCCATCAGTTTCAAACACTGCACATACCTCTTACGCCTGCTGAGCAAATCTGTACCCGAAAAATCCCCATTGCACGCCTCAATCACCCTGTCTATCTGCTCATTGCCTACCTTCAAAAGCAGCTTCACCCTGTCATACCAACCACTGTGGCCATCCCCATTTTCATTGCTGCAATTGCCATTATCAGCCCATTTTTCGCCTGCACAGCTAATTCTGGACCTAATATCTTTCAGCCTGCCCAAGTTGGCTTCATCCACATCGTTGGTGGAAAGCTGCTCAATTTCAATGGCAGCCAGGTCAACCATCATCGAGTAAACCTCGTGATCGCTTATTTCAACTCCGTCCTCATTAACGCAGCACTTTTGCCGTATTGGCTCAATCACTTTTGCCTGGACAAGGTAAGCAATCACCATTATCGTATACCCATACGAATTAAGCAGCACTGTGCTGTCCACTATTGACCGGCTGCTACACCACAGCTTTATAAACATCACTACTTCCCTGACTCTTGGATCGCTTGCCATGCATGCTTTTACCATATCTGTCTTTATTTTCGAATCTGTGTTGTTTACCGTAATATCTATCTTTAGCCGCCCCCTACGTTTAAAGCACACACAATTTGCTCAGTATATTGCCTGTCCAGCATCAACTACCCATTCACTCGTGCTCCGCCCACTCTTACTAAATCGAACATTACTAAATCGAGTCCTTTGGCCTTACCATTGATATATATACTCCGCCATCAACAGTGGAACTCGCGCATTAACAATTTTGCCCACAATTCCAACCCCTACAATTTATACCGTTTTTGCATTTAATCTCTTACTCTTACACATTTATTTGTTTTTTCTTATCCACTTTCAACCGAGTCACCATATTACCTTTGAGCCGAGCCATCAGTTTTTTTAGAAATAACATGTCGCTTTTGCTGTCCTTCGGTGTACTCTCATAGCTGAAATTAACCACTATATCAATATCGCTCCCACTTGTGCTCAATTTGGTCTCGTGCGACCTACACACAATCAGCCACTATGTCAGTATCTATCTACCTGTACCAGCATTTCAAACACACCGTAAATCACAAACACCACACTTACCCAACAATGTAAATTTCGAAAAACGACGCATCACTTAGCACAGATTTCACCTGGCTTTCCACAAGCTCGTACGCCTTTTCAAATATATCTCTTGATGAAGAATCCGCTTGCCCTTCCTGTTTATCCAACATCGATTTAGTCAATTTAATCAATTACCATATCACCATATTACCATTCTAATCAATACATTATCTCTACTGCCATTGGTAACCACACTATCTATTTCTACATATAACCATTACCTTAATTGCCCTTTCGATATGGCCATCCAGTCTACTGATCATGTCTTTGTATTCTACCATTGAATATCCATATTAATTTATACTAGTCTACATATATTTACTTTCTTCCACACCAACCCACAACATCTCTGTCTATAACGTATCCCATCCACCAAGAATGTATACATATACACATGTATATTACCTGCCACTTGTCTATAACCGCTACAATTAGACCTGTTGGTGTAGTAATATATTGCTCTTTTGTACGATCCACTTTGCTTTAATTCGTTTACCGCCCTAGTCATTTGCCCACTGTGCTTTTCCTTTTCTCCTGCTATAATATTTTCGCTCTCGCTTTTGGCCCTCGTAAAGCTTCTATGGTCATAGCTTATTTCGACTGTGTTTGTATCCGTTGTGCAAATGTACACTTCCTCACACAACACACCTGACTTGGAAGTATACTGTATTTTGACTATTTCCACCTTCCCACCCACCTTTTCTAGCACTCGTAGCTGCTTCCCGATTTTGGACGACCCGGCAAAAAATGACGGGTTATATTGCTTGATGTGCGTAGTAAGCACTGACACTGGAACAAAAACCTTCCCTGCCACACCTGCCTCCACATCTATACCAGTTCCCTGCGCTTCTCCTCCTGCTTTTTTCTCTATTCGTATCCTCTCTGCCTCCTCTCTTATCGCTTCCAACTTCTTAATACACTCACTCACCCTGATATTCAAGCTCTCTATCTCCCTTTCCAATTCTTCAATCCTCTGCTCTAATTCTATAATCTCGTCCCTTTTTACTCCTTCTACTCCCTCCTCTGCGTCCCCTATCCCCACGATTCTTTCTATTTCTGCTTTGCTTTTCTTAATTTTCAATTCCCTTTTATTCTTCAATTGCTCAAACACCTCCAAACTCTTTTTTGCTTCAAGCTCCTGTTCCTCTTCTTTTGTCAAAGGCAGCCTCTCAAAGACAATTCCATCAACTCTCTTTAGCTTTTCGCCTTTAATAATCAACTTGGGAAAATTCTTTTCAACATAACGCATCATGCCCTTTAGCTCTGAAACCAATTTTGCATTCTCTTTTGAAAGCTGGTCTTTTAAATTGCGGTGTTGCAACATTCCGCCTTTGTCGCTGTTTATCTGTTTATCTTTTACATTTGTTAGTAAATCATAGTCTGCTAGATAAAACTCCAAATTCTCCAATTCCCTCCTACTTTTAGCCACCCCGCCATCACATTCTTTTTGCAGATCTCGCGCAACTAAAAAATTATCTTTTACATACTTCTCGCCGCCTCTATCTATAACCGTACTCAACAATTCTCTTGTTTTACTGAATCTGGGCATTTTTGCTTTTGCTTTTACCTCGTCCTAATATATTTACCCTCTCACTAACCGTCGCCTTGTTATCACCCAACAACACTATGTCGCCTTGCTGCGTTTATTTCGCTACCCAAAGCCAACCCCTTGTATGAATTAGAGTGCTATCAACCAATTTACTTTACCAAAGTGCATTGAATTGAACTTTGCGTACATTGATTTCAAATTCAATGGGTCTGGGTGTGTTATTTAGTTTGGCTTCTTTTTTGCTTTGTTTATTATCCATTGTTTGTTTTCGCTTTTCCACACCATACTTTCACTCACTTTTCCTTCTTTTCTTCAAATCAAAGCTTGAAATTACATAATAAATTCACTCTTTAGAATTAGATTCTTATTTGGATCAGCTTGTTTTTTTTTATTGAAATATTTGGATCAGCCTTAATTTAAGTTTTATTTTATTTTGACTCTTCAACTTGGGTTATAAACGCTTTATACCATATCCTCTTAAAGGTATTAAAAAAATATGGTAAACTAAGGCAAATAATTTATCTATTATAGCACCCTTATAGACAGGAGTAATGAAAAAAAGAAAGAAAGAAAGAAAGAAAGAAAAAGTTGGAGTAACAACCGGTATGGCGCAGATATATATTCTGGCTTGGACTAGTTGTTATATAGCCCTTGAACTATATCTGGATATGCGTCAGCGATCTTGGAAAACAATTCAGGTTTGGATCTAGCAAGAGCATAAGGATCTTCGCACAAGCAGACAAACACTGTTGAAGTACCAGACTGGAGCACTCCGTTGATGGTGAGGAACACTGATGCGCCTAGAACAAAGCCAACCAAAACAACCACGATAACACCGGCGGTATCGTCTTTGATGGCAAGCTTAAGAATAACCAGTCCAAGATACGACACCAAAGCGCAGATAGCACCAACTGTGAAACTTCCCATTAGGACAACATTGTCAACCAGCACATCATTCATAATGGCATCAACACCACGGCTGGTTACTAGTCTCCATGTATCCCTGGCAGCTTGAATAAACGGTTTTCCGTAAATAGCGATCTCGATATAGGCGTACTTGTTGAACATCTCCACCAAACCCTCTATACATGCCAGTATGCAATCAGCGCATACCAACAAGATGGTTCCAAAGATTCCGTTGTCTTCAGACTGCATTGCATTTCTAACAATTGCCCTCAGCGTCTGCAAAAGCGCAACGATCAGTGACCCAAAGCAAATACTTCCAAAAGAAAATATCGATGCTCTCTTCAATGAAGAAAGCAGTGGGTGTTTGGTTGGATACCCTTCAGGTGTTCCGTCAAAGAAGAAGTATGTTGCGAAAAGCCCACAAATTGTGGTATGGAGAACATTGAATATGACCTGGATTGTCCAAAAGTAGCAAAATACCATAAAAACCCAAGTGACATACAACGGAGGATTTGAACAGGATTGATAGGGTCTACCGTTTCTGTCCGTCATAGTCTTGCATGACTGAGATTTTTCAAAGTATTTGTTTGACCCCGCCAGCGTCATTATCCAAAGCACATTAAAACCAATCCCAAGCAAGCTCCAAACCAACGATAAAGCCACTGTTGATGGAAACCTCTTTATTATCTGCACTACCGCTTCCAAAATAAGCTTAGTGAACGGTATCTGTCTCTTCCACGATCTCCAAGATATTGCATAAAGCACCGCAAATATTATCATCAGCACTCCTGCAAAATACACTTTGATTATTACATAGTATATACCCGTAAGCAAAAAGAATCCCACCGAGAACCAGAAAGAAACAACAATCACTGCCGTTGCAAATCTAATCACCAGCACCAAACAAGGTTAAGAAACATCAAACACAAGTTATAGTAGTAGATACCATAAAACCAATTAGCTAACTTTATCCACATCCACACCTCCCTCTGTGGGCTAAAACAAAAATAAAATTCCTATACATAAATACAAGTCTTAAAACTTACTTTAAGCACATAACCATGTAAACTACCGATAGCAAAAAAGAAGTAACTACAACTACAACCATAATTCCTATTGTGTTGCTGTTTAAATACGAATTAGCTACACTCGGTGTTTTGGCTGTCAACGACTGTGACTTGAGTATCACCACACTCAGCACCAAAAATCCTCCCAAGCATATTAAAAACAGTATCGCCGCCCACAAATCGCGAAACCTGGACACTTTGACATATTTCTCTGCGCCTGACTGACCGCTTGGTGCCACAGTACTCGGGTATGGCTGTGGTGGATATTCCACATTGGTACTCGGGTTATACATGACATTCTTTATCGGTTCTTGCTGGTATTGATGCTGCTGTGGCTGTGGCTGCTGTTGGCCACCGTATTGACCCTGATTATAACCATCGCTATACCCTTGGTTGTTGTAGTTTTGGCCGTTGCTATGGCTTGGTTGTGGAAACTGCTGATTATAACCCTGCTGGTTCCCGTAATTACCCTGCCCTTGGTAGTTGCTCATTTTGTTGTTTTTCAAACGTCTATCGCTTCTCTAAAATTATATTTTACTCTATTATACGATTGCACAGTGTTAGTAATAGTTTGTTTCTATTAGTCGTATTTTGTTTATTTTACTGAACTGGTCTATTAACTATTTTACTGAAGTGTTGATTCTTTTTTGTGTTTTATTTAAAGAAAGAGCTTTATTCTCTTTAGTTTGCTTTTTTTTCTGCTTTTTGTTCAAATTAAAAACTAAGAGTTAGTTTCTAATTTTTATTCGCTTCAAATTTTTAGACTAATAGTTGATGCCCATATGACTTTCTTATTTTCAAAGAGTTTAAACAGCGCCAATTGACTAATTGCCTCGTTTATGTTTTTTTTCTTCTTTTTCTTTACCCTTGGATCACGAATAATAAAAATCCCACTGTTTACAACTAATTAAACCTGTCACCCAGCATTTTTTTTACGTTTATTTTAAGTACCCAACATTTTTTTTTGTTGATATTCCTACGCTTTTTTTGTTGATATTCCTACGCTTTTTTTGATTTGCAAAAATATATTGGAAGCTGCCCTAGTTTTTTTAATCAAATTTAGCTCTTTTAATTTAACTTGAATTCCTGACTAAAACTGCAAACCAATGATATTCTTTTAATGCACTGAACACAGAAACACTATACATATTTATGCTTTAATTAGTTGCAAAGTATTTGTGGCTGTAAAATCAATATACAATTGCCTAGGCTTCAACCTTACTTTTAAAACACCACTAAAAATATCTTTGATAGGACCACAATGAGAACAATACGCTTGGACGTCTAATTGGCCTCTTGGAAAATTTCCGCGAGATCTACCCAACTCTATATAGTACAAAGTTGCCAAGAGCACCACTATAGAAAAAAACTTTACGATGTTTTTTTTTCGAACTTTAGAATTTTCGGATTTTCGAATTTTCACTAGCTGTTGTTCCATTTCCATCCCCATTCCCATTCCCATCTCTATTCAAATCTTGTAACAGACCTTCCCACCTTGCCCAATAGTCGACCATGGTAAATCCAACTTTAACTTGTATGCTCAAACAAATATTAAAGTCCTTGGGTATATCTATATCAGATTCCTCCTTCGTTTTCCTATTTTGCAAACCTTTAGCTGGTTTTATTGATAACATTGCAATGTGTTGCCTCAACAAACTCGTCATACGAGTTAAAATAAGCATATCACATGCTACGCAGCTAGTGCATAAATGATCCACAAAGCTATTATATCAACAACTGAATGACAACTCTCAACAACCAACATACTCCTTCTTTACTATTAATTATCATCATTCTTACTCTTGCTTTTTCAAAAATCGTGTGCCTTGGCGCTTTTGGTTTACAAGAGGGCTTTATTTGATAAGAGAAAAAATATATATAAATATAGCCCGAACAAATTCTTAAAACGCCTTTGGGAAACAGATCATTGTCAAAATTTTGTCAATTGAAGATATGGTCAAATCATAATATCCGAGTATTGAGACAATATTGGTGAACCAAATTGATCCACAGGGCCAAACTGACAGTAATCAATAATAAGTATGATTGATCTGATAACATGTTTTTTTTTCTTGGCTATTAAAATTGGACGTCTTAAAAACTGAGTAGGTGATATGGCAGTGAACACCGTAATTCCTCATTCAAGGATCGGTTGTTAGTAAATTTGTATAAAATCGACTTATCGCCTCTTTTTGTCACAACTCAAAAAACTAGATTGTATATGTGCTCGTTCTTAGACCAATAAATTACGTTATATTGATATCTAGTGCATTTATTCTGGCCGGTTAAGGTTTATATCTATTCTAGCTCAAAATCCTTGATTTTCCCACTAAAAATGCTATTTAGCAGAACCCCCCCCCCACCAACCAAGTGCGTGATGGCACTTTTTCTGCTTTATCACCGTGACTGTTTTGGGGAGTGTGTGAGAGCAGGCGTTAACTTTAAAACGGTACATAACTTGACAATTCGGTTTTAGTTTATGTGTGTTCTAAACAAAAGTTCTAAAAATTCACTTTTATTTTTTTGCTTTAAAAACTAGACAATATTTTTTTATTTGCTTTTTTTTCAATTACAATCTACCCAAGATCAATAATGCTAATAGTAAACGGCCAGTACTCAAAGGCCTTAACGCTGTGTTGTGTCAGAAAGCATTGTCAGGACCTCGCCAACCTCTTTATTCACTTGGAAGTACTTTGCAACACATCTATCAATGCAAACTGATTCGCCTTTTGTTAATTCGCCATCTGGATACTTGAGCAAAATACATTTTTTGTAGCATGAGTCTGACAGCCTATGTTTAAAATATTAATTTAAAAAAAACTGTAAGCTCACTAGATTCTAATCTAAGTCAAACTTCAAACTATACTTTGCTTTTTAATCTGTCTGATTAAAAACAATTCTCAATCTCAATTTCAATCTCAGTCAATAAAAGCGTATCTTGATTATTTCAATCATGTTCGAGTCCAACAAAATCTTCAATGTTGCTAAATCAGCTGCCAGACATGTAAAATATTTACAAATCTATAATATAATTACTTTTTATTGATGCGACTCGCAATGCTTACCTGGCAAACAAATCCGAGATCATGTCCATTTCCTGTTCAGCTGCTGCAAGCTGCGATTGCTGGTTATTTGGGGTAAAGTTTGAATTCATACCTGTAAAAGCTCCTTGCTGTGGATTCTGTTGCTGGTTGCTGGTTGGTTTGCTGCCTCCACCAAAAATACCTCCAAACATCTTATTTATGATTTAATCTGCAAAGAAAAAAACCTTTGTTAATAAATTCAAGATTATTGTTATATTTTCTTTTGTTTCTTTCATTTTTTTTGTTTTTTTTTTTTGCTCGCTGTACTATTTTTTTGGTTGAATGATACGGATTTTTGAATCTAAAATTTTTTTTTATAATTGGATTTTTTTGTTGAGCAAAAAAAATAAACATTAAATGATATCGACCAATTACATTTATACAATGGTTTGATTTCCTCGAAATATTCAGTGTAATTAACTGGGCTGTTTACAAAGCTTATACTGGAGTTTATTAAATACAGGATGCCAAAAAGAAGCTAGTTTCTCAAGCCTGGTGCATACAATACTCGGTAGTACTAAACACCAATACGATACATGCCATTTCTAAATGAAGCTAGGTTGGTTATAAAACCATGCCCGTTTCATCGTGGAACTTTGGTTTGCCAAAAGTACAATCCACACTCGAAAATAGGCTTTTAAATAATCGTGGTTTTTTAAAACGCAATTTACCAACCTAAATATAGCTACCCTGCAAACTTATAGCGTACGCAAAATAGTAAACGCATTTAAAACATTGCTCATACTTTTTTTGGGGGGTACTGGTGGATGGGAGTATACTAAAAAACATCGTGACAATATACTGTTGTAAAAATAGTAAGATGTGGACGTTGGCCAACCATTAAAGGTATTAAAGACAACAGTGTAACCTTCCGACTTTAATGAGTAGTTGAGTGTTTGGATACGCACAATTAAAAGTACAGAGATAGAAAAATAAACTCTCGAACCGATAAAAATATAATATAAAAGCTCGACGGCAATATATACCAAGTTTGAGCTTGATGTCAATAGGTTTGAATATCATTAGCAATACAAAGATTGCTTTTGGTATTAAATTACAGCATGTCATATGTTGTGGATACTCAAAAACTGCTGACGACGCTTATTTATGTTTTTGTAAAGCGAGCTATTTTGATATATTTGCAAGTTGTGTTATTTGTAAAATAGTTCGCTAATACGTGTAACCGCTATAAACGGGCACCGAAACTCGAACAGGAAAACGTGTGATATAAATCGATCATTCGGAAAAAAGCGAGCTTTTTATTAACAACTAAAAATGCTGTAAGGCCGCGTTTACTAATGAGCTGGTCTTATTGACTTGGGGAATGGATTTGCAACATAGGCTGTCTTCTTTGAAAAGTATTCTCATGTAAACTTTCTATTATTTGATGCGTTGTTGTTTTTATTATTATAGAAACGATTTTATAGTTTCTTTTTCTTTTCTGAATATCCAAGCGAATTCTTTGGTTTTGGTCAGTTGTAACTGCTGCCCAAGGCTGCCAAAGGACAAAATACAATTTAAAAAAAAAGTACCGGGTATAATATTGAGAAAAACTGAGGTCACGGATCAACAATTGATCTTGTACTTCAAGTCCGTTTAATAAAATGCAGAAGCAAAAGCACTGTTGAATTAGAGATAAAACTCTCACTGTGGTAGTCGGTTTTGCCTCTGTAGTTTGCAGAATACATATTTTCGGTTCTTAAGGCTTGCCTACGTGACAAATGCAAAGCAGCAATAAAAGTAATCGCGAAATAAGTGTTAGAGGGCGGCTATTATTGGTAAAAATGACAATCCAGAATAGTTCGACTGGTAAGGTGATATAAATAGACAAGGCTGTAATAAATAACAAGACTGTATTTCTGAGCGAGTAGCAAACTAAAGCGTGTCACGCTGGAAATAGCGCTGCCGACCTCCAGGTATGTCAATGTACAATTTGATATTTTGGATGTGTCAATATACAAGTCAAAGTTTCGGATGTCTTTTCGGCTTTAACAAGAGCCTATTGAATCGCAAATTATATTTTTACTTCCGGCCCTCAAGGTTTCAAGCGTAGCTATGCTACTTTACTCTGTCACATTGTGATGTTATGTAACCAGTCTGGGCTATGTATACGTACATTTGCTGTCATAGGTGTAACTCTAACTATAACAACTATCTCTTTTGGAACTTGAAAAACACTAATAATCTCGCAACCTCATCCCTCGATTAAAATATATTATTTGTTTGTTATAAATTACAAATCACCAATGGTTATCGATTCACGGGAACAAAATCGTCATTAAGAGCCAAATTAGAGCGAAATGATCTCAATAACAAGGAATAAATAAAGCGGAATGGGGAGGAGGGCGCAATAGGTACGCCTGATTACAAGAAAAAATTATTACATGTGTTTTGTATTACATAACACGTAAAAACGATATGAGGTATACATTTCACTTTGTTCCTTGGGAGACACAGCTTATTGTTTTAAACCCGTTTTTGTGGCGTTGTCACCTTTGTATAATCAGGCCAAATATGTACAGTAACAATACACAGTCAACTCTTGACAGCTGTTCATCAGTATTTGTAATAATAAATCACTCATTTATAAGAATAAATCACATTATCATGAAACCTAGATATTTAAAAACAGGTAGAGAGCCATTATACTAATAAACGGCAGTAGCAAATTGAACTCTAATATTTGCACACCATTAGTATATCATTCCAACATGATAATTATATGCGTCATAACAAGCGTGTCAATGAGTGAGCAATGAGTATAGTTCATATCCAATTCATTCGACATTACAAGCGGATGTAGGGCCGCAAACCCGAGCTAGCTTTTAAAAAAAAGGATCTGCCATTAGTTTTGGCTAAACAAACAAAGTCACATTCACTACATGCCAACTAGCACATTCATAGCTGCTATAATTGTTGATATTGTATCGATTTTTTTTATCTGTTTGCTGAAAAGGATAGGCTTTTATGAGGTGGTACGAAGAACTTGGAGTTTTGGTTTTTGATTGATTTTCAGCGGTTTGGTAAAACTTGTAGCTGAATTTAAGTTTTGCCATTTAATTCGAATCATGGGTAAAACTCCCAACTTCATTCAAAAAAAAACTATCAAGAAAGCCTTTATCAATGCATAATAAACCCAGCAACAACATTACTCTAAGCATTTCCGATACAATCGTATTTTCATAGAACAATGTAGTGTAAATGCAACTTTGATATTAAAAAGGCTAAAATTGGCTTGTTTGTTCAGCAAAAAAAGTCGATTGTTCAATTTCAGGTTTCGTTTAGGATGATATATATTTTTTTCTACTCCATAAACGAACTTCAACTGCCTTGTATTCCCGACATTTCCTCCCATTATGTAATTGTTCTTTTCCCCAATATACCAAGCTTCAGCCTGGCTTATTATACTCGAACACAAAATGAATTGCTAGCTTATTAGTTGAGAAAGTCCACCAAAAGTGCTGGCCATTAGTATATTAAGTCGTTACTCGATTATCTAACAAAACTAATATTTTACAAATTGTTATTAATACAGATAGTCTTGTGGTATTGAATAAGCTAAAAGCCTTGTCATCGAACAGACTTCCAGTAATGGAAGGAGCTGTCATACAATATTAAATTTCAACAAATTTTAGATGCAAGTCTGTTCACATTATATTTGGCACTATTGTGTTTGGGGATCCAATGTCAGCAGCATAAAAATTATTTGTTAAAATTGCCAATTAAAATAACTAAATGTATTTATATCCAACTTGCTTTGATGTAATTTAAATTTTGAAATGATATATTGCTCTCCAATGCTTACTGTCCTATTTATTTCGTTACTCAATCGGGAATTGTTTGGGTAATTTGATTACATGAAATAGAAAATTAGAGCTAATAAGAGTTGGCGTTGGAAAATTGCAGCAGTGATTAAAAGTTGAAACTAAAAAAAAGCCTGTATTGCAACAAATACAAGCGACACTTTGCGAAGAAATCGTCATATTAAAACAAAAACACTTACTTTTAATTTTAGCTACTACAATTGTTTAACCACATTAAATAACAACTAAAACAATGTACGAATGCTCTTGATTCCAACTCAGTAAGCAAAACTAGGCTTTTGAATTGGATTTCATTAGCACCTATATTTATTTCGTTTACATTTTAACAATAATCCTTGCTGCAAACTACTTTTTAATACAAATAATTCCAAATATATTTTTGTCATTTTTTTTTAACTTAAACGCAGAGCCTAAACTAATAAATGCAACACAGTTTGTAGACAGCTGAAGAAATTTTGTATCTCACCAAAATTATTTGATCTATAAAATTATATTCTCTCTACTTTTTTACTCCAGTCTTCCTTTTTTTTAAAAAGCCAAATAAGTTTATGTGATTGATTAACCCTATATATACACGTATTTTCAAGTTTTTTACTTCAATACGCTAACCAAACCGCAAGTATATCAGCCCCAATACAACAGTGTATAGTCTCTAGCTAGTTTACGACTTTACAAAACTTGCTACTACTCCTACTATATTCACTAATTTCAGTGTCATATTATATTTATTGTAAACTAGTCCCAACCACTCTCAGCAAGCACTAAACATCATCGTTCTAGCAACTGGCTCGATTTTTATTTTAGTACCTGAGGATAAATCTCACCAACATAAAAAAAAAACATTTAAACAAGAAAGTTTGACTTACCCACACCAGATACAAACTATATCGGTAAATAACTTTAAACTATTATCAGAGCTTAATTATACTTGCAATTTACTAGCATTTAATCTATTGTTAAATTTTTTTTTATAAAAAAAGTGGTTACACGAATTTGATAACCAGAATTGTAAATCGTGATTAAAAGCGTAAAATCTGCTCAAAAATATCCGAAATTGGGAATTAAAATTTTCTTAAATTGTACAATAAAATGCGATCATTAATCCAAGATGAGATGTGAATTGAACAACTGAATATAAATACATTATTTGTTGGTAGTACTAATAAGCCCAATTTGCTTTTTTATTATTATTTTATTTTAAAAAAATAGATGTTCGAGCAAGAGTCCAATTACAACTCGGACAATTCTACGTTTAGCAGCAAAAATGGGGGGTTTACAGGTGGCTCAAAACCAAAGCGGATCCAAGTAAAAAACGCATGCGGTAATTAAAAAGTCTTTATAAGATAAATAGCCCTGAGTGATATATTAACATTTATACAAAAGAGAAAGTGAGAGTGAGTGAGAAAAAGTGAAGTGTGTGTGTGTGTGTGTGTGTGTGTGGAAAAAAAGTAATTGATACCATTACTCTTTAAGCCCAAAAAGGCAAAGAACTGCGGTATAGCTAGCAAAATATTGATTTCCAAATATGTATATAAAAATTGAAACAAACTCAATAGTGAATTGCCAAAAAGCTTGCAAGAAATGCGATGACGCAAGACCCTGCTCCAGATGCGTAAAAATGAAAATAGCCGACACTTGCACAAACTCCAAGCGTAAAGAAAGAAAGAAAGGGATTAAAAGAGGCCCATATAAAAAAAAAAATAAAGGGGGTAAGTATTCCATACATAGCTCTTTAGCTGTTTGCTTGCTGTTTAATTATGCCAATTGAATTAGAACAAAACAAAGATCATTACAAATAATCACTGTTGGCTCGGTTCAAGTATGCAAACCAGACCATCCAAACTAAAATGTGTAAACTAAACAAATAGGGTTAACTTTAAGTGCGTCTAATAGCCAGCTAAAAGCATCGCTAAAGAATCTCATACATCCCCAAAATGTGCAACCAGATGCATCATCACCAGTCTCGGTTTATAACAGTGACTTTTCAAGCAATAAGTATTCAGAAGAGAAGCCATCGTATGAACAGAGACATTTACAGGACGCGCCATTAAGTATGTTGTCTGAGCTGGCCACTGACATTATGAAAAGAGAAATATACAGGTCCCAAAGCGTCGATCCAGAAATTACAAGCCCACATGAAAAACTAAGCAGCCAGCTTGATATGGAAATTAGAAGAAATTTTCAAATGAATAACTTGGGCACGATTTTAGATCATACACATATATCATACCAAATGAGAAACCCTAGTAAACATATAAAGCTAAAAAATAACCAAAACCTTCCCCCAAAAGGCGTGTTTGAGTCTAGAAACAGGATGGTTGACTCTAGCGCAAACCAGAGAACACTTGTTGAAAAGCCAAAATATAGGAGCTATCGAAATGAGATGTACAATTCGCTTATGGACTCGACATCGGACTTGCACAACTCTCAAATGTATATTAGCAGTATCCCCCAAAAATTCAAAAACGAGTATAACGATAGCAATGGCACAGCCTCAGACAGCTTCAAGTACTATAGGTCGCAGTCTACAAACATACAAACCACATGGAGCTCCAACAACTCTGACATTGACTACGACTGCAACTCGGTTGAGGGATACTATGGACCAAAGTCGTCTACATCCGACCCTGTTGAAAAGGGCGATTTTTCCATGGAGTCCCCCAAGGGCAGAGGTAGCGGGAATGGTAGGTTTCCAAAAATAATACACTCATAATACCAAATGCCAATGCCGGCTTTAATCATATACGCATAAATAGCTGTGTTGCTTATCTAACAATTACCATGTTGCTATTTGCTTACCTAATACCATTGCTATCTTTCAATAGTGCTTCAGAGCGACAGAATTGCTACTAGGAGCGACAATGACAGATACTTGACCAAGCCTCGCGATCATAGGTACAGCTCGTATGACTACAAATCGAAAAGCGAGATGGTGGAGGATCGTAGGGATTCGTACAGGTATTCGCCAACCGACTTATCAGGCCCGCGGTCTAGCGACAACTACCACATAGATTGGTCTCACAGGAACAATAACAACAATGGAAAGTACATTGAAGCAGGGCTAACACCGCTTGGCAGGGTTCAATCACAGCAAGTAGGCAGCGTCAAGTTACCTCCAATCCAAAAGTTTATATCTAGGTCATAACGGCCAAGAATTTTGACTAATGGTGGCCGTGCAGTACCCATCACTAATAGACAACCAACATCCAAACACTTTAACCTTTGTGCCAATCCTATCGAATATAACATACATAACATACATTTAAAGGCGCATCTACTCCAAGGGGGAAAAATATAGTTTGTTCATGTTTATCTGAAACTAAATACCACGGTACCACGCCTCTTAACAAACAAACAACACACCTTCTACCCTTAACACAACACATGTGTCGTTGGTGTGCACAGAAAAACATTCCTATGGCTCTATGATAATTTATGCTTGCATTTTAATTAACAAAACTGTATTATTGACTTTCTTGGGTATGTCTATTTTACTTTTTAAAAAGTAAAATAGACATCGCGCTGATAAAGCAAGTGGGATTTGCTCTCTGAGGTCCTGTAAAGGCTAGTTACGTAATCGATTTTGGGACCAAGAAGACTAAGTTGAGAGTTTTAGTCAATGAGCTTTTTTTTTGAGAGAACCAAACCAAACTACCGGTTGGTAGTAGCAGCAGTAGCATTGGCAATAGCAATTGGAAAAGCTTGCTCAAGTAATAATAACAACGTGGTAGCCTTAATTTTAAATCGAATAATCTTCTCTACTTCCAAATCGACTATTTATACTATTTATCAAACCCTATCATTACTTATTTAATAAAAGTATAATGTCTTTTTATTATTGTTGATATCTTTTGACTTGCGTTGGGACTTGCTGGCTAGCAAATATCGAATTATATTATTTGTATTTAATCTGGTGTTAGAGCACCGCTAACGCTTATGAATATGCCACGCACTACTGATAAAAAGTAAAATCTGTGCAAAACTATATATAGTAGCTATCAAAGGCTGACTTTTGTAAATTGTGGTCAGTGCTTGATGCAATTTTTTTCAAAGTTACTGATACACCCTCCGATGGTTCCACATGGCCGGGTATTTCCGCAGACTTACACAGCTCAGTATACAATATCGAGACCACCTATTTTAAAAATATGTTATACTATTGTTTGATATTTCGCGATTCTAGTTTATTCATCAGAAAACAATATTGTTTGAATACTCTCTCCATCCCCTCTCCTCCCCTCCTCCTGCTTAAATACGTATTGTCAGCTTAGCTGGTATTAGCGTAACTGGCCAGATAATGCACTAAGCCATAATGCATATAATAACTAACCTTCGAGTCAGACTTATCAGATGTATCTTCACCAAACACTAACACTCTTTTACTGCTAGAGCCAGATGGTTTTTTATCAGAGTAGAGAAGAAATTCTGTGTTAATTCCGGACAGGTATGATAAACTAGCTAAAGCCGAAACAATCGAGTCAACCTGTAAATTATTCTCTTCAGACTCGTAATCTATCAGGAAAAAGTCAATTGATTAGCTACTTAGAACTGATCAGGTCAGGCCAAGAATATTATAGAAAACGTATTTTAAGTTCTCGTATACTACCTGTAAGAAAAATTAATCGCGTCAGGCTATGTATAAATCAATATTACCTTGGTTTTTGTGGCTAAAGCGGTATCTATACAAGTTTTCTTTTTTGTACGGCATTATAACTGATGCAGGCACAATGATGTCTTGAACGCCGTTATTTGAGAATAGATTTACGATCTCCACCATCAATTCATTCAAGTTCTCTGGCACTGGCAAACCGGTGAGAAAACAGACTGTATACTACAATACGAATTAAACAAATAGCTATTACTATCGCAGGTATATTTACAACAACAATCAAGCCAACATACGGCATAAAGGTAGCACTGGAATCAATCCAGATTTTCACTTACCGGAGGTACATTGCTATTTTGGCTGTTTACGACTACTAATCCCAACTTTTCATTGTGCTCTGGTAATAGACTGTTCGTTTCGATTTTCAAGTCGAATTCCGAATTTATTGGCAAAAAAATCGAGTTCTTTTTTAAATCGCCAACTCTCCCGCTCGAGTCTGTCAAACACAGATTTAGCATCGCTCTAAACCCAGCAAGCCTAACTTCATCCGGGAATGAAAAAAATACCTTTTTTTCGACTTTACATTGGGTTGGGTTTTCAACAGCAAGGATATTGCTTTCCGACACCTTTCCATCAACAATCACAGTCATTTAGGATGTATTCGCAGTCTCTTACTTTTACTATACCGTTTGGCAAATTTATAAACTATTTTGTAATAAAATGGGCTATAATATAATAGCTTGTTTTGATGCTGTGAGTAAGGAAAAAAAAAGAAGCGCCTTTGAATAAATTTTCGAAAAACAATATTAAATTTAGAATAGTAACAATGACTAGGTTTACCTCGATATCGCAAAACCAAATTATATTCTGTTTGAAATTCTGACGAGCATTATCTTTTTTAAAAAAACAAGCTCGTTACGACAGTTTTATTGGCTAATCAAAACATAGACTACTTGATGTTGCAGGCACAAGATGCAAAGCTGTATTGGTTTAATACAGCCTAGGCTTGATACTGATAACAGACTGTATAGCCCATGATATTGTACAAATGAACTTCAACGCTACTTAAATACACATATTTGGAATATACTGAACCATCCGGGAAAACCAGATGCTATACGAAGATTCAACAGTATACAACAGAATCAGTTCAACACGTTTTTTAATCACAAAGCTATGAACCAAGCGAAAAGATCATGTCGATAACTCTTTTATAGTAATATCGATAGCTCCTCAATAGTGATGTTGATAACTCTTTTATAGTCAACTATCAATGTTGAAATAGTAGTATTACCACATACAAATAAAAAAAAGAAATGTAAAAAAAAAAAAAAGACAAAGGGTATTGAGTTTAAAAAAATAAAATAAATTAGAACGCTATCTCAATACTCGAGAGAGGTAGCCTTTACTAAAGCAAATGAAAATTCAAGCTTTCGGGTTTTGCCAACACACTACTTACGGTTGTACGTTTTTTTGCCAAAGTTTGAGAATGGCAGATACTTGTACTTTATCATATGTGCAATCTGGCGTCTCATCGTTAAAACAACCAAGAATACCCAGTAGAACAAAAGGATGGGCCAAAACACTGGGACGTCTAAGAATGGGAACAGTGTACATAAAATGGAGACCAATGTCGCGTGAGTAGTACCGAGCCTATTAATTCAAAAAATGGAAATAAAACATATGTTATTTTTGGGTTAGTTAAAGCGCGAGTGTCGATACAAATAAACGTTTTAAAGATTGTTGTTAAAATAATGAAGCAACAAGCAAAGGATACTTACCAAAATTTAAATTCGGGTAATCTTCGGATAAATGGCTTAAACTCGTCATCATTTTTTACTGGAAGCAAACCAGGACCATTTTCATCCTCCTCGGCCTCATCAGTGAACTCAGGATCGAATTTTGGTGACAGAAACGCCAGGAATAGGTTGAGAAGATATATACCGAGTCCGTATGCAATAATATACCATCCCTGAGACGTTAAAATTCTAATACCAAACAGCAAGAAGCAAACCAACGTGAACGCCCATCTCCCAATAATATAAATTGTAATCTTATCAAGGAACGCTTGGTACCTCTAAATTAGAAAGAATAGGGAAGAAAAAAAAAGCAAAAGATCAGTTCAGCAATTAAAATATATACAAGTCCATGTTTTACAAGCAAAAGATGGTGATAAACAAACAAATTATTAGAATGTATATAAAGCGTCCGTACCATATTAAAGGATACCAGCTTTCCTTGGTTTTTGGACACAAGATTATCTGTTTCTTCGTTAATCATGTTGTTTATTTATTAAATTTATACTAAATTTAACTCTTGGGCTAGCTACTGTTTGCTTGAAAACTAAACTAAACTGGCTATACTAAGTTCAACTTTACACAGGAGGTTGTTTTTATTCTCGGCCACATTACTGTTTATACATTCTGGTCTCTTAATTTGGCGAAACGGACCTTTTTTTTTTACTCCAAAGCTTGAAAGTAGAATTAACTGGATATGCTCGAAGAGGTTACTTTGTTGAGTTACCATAGGCTAGCTTACTCTGCTTTTGAGCTCAGGGCTAAATCACGAATGAGATGAGTTTTGGAGCACATGGGCTTTTTCAAATAGCTAAATCGTGCAAGGCCAATAAAATTGAAGAGAGTGTTTGATAACTTATAGATAGGTAAAGTAAATCTTTGAAAAAATTATTATAGGGTTCTTTTTAGTCAGCTTTTTCGTTTTCTTTTACATTGAAGTTTGACTTTTAGATTTATTTTATAAAAGCTACTTATTCATTTGTGTGATTTATTGGCATTACAAAAGTTATCTACACTTCATTTTATTTCATAAAAAAAAAAATTAACCATTTCTAACAAAAAAAAAATTCAAAAAAGAGCAATAATAATTGCTAAAAGGGGACTATTGAGCAAACTTGAGTGTTTAAAAGTGAATAGAAAAAGGCATATAGCGAATTGAAAGCTAATAAGACAACTCAAACCTATCGTGGCTACTAAAAAAAACGACTTAAACCAATAGACGCCAAGATCAGCGGAATTCAAATCAAAAGAACTCGTTGCTTGTATTACAATCCCATTTATTAGAAGCAAAGACAAGAGTAAAAATAAAGTGGACGTTTCTAGAGCAGAAGCTTTCAAATCAGAATCAACTATAGCAATAATTAAAATTGATCCCGCCTTCAATATCACTTGTTTTTAGATAACCACTGATAGCGACATACAACATACTCGTACGGCACTGTGAATCAGACAATACCAAAAAATGCAAAAGGATTCTGATCTCAAGTTTGATTGGGATGAAACTGTAGAAAAAGAGGAGCTTGAATGTAAAGTTGGTGACGCATTCAATCAGCTTTTGTACTGCTGGAGTAAGCTAAATGATATTAATTGATCATGTTTGTGTTTGTTTGATTATGGTATCGAGAAGCTATACATAGCTTGCGTGCCTCGTTCCATGCGCCATTTCTACGCAATCAACCGTGCTTGTTACAAACATTTGAATACAATTTTCTGTAAATATAACAAAGCTGTAGGTAAGCAGATGAAAAACATATACAGGTATGGCGACAAACAAGACTGCAGCAAGTACTGGGATAAATTGAAGCTATGCTCTAAGGTCAAAGTATATTCAAAAGAAGATCGCAAGGTATACCGAATTTTAATTTAATACAAATTCTTGGCTATATAATCAAACGCATGGATTTTGCTTTTTGCTATACAAAGTAAACTTGGCCTATTGTTGAGTTTTTATAAATCTGCACTAACCAACTTACCAAACACTGCTGAATATAGACGGCCCTGACCAAGTACAAAAACGATCTAGAAGCTGCAAAGAAAGCAAACTCGAGTGTTTACGATGTGTGGACACCACGAGAGTAAGTACACAACTGAAGCGCCTTTCTTTGACACTTGAACCAAATGAAAAATGTTGTTTAACTCAGCTTGGCGTCTTATTTTATCATTTTAGAAAACGGCTGGAAAATTTCCCTCCATACCAGGATCCTGAGGCAAAAGACTAGGTGTGTTTTTGCAGTAAAATAAAAAGAGGCTAGTTTGTTCCTTGAATCTAAAGCTTCACTAGTAGTTTAAATCCACCTTGCTTTACCATACACGCCTTGGCTACAAGACGATACCATTGCACATTGACAATGTTGCGTATGACCATACCACGCTTGTATTTACTTTTATTGCCTTCTCTATCCTAGTCTCGACTCCCATACCTTGCTGTGTTGATTCCACTAATTTAGCGGGGGTATTTGTTTTATAGCCTTTTTGTTATTATCTTTATTGTCATTACTACTTTTCCAAACTTTCGATTAAACCAAATACTAAAGCACTACCATACAAACTAATGCCAATGCTATACATGGCGTCTTGCCCGGATACAATGCAAAAGTATTTGTATCAAATACATTGCTTAAAAATGATTGATTAGACGGACATTTCTCCGAGAAGCTATGTGCTGCTCAGTGTTTTTACTGTTGGCTGGGACTGTTGTAAAACACCGACAAGCCATAGTCTTTTCAGAAAAGTCGTAATCGCAAATCAGTCAACACCACACACAACTTAAATGAACAGAAAAATAAATAGACAAATACCCAAGGCCATTGCGCAAAAAAAAACAAACAAACAAACAGATAAGATAAGATCGGACTAGGTAGTTACCAGCGCACTGTTATTAGGGTTGAAATTAAAAAATCATAGCAACGCTAGGCAGAATAGCTAGTCATGACTTTAAACACAACACAACTTGGGTTTGTATTTGTAGTAATAAAGTGGAACCGTTATAATCCCAGTTTAAAGTAAAAGTTTATTATTAAACCAGTAAATTATAAAAGTTTGTTTACGCACAAAAGTAAAAAACACACGTCGAATATTTTAACAAACCAACAATCTAGCCGAGTTCAAAAACAAGTCTTAGCGGTTGAAAATTTAGTTGGTTTTGGTAGCGGCCTTTTCTGCGATCTTCTTGGCGATGAGTGCGTTACGGGATCCGCGCTTGGAGTAACGTTGGTTACGCAAAAACTTACGATCTACACCTCTAAGAGATGGGAATCTGTTTCTGACTGGCTTCTTGATACCATTACGGTGAGCCTTTTTGTCTATGGTGGTGATTTTTCATTTAAAAAAAACGTAAATATATATATCATAATGCCGACACAGGTATTACCGATGCATTATTAAAACGTCCAAACAAAATATGTATACACATCGAGTCGGTGTAAACGAATCTGTTAGCTAAACTGGTAGCAGTGCTTAAACTTACTTTGGTTGTGATTGGTGTGATTCTTGGATTTAGCCATTTTACTTTATCTATAGAAATATATGCAACATAAAAAGCGTTAGCAACAGTATTTACTATGTATTGTTTTTACATCCATAAGTTGATAAAGAGTAAAATGTCGATGGTCAGTAAAGGATTCAACTATCTTTTTCCAAGGGCGTAAAACTTTTAACGATGTTGGCAACAACAATGTTTAAATTCAACTTCGTTCGAATCCGATTTTTTTGCAAGCCAAACTTCAACACAAACCCGGCTTAAAATCCTTGATATTCCGTCCATGTGTCTTTTTATTTGTTACTGATTTAAACTTGGAGCTGAATCGTAAAGTTGAATCCGTAACAAATATTCACTGAAGATACTCGCGCTTTACCTCCCATCGTCATTTCTAAATATATTAAAATATGTTAAATGTATAGTATTTACCTTTTATATTGACTCACGAAGCAAAGAGGGTGTATCTCGTTACTGTAAATATCACAATTTTAGTCGACTTTTGTATTTTATTATTTATTTAGTTTTTTTTTCGAAAAAGTTTCAGTTGGTATAGTAATGCGCTGATAAGGCAGAATTATTGTTGGATTTTTCGCCAGCAAAGTAAATTTTACTGAGAAAAAAAAATGCTGAAATTGGAATTGAAATTGAAATATTTGAAATTTGCACAAAATCGTTAGACCATTGGTCTATATTTTCAATTTAGCAAGTAGCCTATTAGTTGATAATAAATTCCCTGTCATTTGGGATTCGGATTAATAAACTGATTGCTGTTTGAAAGCTAAATACAAATTTACTAGCAATTGTTCATATTCGAGCATTTATACTACCAAATGTCAAAGGTCAAAGGTCAAAGGTCAAAACAGGCATTCATTGCTAGCAATACCGGGACAAGTAGTTTATTTAAAACACAGAACACAGGAATGCTCAACTAGTATACAAACCTAGACCAAAATCCTAAGCTGTATTCAAGCTAACAATTACATAAGCAGTTGGCCAGAGACTAAATATAAATATTTTATTATTGATCTATTGAGTATGTTGAGTTAAAAACACCAATCAAGGAAATAATGGGCGCTACTGACGTGTGTAAAAAAAATGAAATTTTGACTAGCTGCTTTCAGCCACCAAATACAGTCAAAGTGTTGCTAGGGAGTATAATCCTGGATTGGTGGTATAGCAAGAATCGGCGTAGAGTTACTGATTGTACTAAGATTAGTTGAGGTAGAGTAATATTTAAACCGCAATAAAGCGCAAATATTTCAAATAGGTTTTGGCCTTTCAGTATTTGGTAATAGATGCGTACTTACATTTGTAGATTCCATCCCTTGGGGAGGGTTTACTTTTACCTTTCCCTTCCCCACATCCTCCCAATTTGTTGAAAGTGTGGTCCCATTGCTTTCGACATAGCTTTTTACCATAGCTCGACGAGTATCGTCATCAGCATCCTTATAAATAGTTTCAAAAAGCTTGTGTATTCCGGCCTGCTCGTTACCAGTGGCCTCTTCCCTTTCTATATCCTTGGACAATCTATCCCAGTCTTTTGGCTTTGCGCTGGACGTGGGATAATCTAACCAAACCCATCATTATTTTACATGCTTATTTAGTACCCTACCTCTGCCCGCTAGAGTTGGATAGCGCATATTCCATCTGTATACTATATGGTAGATAGGCTTGTTAAGGCTACCTTCCATGCAGAAAAGTGGCGTGTTCTTACCATATCTGGAATTAGGACTTGTGCTAACAGGAACTATCTCGAGCGAGTCCCAAAATAGTCCGAGTACGTTTTTCTTTAACTTTATCTCTATCTTTGTAGACATAACTCTGTAACTACACTCGGAGACGTTTATGTCGTGTCTGAGAGGATCAAACTTAAAAGAAAACCCATTGTTATTCGAGTCCCTAAAGTTCACCTCAAGCTACATTTGTATTATCATCAAGTAAATCAGACAAACAAATTTGATTGTTAGGACAAATTGCAAAGTAGTTTGCTGTGCTATCTTGCAAGCAATAAGGTAAATGCGTTTGGCTGTAAATGTTTAACTTACAGAGTTTTTATTAAAGTTGACCTCCAAGTTATCCTCGTTGACTCCTTTAGAAAAAAATTCTAGTGTGACATACTGATCGTTTTGATAATGTTCGTGTCTATAAATCAACAAAGACATTTTACTTTTACTCTGCTCAGGAATAATGAGTCCAGTCAAAGTTAGCTTACCTGGGTCGTATAGCCGAGTTGTCGACTTTATACAGACTGGGTTCGTTTGCTCTTGGCTCCTGATTGATATTTGCTTCGGCTATAGACATTCAAATAACAGAAAATGGTGACATTGTTTTCATGTTAGTTTTACCTTTGTTTAGTGTCAGGTTTACATTTGTTTAGTGCTGCTTTGGTGTTGTTTTGGTGTTGCTTTAGTGCTAACTTAATGCTTTTTTTTGGTTAATCGCTTTTATCTACCAACAGCAGTGTCTTAATCTGCTTACATTGCCTTAAAAGGCAGTTATATTAAACATAATAAAGGTCAAATTACCCCCAATCTTTTCCAGATACTTGACAATCTCGGGGTCAGAACCGTTGATTTTTTTCGCATTCTTGAAAATAATCAAAGCTGATTTATAATTCTTAATCTCGGTATACCATTTTCTATAAACAATAAACCCCTGAATAAGTACAATATATCTGTAGCATAATAGTATATTCGTGTAAACTACGGAAAGCAGCAAGAACATAAAGCCAAGCACAACCATTTTCGCCGCACTTACCCCAATTGGACCAATGTTCTGTAATAAAGCTTTAAATCGACATTTGATTTTTTGAGCAAGGATAATGCTTGTTTTAGATCCTCTATCGCTTCTTCCTTCTTTTCTAGCTTATTGTATGTATACGCTCGCTTTATGAGAGTTTTGACCTCTTTGTTGTCGATACTAATGGAATGCGTAAAAAATAAAAGCGCCTTTCTAAAATCATCGGCAAAATAAGCATCAACCCCATTTAGATAAAACTCTTCGGCCTTCTCCATTTTTTTCCCTCCGAGTTTAGTTTACTGCTGCCTTCTCCTAAGATGTCGAATTCAAAGCTAGCCAAATTTTAAAAACCAAAAGACATAAAAATTAAACACCTGTAAATAAGCTCGTAATTAGAATAATAGACAGAACAAGATCTCGAATTGAAAAGACTTTGCCAAATTACCTATTGTTTTTCTTTGAAAGAAAATTGATAAACAGATTTAGATGAAGCAGATGTTTTTGGTATAGCACTTGAATGCTTATACTTTTTGTTTCCGCCGTTAATTTGACTATACGTTATTTTATTTATTGTGAACTAGAATACCAATGCATTCAACAAAACGTTAAAAAAATGAATGTAAATGTGGATGCACTTTTTCTAAAATTTGTAATGGACCAAAACTAAATGTTAACGAGCGGAACAAATCAAATCGAGTCAAATGAAAAAACACGTAGGTTTCTGATCTATAGTACAAATCGCCACCAACTCGCCCAATCTCTCAATTTCTGTTCAATGTTTAGACAATAGCCGATCATGGACACCACATCTGTTTAATCCGAATATAGCTGGCTAGTTGTAGGCACACCATGTCTTTTTAACACTGTTTCTTTTTCTACCAATCATAGATACTTGCCATATCAAAATGAAAATCCTAGACCGAAAACAATCATCATAACTAAATACAAAATCCCCATCAACTTTTGCTAATACTCTACCACATACCATCGTCCCATCTTTTCTCCTATTGACTATGTTTGTTTACCACAGTTAAATTGTCGATTTGCACTTTTTCATCGATAAAGATTGATCCACCAACACCGCAATTAAAAATCTTGCATATTCGTTTGCAAACATCCAAATGGGATAGTCTTCATCAACTTTGGGTTAAGTTTTTGGACACTTTGTAGTATCAAAACATTCTATAATTGGGCAGAACAAGTTTTTCAATTTATTGGTGATCTGGTTTTTTTTTGAAATTTAATTTATTGGAATATATTAATTAATATGAAGGTTGAGTAGTCATGTGTCTTCTGCTTTATTGTTCTAATTTCATATTATTTCAGCATCTGTAAATATTGCAACCTAATCAGGAATCAGCCTAATCAATAATTCCGTACTGTTGAGAACCCTCCCTCCCCAGGAACTATAGTCTCAGATACCCTCTTTGGTAGCGTAGCTCTAGTTCAATATAGTTGTGAGTTGGCGTGATAATACCAACCAGACATTACAGCACTTGATTGTTGGTAAGGGTGCTTACTTGCAACAAGAGTAAGCATTCATATTATTTGTTCAAGTCCTTTTGTGAGCATGGCTAAAAACAGATATTCTTTGCTATCCCATTTGCCTATATAAACTGTGCGTTTTAGAATATTCGACTGGTTTACCTGTTGTGTAACGCTATGAAGAGGACATGGGAATTGTATTTTTTTTATGTTAGTACGATAATGGCAATTAAAAAGAAATGAACAAATATACCTATCATATCTAAAGAATCTAGGATTGAAACTGAGCAGCAATCGACTGAATTGCCTTGAAATAAATTGTTTTTTTGGCATTACTTTAAAAACTATGTTCAAATCAAAAACCATTGCACGGACTTGTTGTCTTATTTTTGTTGGTCATGACTGAGCAAATCGATAATAGTGGAATGTAACGATGAAAAATATAATGGATGTAACAATTGTTTTTGTAAAAGCCGAAATAAAAAGAACTGTCCAGCTTCTAATTTCTCGCTTTGACTGTTCACAATTTGTTATTTTTATTTTTGTACTGTAAAAAAAAAATAAATATATATATAGCTAAAGTTGGTGTATTTATTGTGATAACGGAAAGATTACTACATTTGAAAGTCACACCGTAATTCAACACTACTAAACCTTCAAGTATTTTATAAAAATCATGAGTAATAATCAATCTTCTAGCGAATTTCGCAGAAATAGCGAGATTGCGTCTTCTGTTATTGGATGGGTACGTATAATTGGTCTTGTAACTGGTCTGGCTCGATTTATTTATGGCATAGTTCTAAATACGCCTTCTGGTTTTGATTATTGTCATTGTAGATGTACTTTGTCGCGTGGACATTAAGCTTTTACCCTCAGTTCATACTCAATTACAGGCGAAAAAGGTATTTAACCCAAATAAGTCATAGAGATAGTTCATAGAGATAAATCTCCGTGATAAAAATAGTGAATGCTAATACTAAACAAAAAAAAAAGGTTATATACTAATCCAGACAAGTTGATTGAACTGAAAATGCGAGTAGTGTTGTGGGCCTTTCAATTGATTTCTGCTACCTGAACGTTCTGGGATTTGTATTCTATTTGGTAACCAACACTTGACATACTGTTAAACCCATACCCTATTGACCCAACTTAAATATCTTTTGACCAGATACACCGATGTTAACCGTAAATTGTTGCAATGTAGACGTATAATTTAGGATTTTACATAATCGACAACAACGGTACCTCGGATATCGAGAAAACAAAGGGCTTAGTAAAAGTCAATGATATTGTGTTTGCTGCACACGCACTTTCTATAACCCTGGCAACCCTGATTCAAACATACTTTTACAAGGTATTCTTTTTTACTTTATTTTTTGCAATGTTTCAAGTAAACTACAACAATTAATGAATAACGGATATCATATTGGCAATTATATATAGCCGAGCAGCATTTTTTTACTTTAAGAACAGAAAATATAACCAGTGTTGGTTGTAACTATAAAATAGAAAGAACCTGGCCAAAGATTATCAAAAATCGCAATCGGTATTATGGTTATTATAGCTATCTTTTGCGCATTCTCTTTTGGATTTTTTAAACTGGAAAATACATTGTATAACATGTCATACATTAAATTATGCCTGACTATTCTCAAATACGTGCCTCAAGCATACTCAAACTACAAAAACAAATCCACTGATGGATGGTCCATTATCAACGTCCTGCTTGATGTGTTTGGAGGTGTGCTTTCCGTTACGCAGCTATTCTTGGACGCTTTAATAATTGGCAGCATTAGCCACGTCATTGACAACCCGGCAAAGCTATTTTTAGGACTGATTTGCATCGCGTTTGACTTAGTATTTATAACTCAGCACTATGTACTTTATAAGGCAACACAAAAAAAGAGTTCCATTGAATACAACTCGATTGAGAGTAAAGATGAAATTGAAAAAAACGCAAGTTACAACATTTCGACCAAATCACTCGAAAACAAGGTGTAGAATTGTATTTTTGTAGAATTATTAGCTTAATAGTAATATTTACTCTTTGTGCCACACTTTGTTGGTATAATATCAATTGCTTGTTCTTTCAAAAAATAAAAATAATAAAAAACACTTGAGACTGTCTTCATACTCTATAAACACAATATACAACCCTCCAACAACTACTGCTGATAAATAGGTTGAATCCTCTTGATAGGCCAAATAAAGTGCAAAAAAATAATAGAACATGCTCTGTACAGGGGTCGAACCTGTGACCTTGGCGTTATTAGCACCACGCTCTAACCAACTGAGCTAACAGAGCCGGTTAAAATTTTCTGACTTCACAGGGTCAAGTTCAATGGACGTGCCACAGTCGTCGATATCTGCTAACTTGTGTTGTGTCAAATGCTTGTTGACTTTGTCCGCTTAGGACTTTGATTAGTTGACTATATTCAATTATAACTGTAGTAACTAATTTGGTTTTGCACTTTAGTTCATAAACACAGTTATCGTGTACTAGTATGTTGTTTCTAGTTGTTTAATAGGTTAAATACATTGTTCTTATAAAAAAAAGTGTTCCTTTCAACTCTTATCCATCCCACTACTTACATTGAATCAATTCGAATCAAAATTTAGATCGAAAAAATAAAATAAATCAAAAATTAACTAGGCAAAATACAAATCCATAAAACTAAAGTAAATAAACTGAAATCGAAGTGTCGTATAAAAAACTACAACCAAGTTGATAAAAAACCACTTTTCACATTTCTAGTAACTCGCTACTGTATTCCATTCAAACTATGTACCGACTTAAATGTCAAATAATATTTTATATGAAATTAAATCGAACGTTTTGTATACACCATGTACTTGTGGAATAAAATTATACTGGTAAAGCAGGATTGATCCAAAACGCCGATTCTTGTATGAAATGCCATACTTATTTATACAGTTGTTGCCACAATAGCACCACTCTGGACCGAGACACCAAACAGCGTGTTCCCAAGAGAGCTAACCAACAGCCGTATAAAAATAATTTCAAAAATGGCACAAATCAATAGCAATAATAGATGGGCCAAAAGATTTGAAGATACACATAATTGATATAAAAATTAGAACTTGGATTATTGAGTTTGTAGTTTATTTTGTAATTATCCAGTGACAAATTTTAAGTCGGGGGGGGGGGGGGGT